>JAAGEH010000452.1:16331132-16474235 GCA_011751065.1 Lasiurus cinereus
ACACACACACACACTCACACACACATACACACAGACACAGACACACACACACACAGACACACACACACACTCACACACACACACACACACACTCACACACACTCACACACACACACAGACACACATGCACACACACACACGCTCACTCACACACACACAGACACACTCACACTCACTCACACACACACACACTCACACTCACTCACACACACACACACTCACACACACTCACACTCACTCACACACTCACTCACACACACACACACACTCACACACACACACACAGACACGCACACACACAGACACACTCACACACACAGACACACACACACACACTCACACACACACACAGACACACACACACACACACTCTCACACTCACTCTCTCCCGGGCTCCCTCTCGGAGGGTCTGGTCCGGCGGTTCGGTTCGGGGCGCGGGGCTTGTCAAACAAGTGTGCCAGGCGACCGGGCAAGTGGAAGGAATCGCTCCAAGTCCCTTTCCCCGGAAAGGACGCCCCGGCGCCGCACCCGCCCCACCGCCTGCAGCCGCCCCTGCACCCCCAGCGGCGGGCTCCCGGGCCCGGCAAAGCGATTCACGATCCCGAGTCCAACCTGCGTGTCGCCCGCTCAGACCCGCGGGGCCCCGCGCGAGGCCCGGCCCGGCCCGGCTCCCCCGGTGGCCGCCCTGCAGGGCTCTGCGGCGGCCGCCCGTCTCCACGCGGGAAACCCCGCCACCTGCAGAGCCAGGACCCGGCCAGACGCGCCTCATCTGCGCCGCGGGGCCGGGCGAGCCCGAGGCGGGGCGCCGGGGCGAGGTCACCCCGAGCGCTGCGGAGCGGGCCCCCGAGGCCGGGACGGAGCCGCCGCCCGAGCACCGCCGCACAGACCCGCGAGGCCAGGCGGACCCACGCTCCCCGGGCCGCGCCTTCCCGGGGGAGCCCGGCGGAACCGACAGAAACGAGGGGCCGCGGGGCGCACCCCTCAGCCAGACCGCAGCGGGGAGCGGGGCGCCGGGGCCCCGGGCGCTAAGGCCGCGCGGACGGCACGTCAGAGCGCCAGCGCCGCCTCCTCACCTCACGGGCCCACGGGCTCCGCGCGCAGCAACGCCCGGCGGGAGACCGGCAGCGGCCCCCACGGTCACCGGGGTCCGGGGTCCGGGGGTCCGGGGTCCGGGGCTCCGGGGCCGGGAAGGGAGTGGGGGGCCAGGAACGGGCGGGGGTGGGGCAGAGAGCGCGAAGGGTTCCTAGGAAGCGGCCGCGACCTTCCGCGCTTTACGGCCCCAGCAAGGGGACGCCGCGCGTGAGCTCCCTCGCGCACGCGCGCCGTGACGTCACCGCCGCGGCCCCGCCCCTGCACGTGGGCTTGTTGGGGCCTCGCCGGGCCCGCCTTTGCCTCAGCCCAGGCGGAAGCGATGTGGGGCATCTCCTGTCCCGGCCGCTTTGGCACTGCAGCCTCAGACGCTGTTGATTTCTGCAAGTGCAGCCAGGACGCCCGAGACGGCGGCAGCCCCGCCGCAGTGTGGGGAGGCGGGCTTCTCTCTCCCCTCGAGGGCGTGTACAGGTCTGGCCCCTCCTGGGTCTGGAACCCCAAACCCACCCTAATCCAAGGCCTCATAAAGGCTTCTTGGTTTGGCAGTCGCCTTTTTTCTTGGAAGTCTTCGGGGGCTTCAGGGCGAGGCTCTAGCTGAGCACAGAGATTTACATCACGATTCATAACAGTAGCACCATGACAGTGATGCAGTAGCAACGGAAATAATGTTATGGTTGGGGGTCACCACCACAGGAGGAGCTGGATTAAAGGGTCGCGGCCTTAGGAAGGTTGAGAACCTCTGTGCTAGAGGAACTACGTGGCATGTCTTAGGCCTCACAGCTCAGTGTGGCTGGTGGTTAGCCTGTTGGCCCATGCACCTAAGGGACACGGGTCCGATTCCCAGGCAAGGGCATGTACCTGGATTGCAGGTTTGATCCTGACCCTGGAGTACATGTGGGAAACAACCAATCGCTGTATCTCTCTCACATCCATGTTTCTCTCCCTCTCCTTTACCCTCTCTCTTCCACTCTCCCTAAAAATCAATGGAAAAAATACCCTCAGGTGAGGATTAAAACAAAACAAAACTTTGGAATGTTAAAACAGGGCAAAATAACCTTTGGGCTGGGCCTAAAGTAACCTTTTTATTCCAAAGAATTATTTGCAAAACATAACAAGAAAGTAGTTATTATGACTAGTGGGCTGTAAACTTAAGACATTATTTAGCATGAATATCACTGTCATGATATCTGCACCAATAGAAATTTCTGTCTTCTATTGATGTAATTATTCCCTTTCCACTTCTTGTAAACAGAAATTGCCTTTTTGCTTCCTAAATAGAAAACAGAGTGTCTGCCTAAATCAGTGTATCCCGAATATTCTTTTTGATTTAAAAAAATTTTATTAAAAAAATGTTCGTTGCATCTCATTTTGAAAGGCTTTTTCTTTCTTCTGTTCTTTCTTTTTCTTTTTCTTTTTTTTCTTAGATTATCAAATGAATTGGAAAAAGTGGAATGCAAAAGCTCATCTGTGAAATGGGACTAAGGCTCTAGTGTTCAAATGGGATTTATTTACCGCCTTTGGCCCTACTAACTGACCAGTAGGTGGCGCTATGGGATATGAATTATGCCACAGGCCCCTCCTAAGGAGCAGGATGTCAGGATTAATTAGAAACCTGTGTCAGACTAATCAAATCTCCCCTGAGAATAGATAACCCCCAAATGCCTGCTTTTGTCAGACTCCAGAGCTCTCAGGTGGTTATTTTCTGTATTTTATACAAAGTGTATAATAGTTATTTGTGGAAAGATTCATTTAAGGCGCTTTCTTCTCCATAATGGAAGTTGGTCCTCCTCCTCCCTCCCAACCAGCCCCAAATAATATAGCATTAGCTAGAGTTCGATGTTTATTTAAAGGAGTTTTTTTCTCTTTTGGTAAAATTTACTTATAATGAAAAACATGCATGTGCCATTTCCTTTCTTAAACAGTTTTTTGAGGACATAGTGACATATATGTGTGCTTTATTATTTTAAAAAATATATATTTTTATTATTGACTGGAGGCCTGATGCACAAAATTCCTGGAAGTGTAGGCCTTCCTTCCCCGAGTTGCTGACACCGGCTTCCCTCTGGCACCTGGGACCCGGGCTTCCCTCGCAGCCCTGGCTTCCGCCTGAAGGATGTCAGGACTAATTAGCATAATACGCTTTTATTATTATAGATTTCAGAGAGGATGGGACAAAGAGAGAGAGAAACATCAATGATGCAACCCGGGCATGTGTCGGGACTGGCAACTGAACTGTGACCTCCTGATTCATAGGTCAACGCTCAACCACTGAGCCATGCCGGCAGGGTGTGCTTTATTCTTTTTTTTTTTTCACATGGACATGGATTACACATTTAATGCAGACCCAAAGCTGGACACTGGTGGGGGGTGGGCTTTACTTCCATTACACATTCTCTTCGTGGCAGATCATCATAGTGCAACAGGAGGAACCTAATTTAAAGATTGCACACAGCAGCCCGGGTTAACAGACTCCGTAGAGGAGCAGGAGAAGCTGATCCATCATCGCTGGGGCTCCGTGTGGGGGCAGAATAAGCGGGTGCAAGGGACACAGGAAACCCCACACCTTACCAGTCACTCAAGGTTGACTTGATTGTATTGATGACCACAAAGACCCACGTGAGCTATCCCAAGGGACGAGGCTGAGGTTAGCAGTCTGGCCACGCAGCCCAGATGTGCTTTATTATTTAAAGCAATACAGTGGTACCTTGAGATACGAGTTTAATTCGTTCCGTAACCTTGAGGCGTGGGAAACCATGAGACGCTCTAGTCGCGGTAAACTGGTGGGTCGTGTGCAGCCGGCCAATCCGCGCGATTACTCCTATCTCAAATGTTGCTCATATTTCAAAGCAAAAATCGCTCGCTCGATGGCTCATATCTCAAAAATCTCGTATGTTAGGGCACTTGTATCTCGAGGTACCACTGTACTTCTTTTAAAGTTTGCCTTTTTAAACGCTACCATCTCTTGCTTTTCTTCCCCGCCTTTGCGGTGGGTCAGGGTTGAAGCTCTCCAATGACAGCCTGTGGTGGGGTGCTGAGGGTAAGCCACCAGCTTTTATCTGTGGAGGATCAGAACAGCCTCCTGGCTGTGGCTTCCTGTGCCACGCCCGGCAGTGGTCACTGCTCAGAGTCTTCTTTTCCCTTCAAAGTGTAATCGAATCCATTGCACTGCTGCTCCTGGGAGTACTTGGGGACCTTTAAGGGTTATGTTGATGCTGTGTCATCAAATACAATCTGTCCCGCCCTCACCAGACAACCGGATGCCCCACACTGAGCTTTTCTTTTCTTTTCTTTTTTTTTTTTTTTGGCTTAAAACAGCAGAAATTTATTTTTCAAGGTGTTGTCGGGGCTGCTCTGTGGCGAGGCCTCTCGCCTTAGCTTGTATGTGTTTGCTTTCTTCACGGTGTCTCCTGGGAAGCCCACGCTGAGCTCTGACATCAGAGGTAGAGGGGGATTCTTTCTTTGTTTCCGGTGCCTCTTACCATGCTCTGCTAAGTGGGCTAAGTGGCTACACTAACCTTTTCAGGAAGACTCAAATACCACCTCCACACTCTTTCCCTTCCCCACCACTGGCTCTCAGTCCTCACTGAGACCCAGGGAAAGTCTGTCCTGGTTGGTCAATTTCTGCTTAATTTCAGTTTTAAAACAATTTAGATTATACCAAAAAAAAATTAAAATTAAAAAATATACATTGAAAAGTCACCCTCCACTCTTGTTCTCCTTCCTGAGTAACCTGTTATTTTTAAACAATACATACACAGAAGGGAGAGGGAGAGACAGAAACATCAATGATGAGAGAGAATCATTGATCAGCTGCCTCCTGGATGCCCCACACCAGGGATTGGGCCCATAACCAGGGCATTTGTCCCCACCTGGAATGGAACTGCCTGGTTCATAGGTCAATGCTCAACGACTGATGTTTCTATCTCTCTCTTCCTCTCTGAAATCAATAAAAAAATATTTTTTAAAAATACTGATTTTCTAATGTATGCATATAGTATATACCTCCATTTATTTACATTTTCTTTAATTTGTTTAGTAATGTTATATAGATTCCAGTATGGAGGATTTTCATATATTTTGTTAGATCTATCTCTAGATATTTGATATTTTTGATGCTATCGTGAATGATATTTTTTTCATTTTGTCTATTTGTAGCTGATATGCAGAAATACAATTTATTTTTAATATCCAGTGAACTTGCTCAACTCATTTATTCTAATAGTTGATCCATTTTAAAATTTACTATACATATACCATCAGTCTATAAATAATGAAAGTTTTATTTCTTTCTAGTAGTATGTGTTTTTAAAAACTTCTTTTTTGAAATATAAAAGGCATACAAGAAATCTCTGGCATTTTTATACAACAATAGTGAACTTACAGAAAGAGATTAAAGAAACAATCCCATTTACCACTGCACCAAAAACATTAAGATACCTAGGAATAAACTTAACTAAGGAGGTAAAAGACCTGTACTCAGAAAACTACAAGACACTGAAAAAAGAGATAGAGGAAGACATAAATAGATGGAAGAACATACCGTGTTCGTGGATTGATAGAATCAACATCATTAAAATGTCCATACTACTCAAAGCAATCTATAAATTCAATGCACTCCCCACTAAAATACCAGCAGCATATTTCACAGACCTAGAATGAACTCTCCAAACATTCATTTGGAATTAAAAAAAAAAACCTGAATAGCTGCAGCAATCCTGAGAAAGAAGAACAAAGTAGGAAGAATCTCAATACCAAATTTCAAGCTGTATTACAAAGCCCCTGTTCTCAGAACTGCCTAGTACTGGCACAAGAACAGACATATAGACAAATGGATTAGAATAGAGAACCCAGAAATAGACCCAAACCATTATGCTCAATTAATATTTGACAAAGGAGGCAAGAGCATATAATGGGGTCAAGACAGTCTCTTCAATAAATGGTGCTGGGAAAATTGGACAGATTCATGCAAAAAAAAAAAATGAAACTAGACCATCAACTAACACCATACACAAAAATTAACTCAAAATGGATAAAGGATTAATATGTAATATAGGAAACCATAAAAATATTAGAGGAATCCACACACAGCAAAATCTCAGACATATGCCGAAGCAATTTCTTCACCAATACAGCTCCAAGAGCAATGGAAGCTAAAGCGAAAATAAATAAATGGGACTACATCAAAATAAAAAGCTTCTGCACAGCAAAAGAAGCCATAAACAAAACAACAAGAAAGCCCACTGCGTGGGAGAACATATTTTCCCATGTTATCTCCGATAAGCGTTTAATCTCCAACATTTACACAGAACTCATACAACTTAACACAGAGATAAATAACCAAATCAAAAAATGGGCAACAGACCTAAATAAATACTTTTTCGAAAGAGGACATAAGGAAGGTCAAGAGACATGTGAAAACATGCTCAAAGTCACTAATCATCCAAAAGATGCAAATCAAAACGACAAATGACAAGTGCTGACAATGCCAGGATGCGGAGAAAAAGGAACCCTCGTGCACTGCTGGTGAGAATGCAGACTGGTGCAGCCACTGTGGAGGACAATATGGAGTTTCCCCAAAAAACTAAACATGGAACTCCCATTTGCCCCAGTGATCCCACTTCTAGGAATATATCCCAATCAAACTAGAAAAACCACTATATTCATAGCGGCACAATTCATCATAGCTAAGATTTGGAAACAGCCTAAGTGCCTATCAGCAGACAAGGGGATTAAAAAAACTGTGGTACATCTACACAGTGGAATACTATACTGCTATAAAAAAGAATTCTTACCATTTGCAACAAAATGGATGGAACTGGAGAGCATTATGCTAAGCGAAATAAGCCAGTCAGAGAAAGATAAATATCACATGCTCTCACTCATTTGTGGAATATAATGAACATAAACTGATGAACAAAAACAGATCCAGAGACAGAGAAGCATTGATCAGACCGTCAAACCTCAGAGGGAAGGTAATAGAGGATGGGGATAAGGGGGAAAGATCAACCAAAGGACTTAAATGCATGCATATAAGCCTAACCAATGGACACAGACACCAGGGGGGGTGAGGGCATGAGTGAGGTTTGGGGAGCACTGAGGGAAATAAGGATACATGTAAAACTTTAATAAAGAAAAAATATATAAAGGCATAAAATTCACTAATTTAAAGTGTAGAATTTGGTTTTAGTAAATTTTCAAATTGTGCAACTCTCACCATAATCTAGTTAGAACATCTTATCACCTGAATAATATCCCTTGTGCCTGTTTACAGTGACTGCTTCAGCAGCACCCACACATTTTTGACGTACTGTGTTATTTTCATTCAGCTCAAAATACGAATTTACTTCCCAATCAATTCTTTGGCCCATAGGCTATTTAGAAGTGTGCTATTTATTTTCCAAATATCTTTGCTATTGACTTCAAACTTAATTTCATTATAAACAAAGAACATAGTTGTGTGACTTGAATCTTTTCAAATGTATTGAGACTTGTTTTATGGCTTAGAATATTGTCTAAGTTGATAAATGTTCCATAACACTTGAAAAGCCAAGTATATTTGACCTTTGTTGGTGGAGTGTTCTATAAATGCCATTTAGTACAAATTGGTTAATAGTATTATTAAAGTCACCTGTATGCTCAGTGATTTTCTCTCTATTTCTATCAAATATTGAAAGATGGGCACTGGCCAAAACCAGTTTGGCTCAGTGGATAGAGCAACGGCCTGCAGACTGAAGGGTCCCAGGTTCGATTTCGGTCAAGGGCATGTGTCTTGGTTGCAGGCACATCCCCAGAAGGGGGCGTGCAGGAGGTAGCTGATCAAGGATTCTCATCAGTGATGTTTCTATCCTTTTTTTTTTCCTATCTCTCCTTTTTCCTTCCTTTCTGAAATCAATAAAATATATATATTAAAAAAGACATTTTTAACATATACTTAATCAACCCTAGAAGTTTTTTTTTAATATATTTTATTGATTTCTTACAGAGAGGAAAAGGAGAGGAATAGAGAGTTAGAAACATCAATCTCATGAGAGAGAGACACTGATCATCTGCCTCCTGCATGCCCCCCAATGGGGATGTGCCCGCAACCAAGGTACATGACCTTGACCGGAATTGAACCCGGGAGTCTTCAGTCCGTAGGCCAATGCTCTATCCACTGAGCTAAACCGGTTTTGGCTAAAAAAAGACTTTTTTATATCTATGTATAGATAATACTTATTTTTGTTTAACCACTACCCTTTCTAGTACTCTTCATGATTTCTTCATGTATTTCCATATTTTAAACTAGGATAATTTTTCCTTTCCTTGGATTTTTGTTTAGGATTCTTTTTGTACAAGTCTGATGGTGACAAATTCCTTCAGCTCTTATTTGAAAGCACCTTTATTTTAAAGGCTATTTTCATTAGGTAAAATAATTCTACATTGGCAGCTTTTTCACACCAGAATACGTCTTTTCATCATCTTCTGGCTTCTATCATTTCTGATGAGAAATCAAACAAACAATCTTAGTTTAACACAGTACAATGAACAAAATCAGGAAGTGAACAATAAAATATTATTTAACCTACAAACCTTATTCAAATTTCACCAATTTTCTTACCAATACTCTTTTAAAAAATTCTAGTCCAGGATCCACTCCATGATCACACACTGCATTTAGTTATCACATCTAAGTTTCCTTTTATTGGGAACAGTTCCATAATCTTAATCTTTCATGATGGAATGAGGCCAGTTATTTTATAGACTGTCCCCCAGTTTGGGTTTGTCTAGTGTTTCCTCATGATTAGGTTCAGGCAGTGCATTTTTTAAAAAATATTTTTATTGATTTTTCACAAAGAGGAAGGGAGAGGGATATAAAGTTAGAAACATCAATGAGAGAGAGACATCAATCAGCTGCCTCTTGCACACACACACACACACACACACACACACACACATTTTGGGGGAGGTGCTTTGAGAATATTTGTTCTCATCACACACACACACAAAAAAAAACACCAAAACGTTTAACGAGTTTTTATCATCTGTTGATGCTTTTCACCTGAGCAATTATTACTATGGTGGTTGTCACATGGTTCCTAGGGTTTAGTTGTTTAGGGCATTCAACTGAAATCCTGGTGTATCCACTAGGGAGTCTCCTTTTGAGCAGTCTTGATTTCCGATCTTTATCTTCTTGGCACTGATTCTGCAGAATTCTGGCCGGCTTTACAGAAGTTTGGGTTTAGTTTGTTAGGTTCCCATCTTGTAATATTTCAGACTTCAGTAAATGGAGGGAGACCTGAACCTATTTTTAAGGTCCCAGAAGCCTTCAGTTTTGTCACTCTAGGCTGCAAGACTTTAAAAAAACTCGGCTAATTGGTTAATTTCTCTTGTTCCACCTGAAGTCTTATGCCTGGGTAAAACCTGATCCTGGGCCTCCTGCCAGAATTGGCAAATACAAGTGGCTGCAGATTGTCAACTTGCCTCTCCATGCTTCTCCCCTCTTTGCAATCTTTAAAATCGTTATTGTTGAAAGTATTACATAGGTGCTCCTTTTTCCCACATTAACCTCTTCCAGCCCACTCCCGTTCACCCCACCCCACAGGCCCTCACCACCCCATTGTCTGTGCCCAGGGGTTATGTATATATGCATACAAGTTCATTGGTTTATCTCTTCCCACCCACCCACCCACCCCTACCTTCCCTCTGAGGTTCAACAATCTGTTCATGCATCTATGTCTCTGGGTCTATTTTTGACCATCAGTTTATTTATTATTTTCTAATTTAATCTTTATTGTTCAGATTATTACAATTTCTCCCCTATAGGTCCCCTCCACCCAGTTCCCATCCCACCCTCTGCCCTTACTGCCTCTAACCCCAGTCCTCATCCGTAAATGTACGATTTTTGTCCAATCTCTTCCTGCACCCCCACACCCTTTCCCCCCTGAGAATTGTCAGTCCACTCCCTTTCTATGCCCCTGATTCTATTATATTCAGCAGTTTATTCTGTTCATCAGATTTTTTATTCACTTGATTTTTAGATTTACTTGTTGATAAATATGTATTTGTTGTTCATAATTTTTATCTTTACCTTTTTCTTCTTCTTCCTCTTCTTAAAGAGTACCTTTCAGCATTTCATATAATACTGGTTTGGGGGTGATGAACTCCTTTAGTTTTTTCTTATCCATGAAGCTCTTTATCTGACCTTCAATTCTGAATGATAGCTTTGCTGGGTAGAGTAATTTTGGTTGTAGGTTCTTGCTATTCATCACTTTGAATATTTCTTGCCATTCCCGTCTGGCCTGCATAGTTTCTGTTGAGAAATCAGCTGACAGTTGTATGGGTGCCCCCTTGTAAGTAACTTTTTTTCTTGCTTTTAATATTCTTTGTCTTTTGCTCTTGGCATTTTAATTATGATGTGTCTTGGTGTGGTCCTCTTTGGATTCCTTTTGTTTGGGGTTCTTTGCATTTCCTGGACTTGTAAGTCTATTTCTTTCACCAGGTGGGGGAAGTTTTCTGTCATCATTTCTTCAAATAGGTTTTCAGTATCTTGCTCTCTCTTCTTCTGGCATCCCCATAATTCTGATGTTGCTACGCTTGAAGTTGTCCCAGAGGCTCCTTACACTATCTTCATATTTTTTTATTTTCTTTTCTGATTGGGTATTTTTTGCTTCTTTGTATTTCAAATCTTTGACTTGATTCTTGTAATCCTCTAGTCCAGTGGTCAGCAAACTCATTAGTTAACAGAGTGACAAACTGTGGTTCTGTGGCTCGTGAGCTGCAGTTTGCTGACCACTGCTCTAGTCTGCTGTTAGATCTCTGTATTTTTTTTTTATTTCACTCAGTGTATGCTTAATTTCTAGTTGGTCCTTTTTCATATCCTCAAAGGGCTTGCTAAATTTATCAGCCTTTTCTAGGAAATTCTTGAAAAATCTTATAACTGTGGTTTTAAACTTTATATCCAGTCATTTGCTTTCCTCCATTTCTTTCATTTGTGATGTTTCTTTGTCTCCACATTTTGGCTGCTTCTCTGAGTTGATAGAGTGGCTTTGTGTGCTAGGTGTCCTATAGGGCCCAGTGGTTCAGCCTCCCCAGTTACCTGAGGTAAACATGCTTGTGGACTGTATGTATAGTCTTGTTGTAGGTAAGCCTTGATTGTTGTTGGTGTCACTGGGAGGAATTGACCTTTAGGCCAATTGGCTGTGAGGATCAGCTGTGTCTATGCTGGGAGAACTTCTGTGCTGAGACACCCTTAGAAATCAGACTTGCAAAAGCCCATGTGTTCAGCTTGGATGGGGCAGAGTCTCAGGGTGGAGCAGAGATCATTTGTTTCCCCATCACCCCTGCCCGAACAGGCCCCTGTGTCTCAGAGTCCTGTGGCAATCACTGCAAGCACCTCTGAGAGAAAGCTGCCCTCGAGTTTCGCCTGCTGCCAGACAGTCCAGTTTCTCCCCATATGAGTCTGGGTCCCCAGAATCTTGCCCAGAACTGGAGTTCAGCGCAGTCAGGAGCTTTTGTCTCCCTCCCGCTTGAGAAAGCCAGCCGCGCACTCAGTTGCCAGTCCTCTCCATGTGGGCATCTCAGTACCTCTGCCTCCTGCAGCTCCTCTGAGTCTCAGTGTGCTTTTCTCTTTCCTTCTAGTTGTAGAATTTCCACTCAGCCAGCCTTCCTGTGGTTCTGGATGATGTCCGTTTTGTCTTTTAGTTGTAGTTTTGAAGTGGTTGTGTGAAGCAGCAGTTTAGGTTTACCTATGCTGCCATGTTGGTTTCTCCCCAATCATCAGTTTATTTGGTTTATTAGATTCCACATATATAAGTGAATCCATGTGATACTTAACTTTCTCTGCCTGGCTTGCTTCACTTAGCATAATACTCTCCAGGTCCACCCATGTTGTGGCAAATGGTAAGAGTTCTTTGTTTTTATTGTCAAGTAGTATTCCATTATGTAAATGTACCAGTTCTTGTTTTTTTTAATCCACTTATCTGCTGATGGGCACTTAGGCTGTTTCCAGATCTTAGCTATTATAAACTGTGCTGCTATGAACATAGAGAAGCATATATTCTTTCTGATGAGTGTTTCAGTTTTCTTAGGGTATTCGTAGAAGTGGGACCACTGGGTCAAATGGCAGTTCTATATTTAATTTTTTAAGGAAACGCCATACTGTTTTCTACAGTAGATGCACCTGCCTCTCTAAAATCTTCACTTCCATGGGTTACTGTTGCTTCTCCAACTCCCTTAAACCATAAAAATCACCAGTTTCACTAGCTTTTCTAGTTGTTCTCACTGGGAGAATCTTTCAGCTACAAAATACTCCATTCTACCCAGAAATGGAAGTCCTACTCTTTCATTTTTGGGAGGCTGCATAGTATTGCATGATATGGGTGTCTCACTTTAAAATTTAACCTCTGCTCTGTTTATAGTTTAGTTTCTCATAATCATTACTATAAAGATTATTATAATACCCTTGCAGGCATGCCAGTATACGTGAGTTCAATTATTTTTATAGTTGAATTTATGAAAATAGAATTGCTAGATCAGAGGGTAGAACCTATTAAAATTTTCACAGGTATTGCCAAATGGTTTTCTACAATGCCTTCATACTCGTCTGAGAGTAAATGATTCACAAATGACCTTGAGTAATTTCGAGTGGTCACTATTCTCTCTGCCCCTTCAGGTGCCTCCAGCCTCAGCCTTCTGTGATGAGTGGATGAGGTAACCCGCAGATCTGGTGTGCGGTGCAGGACAGCACCGTCAGTGCCCATGTCTTACCTTGGTACCAGCAACTGATGGGTCAGTTTCTGGCCGAGTCGTGAGAAAGGGCTCTCACAACTATGGTTTGGGTGTGAACCCTGCTTCCTGGCATAGACCTGGCCCAGAATGCCACGTTACTGTGGGCAATGCCAGCCCTGCTGATGAGGGCACCTACTACTGTGCCATGTTTTCAGGCCTGTATATCTTTGGGAAGGTACCCACCTGCTCTATCAGGGAGTCTGAGGGCCTCTGGTGAGTAGGACTGCAATGGAGCAGATGGTAGAGGGCTTGGGAAGAAAGGTGTCGATGGTGGAGAGCCCCTTGGAGGAAGCTTTGTTGGTAGTGATGGGGAAGAGAAGGACTCTGAAGAGTGGACTGCTGACGGGGCAGGAGCTCAAGCATCTTCTACCAGAAAAATGGAACATGCATTTGGGGCTGGGTGATTGATCTTGAGACTGCTGAGGCTTCGGCTGGCAGCATGTTCCCTATCACCGCTGAGCATCTCTTTGAAGGCCAGGTGTGCCACTTCTCCCTTGTGGGGGCTGGGACAGAGAGCTTGAACCCTGAATCTCAATTCCCACACTTACAGCAAAGCAGGCGCTTCTCCAGGACAGTGAAGAGCACCAGGTACTAGGCCGCTCCCATCAGGGCTCCCTACAGAGAGGACTGTCTGCAGCTGCGACTCCTTCCTTCCACTCTTCATCTTCTCCCGGCCTCCACTCACCCAGGCCCACCACTCCTCAGTGACCGCTGCCGAAACGGATTGGAAGTTCCAAGAAGAAACCTTGCGTCCCAGGTCACCCATTCCTTTCTCACGGAACATCCCATTACTCGAATCCTAACATGGCCATTACTACTTTAAGAAATCTTTGCTACTGTGCAAATTCATTAAACTATTACATTTAAAACACTAAGATGCAAATCAGCTTTGCTGAACGAAAAGGTCAAAGAAAAGGCCCAGCAAGGATGACACAGAGGTTACTCACCCAGAACTGGGCAGGGCACAGGAAACAAGTGCGACCCAGCTCTGGACTTCACCTGGAAGACGGCCACTAGACCAGGAGGCACCCATGTGCCGTATCTATAAGGAGAGGGTCCAGGCAGGTGCCCTTCCCAGGAAGGAGCCCCAGGCTACAGCTTAAACACATCAGTAGGATGAATAAGTCTGGACTCATCAGCCTGAGAGTCAGAAAAACCCAGATCTGACTTCCATCTCTCCGCTAAGCATCCCCTGGTCTTACTCTGCTTGACTTAATCACGAAACTAAAACCTAACAGTAAGGTTTGTATCAGTGACAAGTTCACAGTTGGTGCTTATGGGCTCCACAGGCTTCTACAAACGGAGCTGGTGGTTGGAGAGTCTTCCCAGTCACCACAGAGAAGTTTAACAAGTAAAAACCTGCAAACTCTTTATTAAATTCTCCCATTTCATCTGTACAGGAAAAAAAATGCACATTATGTTCAGAATCTCAGTAACATCTCAAAATTACACAGCAAGAACATGTAAAAACAAGGAACTGTGGGGATTTTATACATAGAAAGGAAAACCATTTACAAAAGAGGCTTGTTCATTTTACTTTTCTTCCTTTCTTTCTTTCTTAAAAAAAAAGTTAAAGGCCTAAGATCTCATACAGCATGTGCTGCACAGTCTGTTTTCCAGCTCGGACTGACCTGGGAGCACTCTTGGGAGGAGCCGCTCCATCCAGGGCTCTGCAGTCTGACCTCAAACCCCCAGCATATCTGCCACAGGGCCTGCTGGGCTCTGGGTCCAGGTGTCAATTCTACGTTGGGGGAAGGCAAAGACAGAACAGAGGCACTATCTGAATTTCCTCCTTGCCCAGGCAGAGCTCTCTACTGCACACATCCCAACATCCCTACCTGTGTGACACAGTGGATTTTGGGAAAGCGGGGGGTAGGGGAGGTGGGGAAGAGAGGAAACCACTGTCAGGATCCTGTCATCACCAGCCTGAGCAGACCATCCACCTTTGTGCTCCAGATGCAAACAGTCCCTCACTAGATGGCTAGGGGGAGCCGGTCCCTGAAGAGTCATGACTTCTCTGCTGACTTGGTTGCCCCAATATGTGATTCTTGGCTGCCTCGCAGAAAGGGGGAGGACTACGAGCAGGGCAGTTAGAGCAGCAGCCAACCAGACGAACGGGAGCGCGCAAGGCAGGCCAGAACTCCGCTCTGGCCCAGGCCCTGGGGAGTCAGACCCGTGCAGAGTGCAGAGTGTCCTGGAAAGCCAGGGCACTGGAGTGCTGCGTTTTACAAAACTGCCTTGGTGCTGCACACAGGGTGAGAGACAAAAGGGATCCTTGAGGTTTTTCCAATTTACAAGAACCTGAAATAAAAATCAACATACCAAAATAAACATCCTTCAAAAGCCGTATTTTTCTTTTGGTTCTATGGCCAAAATTTAGGTTGAATGTGTCAGACGGGGCTGACTTGTTTCAGGGGTACCTATTCTAGCTTCCTTCTCCACATCTGCTTACTTAGTGTCAGTTATATGGGAAGGAGAGGAAGAAATCTGAAGTGAAGGCTTTTCTCGGAGCAACTTGGAGGTCAGCTAAGAAAGGAGGCCCAGGAAGCAATGTACCCCTCCCTGGTGAATCACTGTAGTAGGGATTTGGGGCTAGAAGTAGTACCACAGCCTGGGGGCAGGGAGGATAGAACACAGTTCCAGAAGTCACACTCATATGAGTGACTCTTCCGTTGGGAGAAGGTAGGCAAGTCAGCACACAGCTGACACAGCTGTAAATGGATGCTACGACCTGACCGTGAGGCCAGAACATCCACCCTTCTATGATGTGACCTCGGTATATGGGAAGAAATGGGATCTCGGGAATGTTCTCTCACATCCTCCAGGAAAGCAGCTCTCTCTCTCCTTGCCAGCAGCACCGCTCTGTCCCCCAGGAAAGTGCAGGATGTGAGATGGCTGAAGGCTGGCAATGAAGTCAGTACCTGCTCGCTAAACACTAGAACTCTCCTGGCTTCTAAGGACCCACAGCCCTGGGGCTGGTGGTGTTGACAGAGGGCATCCTGGGAAGGCGGAGATCTGGGGCCTGTGTGAGGACTCCCATCTCGGGGCACCTTGCTAGCAGGCTTCTCTTGGGACAGCAGAAATAGTACAGGGCCAGGGCTGCACCAGGCGCAGTCTCCTCCTGGAGCCACCCTCTGGGGGGGCCCTCCAGTACAGGGAGCATTTGTCTTGTTCTTGACATTTTGCCCAGTTTTCTAATTTCCGCCTGTACGCAGTGCCTCCAGCCCAGGAGGCTGCCCTCGTGTCTCTGGAATAGCGTGGAACACACTTGGTATGAGTCCCTGAGACACTGGATGAGCTGATAAGGCCAGGAGAGTTACCTGGCTACTGTAATTTTCAATAGCAGCCAGGGGCCTTAGCCTCGGCAAACCCCCATGCTGCTTATGTTATTGTTCATGGGCTAGACATCAGAAGAGATAAGTGCCAAGGTCTGTCGTCAGCTCCTCCACTAGGGCCATGATTCCTTCTTCTTGACTAATCCCGGACTTGCTGATTTACTCACTACTGACTGGAGGCTGACAACCAGAGGGGCCTGTATCTCTGTTTTGTGACACCATGTGCAGTGCAGAACAGACACAGAGGGCTGCAGGTTCGGGTGGTGCAGGGCGCGGAAATCCGCCCGGAGTCTCAAGAACCATCACACCAGACTGTTGCAGGAGACCGGGGTATGCTTCCTTACAAGCCATTGTGGATGGGGGCAGAGGATCCCTTTTATTCCGACCATCTCTAAAGGGGACAAAAGTTTCAAGAATCAAACTCTTCAAACTTCCAGATCTGCTGCAGACGATGAAGGAGATCGTCTCAGCTCAGAAAGAACAGAAATATCGAGGCATTAAATTATGGAGATGTTTTACATGTAGAGGGGGGGAGATGCAGAGATGAGAATGGTACCAGCCCCTCCAAATGGCGAACATTCATCCCATCCTGCAAACAACATCAGACATGTCAAGGGGGGCTGCATTTAAAGGACACCCCCACTTCTTGATCCCAAGCCTCAGCAACCTCCACCACCCAAGGGGGAACCCCTGGGGAAATGGTTTGGGCCAGCTCAATTTGGTTCAACAGTGGAGGTGGTAGGGGTGTTGCTCAGATTCCAAGAGTTTCAAGTTTTATGAGACTGAAGAGTCTCAGTTGCTGAGCATCAGGAAGACCTAAAGCAGGACTGAAGGAACCAAGCAGCTGAGTGGCTCCCTCCGTGACTTGTCTTAGCCTAGGCAGGGGCTTCTGGAACCCACTGCTTCCAGGAAAGGTCTCAAGGAGAAAAAAAAAGAACAAAAAAAAAAGAACACCACAGTATCAAATAGACGTCAGTCAGGTCAGGCCAGGCGCAATGTGGACCAACTGACCCAGAAACTGACCACTCTGTACTGAACACATCTCAGGGGGACGAATGTGCAGGTTCCCGGCACACATGGATGGTGGCCATGGGGGCGGGGGGAGGGCGCCATGGTCTATGCAGACAGTTTTAGGCACATGATTTATAACACTTTGTGGACGTCTAACAGGTTAATAAAATATATATTATATAAATATATCTCCTACTGTACACGCCGCCCTCTGAGGCAGCCATTGTGACTCCATGCCCCAAGTCAAGCCAAGCCGTGCTGGGTAGAACCATGATGCCTGCATCCTCCCTCTGCACACTCCAACCCGTCACCTCCACACTTCGGGGTGAGGGAGGGTGGCCAGGAATATTGCTCCCATTAAGCTCAGATTCTGAAAAGACTGACGAATCACCAAAGTACAACCTTTAGCCAATGCCGTCTACCGTGGGTGTATGCAGCAAACGGACAGAAAGGAAAAAGAATGGAGAAAGTCTCCATCTTTTAATGTAAGAACTTCGCACGCCCTCTCCAGGTAGAGGTATAAAGGAGCCGTCTAGGAAGGTGGCTCGGAGCCTGCAAAAAGGTCAGGCTGGACTACAGCCACACCTAAGACCATGCTACATCTTTCTAAGCCATTGCCTGACCTGCAACGTTGCCTGAAAAACAAAGCAAAGTGAACCAAGCCCTGGCTCCCCCTTCCTGCCCCGAGCCCGGCCCCCGCCTGGGCTGCTTCTGGGCAGGACTTCTGGACCACCTGCTGCCCCAGCGGGGCAGTCCCAGCAGCGGAGTCCGGCACTAGCCTGGCGGAGGGAGGGCACCGGGGTTCTGCTGCCCGGGGACCCGGTGCCAGCCTCTCGGGGCAGATCAGCATCACAGAGTTTTGATCTTCCCCCCAATCCATTTGCCCTGGGCCTGGAAGGCTCCTGCTTGACTTCACTGAGGTGAGGAGATTGTAGGAATACATGTGGCCATGGGGTCTTGACCAGCAGTGGCTCTGTTAGGGTGGAAACTGGAAGGCCTCACTGTTTCAGAAGAAAACAGGATCCGAAGTTGGCTGGTTAGTGGTTTCCCACCACTTGGTGAAGTCCATGGCCCTGGCATGGCCCAAAGGTGCGTTTGAGAAATGAGCAAGACATCCCAGTTGTAGCATATTGGGTGGTGTGTTTCCCCTTTAACGTCCTGTCTTCATTATACACAGTCACACAGAAGAAAGAACCCATTGCCCAAATCAAGCTTGGAGGAGGTGTGTTATTATATACATTTTTTCCTTTCTTTAAAAATTTCTTTCCTTTTTTTTGTTTTGTTTTGTTTGTTTTTTAAAGAAATCAATTGAGTTGCAGGTCAGATGAGTTGGTTCTGGAAGTACCTGTGGTTCCATTGGTGTGAGAGAGATTTGTCTACAGGTAAACCTAAGTCTGCCAACAACGGTGATAACCAAAGCGGCCAGCGGCTGATGCTGCACAGATGGTCGGAAGGAGGGACACCATGACACGGGACAATGCAGTGGTACCTGCTGCTGCTCTAACATGGGTGTTTGTCGGTGGCACCTCTGAGAAGAACGAGGTGAGTGGGTACGCTATACAGGAGGGCTGTACAAACTAGGTCTGGACAGGTAGTTCCTTTGGTGGTCAAGGTGGCTCTACCTGTCCTTGAGCTCTCGTGTCACTCGTTTAGTGATACGTCCACACATCAGGCCAATCAGGAATAATATACAGATGCTCCCACTGATCACGGAGAGAATGTAGTTCTTTGACGGGGATGTCATCACTTGCATGGCGAGGTCAGAGAAGCCATCCGCGGGGGCCACCTGGAATAACATGACAGCATCACCCTCTGAGAGAGGACCCGCTGGGTGGTGCTAGCTCTAACTTCCCGACCTCGACTCCTAGTTTACTTTATGTCACTTCTTTTGAGGAGCAAGGGCAAGGGACAAGAGCTACAACTCTTTTTTCTGATCATAATATTGTATGCATCTACTATGTAAGGTTAGAGGGACCTGGGGATTATTATGAAAGTGAAATAAGCCAGTCAGCGTAATACAAATACCATATGGTCTCACTTATATGTGGACTCTAGTGAACAAAATAAATTGAAGAACAAAATAGACACAGAGGACTGGGGAACTGGATGAAAGACGCTGGAGTGATTAAGCAAAAAAAATACATACAACACACAGACAGAGGGAAAGGGAGGTGGAAGCAGGTGGAGGTGGAGAGAGGGAGGATAAATGGGACGCAAAGAGGCACTACTTTGGGAATGGGTATATGACGCAGTGTGCAGGTGATGTTTTGCTGAGTTGCATACTTGAAATTTGTATGGTTTTGTGAAGCAATGTCACCCCAATAAATTCAATTTAAAAATAATAAAGGAACTGTTAATAAAATAAAATAAAAAACAAAGATTAGAAAATACAGCGAAATCCAAAGAGGGGGACCCTGTCTTATCACAGCAATCACTACCCCCAACAAAATAACAGCCCCACTGAGGACTGGGCGCTGTGCTGGGCCTTGGAAAGAGCTATGTTTACAAACAGCCTTCACACCACGTCACAAGTGGTGTTTTTTTTATTTTAATATATTTTGTTGACTTTTTACAGAAAGGGAGAAGGATAGTGAGTTTGGAACATAGATGAGAGAGAAACATCGATCAGCTACCTCCTGCACACCCCCTACTGGGGACATGCCTGCAACCAGGGGACATGCCTGCAACCAAGGTACATGCCCTTGCTAGAGTCAAACCTGGGATCCTTGAATCCGCAGGCCGAAGCTCTATCCAAACAGGTTAGGGCTCACAAGTGTGTTTTATTATCCCATATTACAGATGGAGACCCAGAGGCCCAAGGACTAGGAGGTGGTTTAGTGACTTGCAAAAAGGTCACAGGTTCTTATGTATTCTGATTCATTTTATTCATCATATTTGCTGCCTTTTAAAAAACAATTCAAATGCCAAAATCGGTTTGGCTCAGTGAATGGAGTGTCAGCCTGTGGACTGAAGGGGCCCAGGTTTGATTCCGGTCAAGGGCATGTACCTTGGTTATGGGCACATCCCCAGTGGGGGGTGTGCAGGAGGCAGCTGATCAATGTTTCTCTCTCATCGATGTTTCTAGCTCTCTATCTCTCTCCTTTCCTCTCTGTAAAAAATCAATAATAATAAAAAATTGAAATTATGTTATATGCTAATTCTTTATCTTGACTTGTTTGCACTCGTTATTATATTATAAGCATTCCCCCACATCAAAAGTAACATGCAAACATGATGGGCAGGGACTGAACATACTTCCCCACTTCCTCATTGTGGATATTACCATGTAACCCATCTCCGCCCTCGGTCTTCCTCACTGCTTTCTCAGATTCGCCTCTCCAGCAGCTGCTAAGGCAGAATCAGAACCGGGAGGCTCCCCAGGCCCTCACAAACCTGTTCTTTTGAGTCTCACCTCAGCTGGGTGCCTGAAAAGGGCTGGCCCAGAGATGGCTGGGCTGCTTCTATGCTCAGCCCATATAAACAAAATGGAGCAGGAGGCTTTAGATTAATGCAATCTGAGCACCAACACTTGTCACCCCAAAGCAAGCAGTGGCAATTCTTAGCAGCTCAAAAGTGGAAACCAGTGAGGAAAGAGAAGGGTAACTACCTCTCCTTCCTCAGCTAACCCAGGATGCCAAAGCTGACTTTGTTCCCTCGGGAGGAGTAAGGGTGCTTAATCCCTTGCTATTTTAACAGTTATAGTCCCTTTGTCTAGGTGTGAAAACTTTCTGTGGTCTTTCCCGCTTGCCTGTTACCCCTTGATCTTTAAGCACATGGGTGACAGAAGAACTGGCCAAGGAGTCCTGTGTTCTCTCTCAATCTAAGGAATGTCTATCACAGCGCAGGGAGATATAATAAAGAGTGTGGATCTAGAAACCTGACTTTTTCGCCTTTGGCAAGCATAATTTAGGAAGTCACAGTTTCCTCCACCATAAAGTGAGAGAATAATCATTCCACTTACCCTCAGAGGTTTCAAGTTTTAAACGAGGTAATATATCCATCAAAGTGATTTGTGAACTACAAGGCAATGTATACATGAGAAGAATTGTTATTATTCTTCTCACTGAGTCCAGGTTTTTGTAGGAAAAATTCCCCTGGCTCAAGTCCACTTGGGTACCATACACGTTCACCAGTGTCCTAATTCTCTCTCCACCCTATGACTCTCTGCGTTCCGGGCTAGCTGAGGGCCAGTCTCACATGCATACTTGCTCCTAATGACTGTGCAACATTAGAAAAACAAGCTCCAGCAGGAGTGGCTGGAGACGGCTCTTTTCTCACGGGCATGCTGTCTAGCTCCTCTTGCGCAGCTGGCTTAGGTCAGATCCTTCCTTTGGGTGACTCACTTAGCGGTGGTGGACTGTGGGCCCCTGAGGGCAGAAAGGAACAGCCCTGGCAAACCCTAGCAGACACAGCCCAATGCA
The DNA here is from genome assembly GCA_011751065.1 of Lasiurus cinereus. Classification (NCBI taxonomy): domain Eukaryota; kingdom Metazoa; phylum Chordata; class Mammalia; order Chiroptera; family Vespertilionidae; genus Lasiurus; species Lasiurus cinereus. Next base: position 16,352,755 of record JAAGEH010000452.1, read on the forward strand.
AAGCAAGACGGTTCCAGGCTCATGAACAGCGGAGGCAGCTCAGAGGTACACGGACAGATTTTTCGAATACACTTATTGCGGCCTCACAACACCGAGAAGAAACCAGTGAGGCGCCTTGAAGAGACTGGGAAACTGACAGCACCGGCGGCCACTTCCGCCGCTGCTCCTGGTCATTACCTTCGCGGCGTAACTCCACATCTCAATCCGGTCATTGAGGCGTTTCTTGCACTCCGGTTGTAACCTCACCCGCTTGTCCTCCAGGGCCTCCATGAGGCAGGACATTTCTGTGGAAGGAAAGGCACAAGAACGGTCTGAAACTCTGCAGACCTGGGAGATTTCAGTCAGGTTAGGGAGAAGGCTAGGTAACCACCAGAGACTTCAGATCTGTGGTATGAACAAAGTTAAATCCATTCTAGGAAACTTGACCCAAGATGTAACATGGAGAATAATGACATTTCCTTCTAACACGGACCGTCCAGTCTCTCCTAAAATCTCTCCTGTATTTCCTGGGCACACGTGGCCCAGAAACAACTCCCCACCTGCCCAGGTTCTACCTCACACAAAACGTGTGCCCTGAGCTAACGTGGCCACTGGGGACACTGATGAAGCTGAAGCTGGACAAGATGAAAAGGAGATCCATGGTGGCGGCCTGACTTATGCTTCCCCGACCTCAGCTTTCGCAGCCAGGTCGGTTCAAACTGCAGGGTTATTCCAAAGTTCGTTTTGCCACAAAGGCTCCCAGAGGATGTTGTCTGTGGTTGAGCTGCAGCTACAGAACAGAGTGGCTGCAACTAATGTCTCGGGGAGTCTTCGCTCCGCCCAAGACAGTTCAGACAGGGTCAGCGTGAACTCAGTGACTTACGACGCCCGCGGCCAGGGGTGATGGCTGCGCAGTGGTGTTTGATGTCCAGGGCACAAGCTGTATGAAGAACTGGGTCCACGAAGATGTCTGCTTTGCTTTCCTTCAGCATGTTTAACACCTCCTGGCAGGGAAAAGCATCGCAGAGAGAGCTTTTATGGAGACAATGCATCAGATCTGCTGTCTGCAAATACTTTAGGTACAAAGAAGTCAAGAAGAGAAAACTGAGGGTTAACAACAGCCTGCTCTGAGACAGGCGGCAATGTGGTGATGATGCAAAGAGTGCAGATTTTTAATATCCAATTTTAAAAGAGAATAGTATACTGATTCTGAGAGAGAGAGAAAGGGAGAGGGAGAGGGAGAAAGAGAGACATCAATGTGAGAGTGCAACTTCAATCTGCTTCCTCCTAAACACCCCTTACCAGGGATCAAGCTCGCAACCTGGGCAGATGCACTGACAGGGAATTGAGCCAACAACCCATGTTACACAGGACAATGCCCAATCAAGCCACACTGCCAGGGCATTTTAGCACCCAACAAAACTTAATTCAACAAATATACGTGGGGACCTACCTAGTGAATGAAAAGCTATTTGTTAAAGCAGGAGATTGTAAGATCAGATTTGTATTTTTGACATTATAATTAAATACTGAATGCTAGTATTCATGCTGATATAATATAGTTACTTTAAGAAGTCAGAAAATGTGAATTCTGAAAATCAGAGTAATATGCCATATGAAAGTTTCCAAACAAAAGTAGATGCCCCCACACGAGGGATTGAGCCCGCAACCCAGGCATGTGCCCTTGACTGGAACTGAGCCCAGGACCCTTCAGTCTGCAGGCCAACATTCTATCCACTGAGCCAAACCAGCTAGACCATTAAAACACTTTTTTAAAAAAGATAATGCTTTTTAAAAAGAAGGTCAAATATACTGTAGGCTTAGCCATATTTTGATAAATTTGATTTTATGTGCTGTTTCTGAAATTAATTAAATCTTTAGTTTAATTGATTTTTATGAATGCAGTGCACTTACTGATATATTGGAATTGACATTTTGCTTTGGTATTCCACTCAGAGTGCCCTTTAAACAATGGCCTAGTCATGGAAATGAGACATTCACAAATAATTAGTACATGTGGCAGAATATTTAAGTTATAGGCCATTAATGGTCAAGAATCAAATTAAAGTTTGGTAAGAGAGAACAGCATAGCATTCTGGGAAGGAAGGTTTAGATTTTATCACTGAAACGTACAGAATACAGCATTAAAAGGAAAAAGGGGAAGAGGAGAGAAAAGCAAGTGGGGGAAGTGCTGATGGCGGTCACCTTTTTGCACATGTCTGTTTTGATTTTGAGCAGGTTAACTTTGAGGCACTCCTCCACTTGACCCGTCTGCTCCTGGGCTGCTGCTTCCTCAGCACACAGATTGGAGATCTGACACAAAAAACAAGGTCACCCCACTATCACCAGAAACCTCGGTCTCTGAAATGTGCAGATCTGGCGATCCTCCCACACATGTGCCCAGAGCTCCACTCAAACAGATTCCTCCTCTTCCTCCTCCCTCCAGAACGAGATACCAAGCTCCGTTTTCCTTCACAAGGACTGGCACAGAGTCAAAAACCAGCCAATGTGCATATCTCATGCTGTCAACCCTGAGACCTGAGACAGATTGTCCCAGGACTTCGCAAGGCCTAGAATCCCTGACCCACAGGAGGAAGATTATGCAGCCAAGTAAAACAGTAAAAGCAAATGCTTCACATTTCTAGAGGTTCAAGGTCAACCCAGACTCACAACTCTCTCTCTCTCACACACACACACACATCTGGAAACATAGCCTAAAGCACAGATTAAAAACTTAATCGTTTTTGGACAGCTCTGAGTAAGCTTGTTCCAAGTATTTTTAGCTATGACCCCCTCAAGTTCACATACGTTGAACAAGGTTCTCCACTCGGCTCCTTCTAGTTAGGAAGTCAAATGATTTCTAAGGACCGGCACTTATTTAGAGCTATTATAGGAACATGTCTATCTTCCTGGCAAGTCTTGGGGTGTTCTGGGTTTACTATCAGAACTAGAAGAAGGGAAGATAAACTACATGTAGAGATATAGTAGAAAGCTTCTGTTAATAGAGAACTACAGAATCAGCTGTGTGTAGTGACAGGACTAATTCTGAGTTACCGAGAACCAGGAACTTGGAGCATGGAGCGCCTAAAAGATGGCCCTTCAACTAACCCTGGAGTCCGGGCTTAGGGAAAGAGAGTGAAGAACTTTTCTCCGATGAAAACTTCTCTGACCAGCTTGGTTCACAACCAGCTTCACACCCCAATCCTACCTCATCTGAGCAGTGCAGCTGGAGCTGAGGGTCGAGTCGGTAATCTAGAGCAGACTCCTGAATAATAATCCGGATCTGGTCTTCACAGTCTGAAGAGAGGCGCTACATGTGACGAAGGGAGAACATGTCAGGCTGTAAGACAACTTCAGCTTTTTACTTGGCCCCTGACTTGGGAAGGTATGGAAAGGGTCCTGGGCAGTAGGAGCGAGCTGAGGCCTTCTACGAGAACCACTGCCAGGAAGAGAGGCGGCTCCAGGAACACACCTCTGTGGAGAGCCCAGGCCAATTACCTGGTCAGCATATCTCAGCTTGAGGCAAGAGATGACTTGGCCTTCCAGTTCCGAATCCTCCTTGGCCTTCGTCAGGATACCGTGACAGAATTTAGGGATGTCGGCTTTACAGGCTTTCCTTAGCACAGGGTTTAGGCGGTAATCTAGAGCAAAAAGTGTTAAAAACATGAAAAAATATTCCAACTGGATTCACAAATTTTTAGAGCTACCTTCCAAAAAGGGACATATTATATCAAAGGCCACAAATAAACCATTGATGTATTTATTCAATAAATGTATATACACTGAGCTCTCACTATTTCTTTTAGTCAGATATACAAACCAGGAATCCTTCTCTGGGGCAGCAGCTGCTCAGAGTCTGAGACTGATCTTCTGAGCAGTCCTCACAAACATCAAGCAGGTATCAACCTTCCCCATACAGTTAGTTTTGAATATAATGAGAACAGAATATCCAACTCACCTTGGCCATTTAGTTATACAAAGTAACTCAGGTAAAATTTCTCTGCTCTAAAATAAATGACCCATATACTCACCTACCACATGCATGAAGTTTTATTAAATCTCTAGACTTTTCAAGAAATCTAGCCCTGATTTCTTTTGTAAGCCCATTAGAGGCAGTTTTCTATTTTTTCAGCCTCTTCTTTCCCATGGCTTTCATTCTGTTCTCCTGGATACTATTCAAGGGAGGATTAAGCTCTTTTGCTTACATCCAAGCTCTCCCTGAAAATTCCCAAGCAACAAAGCACCTACAGTTTTATGAGGCACGGATCCACCCACTCAGTTCCATTAAGTGCAGGGCCAGGAAAGCCAAGCCAAGATGTTACCTGTGTTCTGGGTGATCTGGCGCTTGGTTATCATCTGTTTGCACTTGGGATCCATCAACTCACTGTTTTTATTTTGTTTCAAGCACTGTAACATGGTTTTGGAATCTGCTTCTGGACAGAATCTCTGCAAAGAATCAAAGTTTTATAAAAACAGCTAGCTATTCAAACATGGCAATTAACACCATCTGCATCACATGTATTACTCAAACATCTGTTGAGAAGCTTATGACAGCAGCAGCCTGAAGGTATCACTTGATACAAGAGAAATGACTAGGCATGAATAAGCATTCAGCTTCAAGACCCTATTCTTTACCTACTTCCCACTGTAGCTCTCACATTTTTCTCCTACCTCAGTGTTTCCTAGTTTACATAGGATTGATTCCCTACCCTCATGGCTGTTACATTACGTGGCACCTCATGAGCTTAAATATAATTAAGCATGAATTGTACCAGGTGGCCAAATTTCTACCCAATTCCAATGGGAAACTCAGGAATTATCCACTAACCAATGTGAACAGGGACGTGTGGAAAGGACCCATCGGGTTTATCTCTTAACTACAGGCTAGTCCCTCTACACTGGTTAGTGTCCCTGAAGTCAGAGCTCCATTTTGGACTAGTAAGAAATTCCATCTGTACCTGCTAATTCTAGTATGTTGACATCTGAATATGGGGATGTGAACTGGTGACTGATCTTTATAAAAGTATTATCAAGTTTCTACAAACCCAACCCTGATATTTCCACTTTTACAGAGGACTCAGTTCTACCAGGCCCACCAAAAGAGACTTCTAACTTCAACAATTCTCTTTGGGATTTATTTGATAGGTTGAAAAGAGCATTTTATTTATTTATATATTTTTTAAAGCGCACCTTTCAGCATTTCATATAATACTGGTTTGGATGAAAAGTAGCATTTTACTTTAAAGGGAAGCAGAAATAAGTGGTCAGAACCTTAGGTTTAATCTCTGTATAGATAGACAGATCAGGAACTAATGTCTATGTTCTCAAGTCAGCCCTGCTGTAGAGGATGTTCACTGCAGAAGTAAATGAACCAAAAACTTTTAAAATGGAAATGCCTTTCGATGGTGGTGGATTAATGATTAGGACATTCTGATGGTGGCTTTCTCAGTATACCACCATGAATCGCCCCCAAACCGGTCATATATTCACTGGACCTCTAGTTACTTGTTGCTAGAGATTGAGAGGTTGCTTATCTTAGCTCAGGGTGTTTTTTTTTTGTGTGTGTGTTTTTTTTAATTTGACATACATCAGAATTGTCTGGAGAGCTTTACACCAGACGCTCCACTCCCAGTTTGACTCAGCAGATCTGGGTGGGGCCCAGGAATCTACAGATTCCCAGGGGATGCTGCTGCTGCTGGTCTGAGACTAGACTTTCAGAACCACGTCTTAGCTGTATTAACAATGAAAATGGGAAGATCAGATGAATTTTCTCTGACATTTAAAGAGGTTTATGCTGTCATTTTTCCTCATCCTGTGCTTAGTGTTAGTTTTGGACCTCTTACCTTTATCATCTGCTTGCAGACCCTCATGAGCGTATAATCTAGTTCTGGGTCCATCATCTCTGTCTCCTGCAGCTTAAAAACTTTCTGGTGGCAACGGGTACTTAGCTGCTTCTTGTTTTCTTTCAGACATTCAATAATCTAGGGCGTCAGAGAAATGGTCAAGTTAAGGGGTAGACCAGGACTGAAAATCCATGTCTTCTGACTGAAGCATTCAGATTTTAGTATATCCCCACTTTCTATCCACGTACCTTCTATTTCTAATTCCTAGGTAATAGGAATCATGATTTCCTTAACAAGGAGAATTGTATTTATAGATTTATAACTTCAGAGCTAGAGTAAACCAACCATATAAAAATAATGGATGAATAGCAGGCTGCATTGAGCTCTACAGTGAAGGAAACCCACTCAGGATTCCTGGATTCTTTTGCCTTCTCACGCTGATCCTCGTCAAGATTCCTTCTGAAGCACACAGGAGGCTCTCTGGCTCTCCCCGGAGCAATAACCCTGCCTGGACTGCAGGCACAGGCCAGGAGGCTCAGTTTAACTCACCACTTACTACAACAGAATATAGCATTCGATGCCAGGTATAAATCAGACCCAATCCTTACCCCACCCAGCGCAAACTTCATATAAACAAACACGCACAGTAAAAAAATAGTAGTGGATTAACATAAAAGCAGAACATATATTATGCTAAGTGAAATAAGCCAGTCAGAGAATGACAGATATGATCTCACTTATATGTGGAATCTAACGAACAAAATAAACTGACAAACTAGAGTCAAAGGCATAACTACATGGAACAGACTGACAGATGCCAGAGGGGAGAGAGTGCGGCGAGGGGGAACTGGATGAAAGAAGGTGAAGAGATTAGCCAAAGAACATAGAGTAACCCATGGACACAAACAACGATGAGGTGATGGCCAGAGGGAAGAGGGGGTGGGGGTGGAGTGGAGGTGGGCAAAGAGGGGGGGAATGGGAACATCTGTAATAGTGTCAACAGAAAGTTTTCTACAAAAGCAGGGAGTAGCACAGGATGGATTTACGGTAGTGAATTAAGTATATCCTGACTCTCCGATCCTCTGTGAAGGATGCAGAAGAGAAGCAGATGGAAAGCTGCAGTAGCCAAGGCTGTCCCATGAAGACACGAGACTTCTGTGAAATTCTCAAGGCACAACCAAGAATCATCAAATAGCTGAGGGAAAAGGTAACGGCGCAATAAAAACGTATTGTTTAATAGCCTCAGAACAACATAGAAGGAAATGGTAAATGATAAGCAAGAACAGGTTATGAAATGAATCAACTGCAGATCTTGGGAATGAAAACAGCAGAATGGCATGAATTCTGAGACTAAAAGAGCCAACCAGAATAAAGAAGTAAAAAAAAACCTAGTTATATCACAGTGAAAATACAGATTATTAAAGATAAAAACTCAGAGGCAGATTAACTACATAGAAATGAAACTCAGATTGCCCTAAGGCTTTGCATCAACAACCCTAGGGACAAGAAGACAATGAAGCCACTATCTCAAAGGAAAGCTCCATGGGAATGCCCTGGACTAGAAGGGGCAATTGAGTTACTGGGAGAACATGAAAAAACAAAAAACAAAACAGAGGGATTGAATAAAAAAGGAAAAAGAGAGAGAAAGAGAGAGAACTTAAGGACACGGACAACAATGTGGTGATTGCAAGGGGCTGAGGGCAGAGGTGGAAGAGGGCATAAAGGGGATAAATGATGGAAAGAAATAAAATAAATCCTTGGACTATTCTAAAAAAATTATTTGCTTGCAACTTCATTCCTGATGATTCTGGGCAGGTCCCTGTTTCCATGTATTTTTAAAAAAAGTCTCTTAGGTGATACTTGTGTGACCTTTAGTTAAGAACTGCAATGGGAATATGGGGAGGGAATAACTAATTATAGAGGTGCAGGGTGTTGGGAAAGCTATACAGAGGAGGATGCATATGAAGGATCATTAAGCGATTATTAGGCAGACATGGAAACCGAAAGAGAAAAGAGAATAAATAGGAGACAAAGAGAAACTTTGGGAAAAGTCTGGCATAATTCATGAGAGGATGATTAGGTTGAAACAGATGTGATGAGGCCTATCCCATCAAAGAATTAATTTTCAAAATGTCATCTTCACACACACACAAAATAAATAAAATAACATGTCATCTTCACATTACTTCTGCAGTTAAAAAACAAGAAGCTACCTGGGCGTTGCCATATTGCACCGTGGAACAGTAGTTCTTGATGTCACTCTTGCAGGCTTCATACAGATCTGGTTCCAGACGGATGTCCTCTGTCTGCAGGGGCGGGAACCAGCATGGAAAAAGGAGGTTACCCTGAGCTGGAGATGTCAAATGTTCTACAAGATTTTTTGATTGGATCCTGTCTGGTAACCACAACTTCTACACAGCAAAGTGGCAGGAGAACCGAGATTTAGTTTCAGTGCTGCCACTAATTAGCTGCATGGCCTTGGACTTTCTTTGCACAAAAGACTTTTCCTCTCAAAGTGCACAGTGTGGCCGACTTCACTTCACCTTAGTGATCAGTGCCTGGCACTCCCCTAGAGACGGCTGTTGGTCAGGGGTTGGACACAGACTCAAACTGACAGGATCAAATGGAAGGAAAAGATCTTTTTTCATGCTGGGAGAGGTTTCTCTTGTTTTTATTTTCCTGCTGGAGATGACTCTGGGGCAGGTGGCCCAGCATTGCAGGCGGCCATCATAGGGAAAGCAGCCTCATGGCGAAGCTGGGGCAAGGACAGCAGAGTGTAAGGAGAGACCTCTGGTCCTGCAGACATTACTATGCAATGACTGCATTGCATGCTTACAACTTTGTCTTGCTCTGGACTTTCAGTTTCCCACAGTAAAAATCTTTTCTCATTCAAATACAAAGTAAAACAAGAAGCTGTCATCCGGTAAATACCACAACAGTGGCTAACATCTTTCAATTAGCCCTCGCCCCTCACCCACTTCCTCCCCCCTGCCCCAGGGCTTCTGGGATTGTGGGTCTGGTTGAGGCATTACCATCTCCAGCTCCTCCACCCGCAGCTGCTTGCGGCATTTCAGGGACACCCTGTGTTCTTTGGCTTCCTGCAGAGTGTCGTTGCGCACGGTGGTGCTCAGGCAGATCACCACGTCCACCCTGCCAAGGAAAGGGGGAGGCCTGGGACTGGCTGGAGCCACACAAGGGCAGGCGGCTGAGAGCTGGGCAAGGCCAGAGCAATACCCCCTCCCGGAACTCATGACCCTTTCACCAGGTTTTGAATGCCTTTCCGTTAAGTCTGTGTTCTCAGAACTCTAAAAGCAGCAATTTGACTGTATATGTCATAAAAGTTGGGCCACAGCCCAAATGCTGACTATATTCCTGACTGGCAGGGAGGCCACAGAGGTGAGGACAGTTCTATACTTTTTTTGTTAAAAACATGTGATCAGAGAGGAAGGCTGCTCTTAGCTTGGACCATGGCTACTGTGAAACTCCTTCCTGAAAAGTCTAGAAACTTGAACAAAATGGGAACTTGGTTTATATGAGGGGAAATAGAAATGTGCCTTTGCAAAGAGTGACAGGGAAGGATGTAGGTGGTCATGCTCCACAAATTCGTCACTCCCCTCATGAAGATGCAATTCCTAAATGCGTAAGGTTTTGTTTTTCACTATATCTCTAACTCATCTCCCCGAAGAGATGACCGAGTGGAGTTATGTCGGGAGGAAGGAAGCTAACCTCGTCTTCACTTGATCCCAAGTACACAACCTCCATCTGTTCCACCAGTGGCATAGCCCCAAGTGGAAAAATTAAAAAACGCTTCTTTAGTCTATGGGGCTCCCACGTCAGAACTACCACCACCAATGGTGGCTCAGCAGCTATAAAGATGATGTCCAGACAATGCGTGTTTGGCCCCACTTCCGGAGGAGTGTGCAGAAGGCCCCTGGGCTACCAGACAGCGAGGGGCTGCCTGACATCTTGGATATTCATTCAGGAGCTAAGAGGGATTTTAGAGAAGCAGAATGAATCAATTAAAGAAGCTACATTACTTCTTCTTTATGTTGGGACAAAGTTTCAGCACATCCTCTTTGCAGGCCATTTTAAACTTGTAGGAGAACCGAAAATCCTTCATCTGCACCTAAAAACAACAATGAAAGAGAAAGTCAGAAGCTCTGAGGCAAGGCCTCACCAGCAGTGCTGGGTGACATTGTGTTGGTACAGTTTGCAGAGCCAGCTTCCGGACTCTGCATGCCTTGTCCTTGTTTGTCTCCACAGGCTCCGTGAACTGCTAACCAACTCATTCCTCCCGCTGCTGCACGCGCACAGCAGTCCCCTGCCATTCCAATCACACAGGCTGTTCCCTCGGCCAAAAGGACCCTTCTCCCAGATCTCCCCCGGTTTTCTGTCACTTCCTTGGCGTTTCTATTCAACTACCTCCCTTCTGCAGCCCCTTGTCTCCTTCATCCTCCAACCCTTTCATACCTGATACTATCTGTCTTCCTCTTACTAGAACATAGTCCACACACAGGGCAGGGTTTGTTTGTTCTAGCCCAGAGGCCCTGAGCCCATCTGCCAAAGGCTATATGCCCCAGAAGAGGGGAATTTTACACAGATGCTTGGATTTCATCCTCCTGGCAAGGACATGCTTGCTTTACCAGAAACACTTCTATTAGACATGTGGCAACAAAGAAGAGCATGACTTAGCCTTCTTATTAGGACAGATCTGGGTAACAAGATTAAGTAAAAAAAAAAAAAAAGGCTTTGAGCCCAATGTATTGATACATATTTGGGCTACTGCAATGAACAGTGACCCAAAACAGCAGGTCTCATTGATACTGTTTAAGGAAAGGCTAAAATATATCATGAAAGTAAAGGATATGACTGAAGCAGGAAATGCCTCCTTACTGTCTCTATCCCCAATGGGTTACATACTCCCTAAGGCTACCAACTATATACAGTCAAACCTCATTTCTGGAAATCCTCCCATCTCAGTTCTCTACTGAGTTGTTTATTAAAAAAACGTCTTACCCTTTTATGCTGATACTCCGCATTACAAAAAGCATCTCTCAGGCAATAAACAAAGGAGAGAATGCTTTTGTGGCTGGGGAAAGCAATGATTAGCACAGTTTTAAAACATAAAGAGATCATCAAGAGTGCTAATATTGTTAATGGTGTGAAAGATCAACGATCACAGATAACTGGAGAGGTAAAAAAACTGTTGTTGATTTTGATAAACAAAAAGCAGTTAGGCAGTGATAACCAGAAATATATGAACAAACAAAGATGCTGCATGCTGACCTGAAAGACACCACTGGAATGAATGCTAAAAGTGATTCTTTTAGAGCTAATGGGGGGCATAGGTAAACGTCTGAACTCGCCGCTTCGCACAACCACTTCAAAACTACAACTAAGAGACAAAACGGACATCATCCAGAAACACAGAAAGGCTGGCTGAGTGGAAATTCTACAACTAGAAGAGAAGAGAAAAGCACACTGAGACTCACAGGAGGTGTGGAAATAAAGTGCAGAGGTACAGAGGCACGTGTGCGTGGAAAGGGCTGGCAACTGACACATGGCTATCTTTCTCAATCCTTAGGTAGGTACAAGCTCCTGACTGCTCTGAACTCTAGTCCTGGGCGAGACTCTGGGGACCCAGACTCATTTGGGGAGAAACTGGACTGTCTGGCGGTGGGCGGAACTCGAGGGCGGCTTTCTCTCAGAGGTGCTTGCAGCGACACTGAGACGGGGGCCTCTTAGGGCAGGGCTGATGGAAAGCCATTGCTGTTTGCTCCAACCTGAGATTCCGCCCCATCCAAGCTAAGTGCAGAGGCTTTTGCATATGAAAGCCCTGGTCCTTTGAATTCTAAACTTACCTAACAAACTGCAGCTGAGTCAGAGAGTCCCAGAACATCCAAAAGAAGGCCCAAGGCCTCACAGCAGCTTGCATTGCTTCACAGCTAGGCCTCATCTGGGCATCTTGAAAACCCAAACAAAGAAGAGGAATCTGCAGATCTCTTTGTAGCTCCTACTGGGTGGCCTCAGGCAGAGACTAAATTAGCACCTCCTCGAAGATCCAGGGTTCAGAGTAGGACCATTCAGATTACAACTCCTTAGATCCATAAGGGACACAGTCAGGGGGAAATCTCAGTGAACACCAAAGCCCCATTGAAGCAAGTCTTGCCCCATAAGTGTGTCTCCAGCACAGATGTTCTCCCATTACAGACACAGCTGATCCTCACAGCCAATTGGCCTGGAGGTCAATTCCTCCCAGTGATACCAACAACAACCAAGGTTTAACTACAACAGACTTTACACAAAGGGGTGCACCAAGAGTGTCCACTTCAGGTGGAGAGGCTGAACCACTGGGCCCTATAGGACACCTAGCACACAAAGCCACTCTTATCAACTCAGGAAAGCAGCCAAAATGTGAAGACAAAGAAACAGGTCGCAAATGAAAGAAATGGAGGAAAGCAAATGACTGGATATAGAGTTCAAAACCACAGTTATAAGGTTTTTCAAGAATTTTCTAGAAAAGGCTGATAAATTTAGTGAGACCCTCGAGGATATGAAAAAGATCAACTAGAAATTAAGCACACACTGAGTGAAATAAAAAATAATATACAGAGATCCAACAGCAGACTAGAGGATCATAAGAATCAAGTCAAAGATTTGAAATACAAAGAAGCAAAAAACACCCAACCAGAAAAGCAAAAAGCAAAAAGAATCCAAAAATATGAAGATAGTGTAAGAAACCTCTGGGACAAATTCAAACGTACCAACATCAGAATTATGGGGATGCCAGAAGAAGAGAGAGCAAGATACTGAAAACCTATTTGAAGAAATAACAACAGAAAACTTCTGCCAAATGGTGAAAGAAATAGACTTACAAGTCCAGGAAACACACAGAACCCCAAACAAAAGGAATCCAAAGAGGACCACACCAAGACACATCATAATTAAAATGCCAAGAGCAAAAGACAAAGAGAGAATATTAAAAGTAGCACGAGAAAAACAGTTACCCACAAGAGAGCACCCATACAATTGTCACCTGATTTCTCAACAGAAACTATGCAGGCCAGACGGGAGTGGCAAGAAATATTCAAAGTGATGAACAGCAAGAACCTACAACCAAGATTATTCTACCCAGCAAAGCTATCATTCAGAATTGAAGGTCAGATAAAGAGCTTCATGGATAAGAAAAAACTAAAGGAGCTCATCACCCCCAAACCAGTATTATATGAAATGCTGAAAGGTATTCTTTAAGAAGAGGAAGAAGAAAAAGGTAAAAATAAAAATTATGAACAAATACATATCTATCAACAAATGAATCAAAAAAAAATCAAGTGAATAAAAAATCTGATGAACAGAATAAACTGGTGAATATAATAGAATCAGGGGTATAGATAGGGAGTGGACTGACAATCCTCAAGGAGAAAGGGGTATGGGGGCTGGAGGAAGAGAATGGACAAAAATTATATACCCATGGATGAGGACAGTGTGGCGGGGTAAGGGCATTGGGTGGGGTGGGAACCGGGTGGAGGAGAGCTATGGGGGGAAAAAGAGGAACAACTGTAATAATCTGAACAATAAAGATTTTTTTTTTAAAGGAAAAAAATAAAGATAATGGGGGATGGTTTGGTAAATTTAAGAAAAACCGTGTTTTTTTAATAGATTAAACAGTACATTAGACATATACTATATATAAAAAAGGTTAAAGCAGAGAATCACTGGAGGGTCTGGAATGGATTAATTCAATTTACTATATTCTTTCTATTGGGAGGAAATGATTTGGTTTTCGAACAAATCATTTATCGAACTGCCTTCAGGAATGCATTAAGTTCGAGAACTGAGGTTTCACTGTATTTATCACTGAATTTTAGGAGCCTAACAAAGCATCTGGCCATAGCAGGAAAAAAACCACATGTATTGAGAACAAGTCAAAACAGGGCATGTATGTGGAGAAAACAATTTTTCACAAGAGCAGTCAAGACAAGAAGGCTATGCCCGGTGTTACTGACCAGCTGGAAGTGGGTGACTCCAATGGCACACTTCTCATTCATGTCCTTCTGGTGCTTGTTTTGTATCAGACACTCCATCAGGTCCCCAGAGTCTATCTGGTTATCTGCCACATCCTGAAAAGGCAGTGCACATTTACCCTTCATTTGTAACAATTAATACACATTTTGTAGTCTAGTCCATAAAAAGTACAAACAAGGTATGTATTAAATTATGTCAAAATAAGCCTGAGAAATTACAAGGGACAAACATCTAAGGAATAAAATTCACACAGCAAGCTGCCCTGCACGAAGCTCCAACAAGAACATGCACTATGCAGTCAGTGCTTCTACTCCTTTGCTTGCTGGCTGTCAGATCCTCATGGTTCCTAGGTGTGTTTTGCTCCCACAATTAGGGAATCTAATACTTGAATAAAGTCACAGAATTTGCTCAAAATCCAGGTATGAGAAGACAGTTGGAAGGGGAAGCCACTGTTACTGCTACCAGGTTTTGCCTGGATGTACTGGAAGCAGCCAGCCATGCCCCTGGGGCCTCCCCCGCCCTCTCTAAAGGGCATCTCAACATCTGCTGAGAAGCACATATCTGGACGCCTACAAAGGATGACCAAGTAAGGTTTCCCAGGAGGGTGGCACCCCTTCTTGCTTTTGTTTACATCTTCAACTTCTCAAAGTTGGCCACTCAGGAGTAACGTATGCTGAAGACAGAGATGATCCAACACACTTGGAGACCAGAGTCCTCGTGAATTCAGTTCTGTTTCTAACCCTTGATTCTCCAGATATCACTTACGTGGCAAAAGTTCTGAATTATGGGCTCGCAGGCTCTCATCAGCAAGGCTTCTATCTGAATATCCTGTAGAAGATTAAATATATTAATTTTGCCTTCGGAAGCAGGGGGGGGGGTGGGCGGGAGGGCGGGGAGAAGCAGTTTCTTTCTCTGAATTTAGTAGCATCTGATGGGAAAATAATCTGTTATGTACATTTGAAGACTATTTTAGTCTTTAAGTTAGAGAGCCCCAGCATAGATAGAACTAACTGCACCTCTATTATATGTATCTAGAAGCAGATACAGAATTAAGAAAGAGGAGAAAAAAAGCATTTAATAATAATACTAGAGTATATAAAGCCTTTCAAATTCTTCCAAAAAGCTAAGCAGTTCAAAATAAAACAAGGGCAACTGACATCTATCTTTAATTTATGAGCTCCTAAACCAAATCACTGTCCTCAAAT
The DNA here is from genome assembly GCA_011751065.1 of Lasiurus cinereus. Lineage (NCBI taxonomy): Eukaryota > Metazoa > Chordata > Mammalia > Chiroptera > Vespertilionidae > Lasiurus > Lasiurus cinereus. The sequence goes on from JAAGEH010000452.1 coordinate 16,367,807, forward strand.
TGAATGATAAACCACTGCCTCTTGGAACACACACTCAATGCCTTTAAGCAGAGAGTGAGCACTGTACAGTACTAGCTGCTGAAATAACAGCTTCCTTTAAAGAGTTACACACCCCAGAATGTCCTTAAAAGCCCACAAGAACAATGTGAATGGGAGAGGAGTTGTCAGAACATGAAAAAAAAACAATAAACCTTTGAAAAACAGAAAGAAAAAGGAGTAGCTGAGAAATGTCTAATTTTACGTACTGACAATTTAAATAATTCTAAAAGGCTTCTGATTTTGTTTTTGTTTTTTAAAAATCAGTTTTCGCCCAGCCAGGTTGGCTCAGCGGTTGAGCACTGACCTAGGAACCAAAAGATCACTGGTTTGATTACCAGTCGGGGCACATGCCTAGGTTTTGGGCTCTATCTCCAGTGTGGTGCATGCAGAAGGCAGCCAATCAATGATTCTCTCGCATCACTGATGTTTCTATCTCTCCTTTCCTCTGAGGAAAGACAATTTTCTGTTTCCCGGGTCTCTGCCCCACAAAACAATTTAAACATTTTTAGATGCCTCCCTCCCCAATAATAAGCTCTGAATTTTAAATAATACACCTAAGCTTATGAGGTTTTAAATTTTATTTTGTATATTTTAGTGGATTTCAGGATGGAATAGAGATAAACATATGTATTCAACCCTACATGTTTAACTATAAATCCCAGGCTTTTATTTTATTACACGTATAAACATTAGCAAATGACCTAATTGAAAGAGTGGAAGATAACAGGAATGCCTAGACTCTTCTTGAATGAGATTAAGAGATTTAAAGTGTAGCTGCTAATTTTTATTAAAGGGGAAAGAAACGATTGGTCTAATCACTGTGATAAATTGAATTTATGAAGTAAACCAAACAGCTAAACAGATAGAGTGTTTTTCTGGAGAAATGAGGAAAGGGTGAAGTTCAGGAAGCATCACAACATTCTTTATAAAGCAAACAGAAAGTTACCAGGTTTCTTTTGTTTTCCAGAGAATCTGTATTCTCAAGAATCCAGAGGCAGTAGGACTAAGAACAAAGGAAAGGCTGCTGACAGGGCACTTTCCTTCTAAGAGCTGCAAACTGCTTACCTCCGATTCCAACTCGGTGAGGTTGCCAACTAGGTCTCTACACTCTACAGCCAAGTCATCAAGATGATCCTGGAGGCATTCAAGCTCCTGCAAACAAAAAGGCAATCATTTGGGGTTTGTCAATTACATAAATGATCAAGGGAAGCTGAGGTATCAGTGTCTACTTCCTTTTCAGTGGTCCTTTTTTTCTTTTCATTTTAAAACTCCTTCACTGAACAGACCACTGAAGTTTTATTTATTTCCAAATTGGGATGGTTGGAAAGATAACTGCTTGATGGGTTATCTTATATACTTGCTAGGGTGGTTAAGAGGGTCGAGCCATGTGAATCCTCCAGAAGGCCAAATCGAGACATCCAGCAAGAATCAGTGTTCAGGTGTCCTCAGAGTCTAAAAATCTTAGCAGGCCTTTATTCCAATCCATCAACACCCTGCCATTCCATTTATTTCTGTGTTTTGATAATGATCATTGGACAATAAATTCACAGTGAAAGACAAGAAATATTCTAAGACTCTTTATGGGCAAAATAGGCGGGGACCCAGCAGCTTAAACACAGCAAGGAGCTGAGAGTTCCTGCAAGCCTGGGATTCTAACGCTGGCCCACATAAAGGACCCTCCCGGGAAACTGCCAACAGAGGAGCACACTATAGCTGGGGTCTCTCTCTAAAGGCTGCCTCTCTGGGCTTTGGAAAACTGAGCTGGAGCTACCTTGCAGCATCAGACTGTTACCATTTCTCTTAGGAATCCAGAGGTTGTTAAGTATAACACCAGCTCATTTTTTCAAATCCCACCAATAGCTATTTTTCAGTTAAAGGACCAAGTTTAACTTACTATTCTGCAAGAATCTCTATTTTGAAATGAGACTGGGGAGGAAGGAGAAGGGCTGTGGGAATTATACAACCCTAAAGGAAAATGCATAGTACTTTTGGACATAAAATAAATGGCTAAGGGAAAAATCCCATTCATGGAATCCTGTCCCAAGTTCAGATTCACAATGCCGCTTTCTCAACGTTACTTCACAGGCAGTGTGAAAGGGAACTGTTTCCTGGGATTCGGTATGACCATATCCCTTGTTTCATTAGACAGAGGCAGCAGACAGCAAAACAAAAGGCGTTTTCCAACAAAAAACTAGACAGAGCTATAGTAGGCCCAGAAAGCCAACTGCTAAAAATGATATTCCCAGGCTCAACAGATCTGCGTAAGCAGCTACTCCTTCTTAAAAACATCTAATTCCTGTTCCAGTTTAATCCCAGTGAGTGTTGCAGAGCGGTACAAGCAGAACCTGGAAACCTGGGTTCACGCCTTGTTCAAGTACCAATGGGACTTTAAACAAGTAGCTATTCCTCACTGCTTGGTTTCCCTGCACTGAGAGAGAAGACAAGCCACTTTCCCACTTAATTTGACAGAATGTAACAATGTACCTCTTTTCTTCCCCACCTCCAACCCCCCTTTCTTTAACTAGGCACAAAACCCTAAGGAACCATTTACAGCATGCATGTAATTCTTGGGGGCTGCTCCTTCTTTATGGAAGGTGATTATAATATAATGAAACAAATGCCTGGCTAGGAATAGACCTGAGTTTTAGGTAAGGGAGTCAATATACTTCCCTTCTCTGAGCCTCAATTTCATCCATTACTAGACGGGAAAAGTCCATTCCTACATATCCTGTAGTACTGTTGTAGGGCACTATTCATGCATACAAACATTTATACATATTCCTCCCTAAAAAAAGTTAAATGTGGCTTATAAAAATAAGAGAAAAAAACTCCCATAAAATAAAATGAATTAAAAAATGAGTCTAAAAAGAAGAAATTATGTTAAAGAAAATGGGATGGAGCAAGTAGTTAAGTTACCACATAAAACACCTACCACAAAATCTTATATACTTGCTAGAGGCAGACCATACCTTTCTTTGACTCTAGGTGTTGTAAGAGGCAACACAGAGAGGGAAAACAATCAATTACAAAGTAATATAAAAACAAACTAAACGCTTAGTAAAAGTATAATTATTCTTGATTACAGAGACCAAACAGAAAATTTTCCCAAAGATTTCTTATAGAAAGATCATCAAATAATATAATAAATTCTGTCCATGAAGTAAAGAGAAATGGATTTTACGGGGGTTTCTACTCATATAACACAGTAATCATGAATATGATGATGTCACCTACCTGTCCGGTCTCTGTTTTCTCACTGCACCATTTGCCCAGGTCAATCAGGCACTTATCCTGGAGTGCAGGATCCAGCTTAACATCCATGGCACGCTGGTGTAGGATCCTCTGGACTTCAGCCCGGCACTCCCGCGAGAGCTACATAAGAACAAGCAAAGCATTCTAACGGTACCAAAACCAAAAGACACCTGATAATGCCAGGAAACTGACAAATAACTTTGTACCTTGAATCTTTCCCAGAACAATAATTAAATGTTCTAGGAGGCTTCTAAAAACCCACCCTCTTCGAATGAGATTATACATTGGACCTATTCTAATATACTATATGGAACAACATCCTTTTTTCAGAATATCCTAATAAAAAGTGAACTGAATTTGTTCAGGTTACATTAGAAAGTTTCTGTTCAGCAGATTAATTTGCAATTACACCAAGAATGTAGAATAGAACGTTGGGTCCAATTCAGGAGAGAAAACACCCCGAATAGGAGACCTGAGTTCAAATTTACCTAAACTCAGACAAGCAGACAACAGCAGAGCAAGGCACTACAAGTTAGAATCAGACTCTTCTAGATGCGTTAGAATTAGAAGAAGGTGAAACAGAAGAAAACTGGTGTTTTCGGAAAGATTGTGAGAAAGTGTCACTGCCAGGTAGAGATATTCTCTCTTCCTAAAGGGGCCATGCGCCTGGGGGGGGGGGAAGATGGAGAGTAACTGCTTAAAGGGCATGGGGTACCTTTTTGGACATGGAAATTTTCTGGAATTAGATATTGTGGTTGCATGACTTTGTCAATATACTAAATACTACAAGTTTTTCCTCTTTAAAAGGGTTCATTTTGTTAGATGAATTTCACTTCAATTTTTAAAAAATATATATATTTTAAAAAGACAGCTTCCAACCTTTGTTTGTTTGTTAAGACAGGAACATCCGTCTATACTAGTGACTACCAAGATGCCAGCTCCTGGGATTAATGACAAGCTCAGCATATGAAGAAAAAGGTAAATTCTCATGTTTTCTTACATAGCAGTATAAAAGCTGGGTTAAGACTGCAGTACAACCTTTCTTTCTACCTGGGTCTCCTCATTCTGAATACTGCACTTAGTCAGACTTCTGCATTAAGCCCAGAAAGGGTATTTGTATGCATGTGAAATAATAGCATCTCTATTTTCTGTAACAAATGCAGGACTGGAATGCGATTAGTACCTCAGAGGCTTTAAAAGGTCATCTGAGAGAGCAAGCAGCACGTCAAGTGGCACCAGAAGGCAGTAAACGTTGCCTGAGAGCAAACCCACACAAATATCCCAACAAAAGGTGGCATCCAGGGCAGACAAATACCAAGAACCTGGGGTATGGTGGTTTCTGCTCCACACAACCAGTGTGCTATGAGAGAGGCCTATGAATACAGGCGATATGTGTTCTAAGGCCAAGAGCAGAAGACGAAAAACAATTTGTATTTTGGCTAAGAGCTTCTAATGGATCTTTAAAGCTAAATAATGTTGGAGGCAGCAGAACTTAAGTATTTGTGATTTAGATTTCAATAAAGAAAAATCTGGAAATATCCTGACTCACTTTATTAAAAACATAAACTCAGGCAGAAAGGAGCTGGTAGGACAGTGTGTGTGCACTCTCTGAATGAAGAAGCTTTTGGTATGCAGCAACCCCTCTTCCCAGATACACTAATAACAAAGTTTTCCTAGGATGCCAGAAATCGGAACAATGTATAGGAAACTAATGAAAAAAACAAATGACAACAAGAAGAAATGAAGTCAATAGTGACGCATACCCTCCTGCCCTGCTCCTCCGTGCGGTAGGCATGTCTGTATAGACAAGAGAACACAGCTCCAGGAGGCATAAATTCACTGGTTTCGTTCCAGCCATGGGTGTGGCAGAGACGAGATGCATCTCCCTGGCACTTGCGGTATAAGACAGGGTCCAGTCTATAAAGTTAAGAGTTAAAAGATAACCACTCTTACTATACCCTTCCTTCTAACACATGCTAAGGCTTTTCCAATGTGCTTGTGTACTCATTAATAACCACCTCCAGCCCTGACCAGGTGGCTCAGCTGGTTGGAGCATTGTCCCATACACTGAAAGGTTGCAGGTTTGATCTTGGTCAGATTACATATGGGAGGCAACTGATCAATGTTTCTCTCTCTTATTTCCTCTCTGAAATTAATAAAAACATATCCTCGGGTGAGGATTTAAAAAATAGTAATTTTAATAATCATCTCCAGGGTAGCAGAGATAGCAGGTAAGCAAAAGTATGCTCTTCAATTTGTTCTTTGAGAACATACAGTGGTCAATCTGCAGAAGTTTCTTAACCTTAGTACAGAAGATTTAAGTTCTACCTCAAAGAGGTAATCTTGACTATGTAAGGCACACTATACTTCAATAACAGACTCAGCACTAACATGTCCTGGCTAAAATGAAAAAGTAAAGGTTGTAGCTATCAGCAGGCAATCCACAACTTTTTACTCAATACTTTTTTTAAGCATCCATGAAGTTCAATCCTACTTGATACACTAGATTTGGTAAGAGCAGGAAATGGCAAGATAAACAGAATCTCTCATTCAACTTCCTTTCTAGTAAAACTGTTCCTCTTCTATTCCCTATGCAAGGTAAGGCCATTACAACTTTAGTTTACCTGAATATGCTTATCAATTAAAAAAAACTTGACATTTAATGTTGACTCTGGAGACGGTGCATTAGGCAATGAGCCTGCTGCTTCTCTGACTGAGATCAATGAATGCTTAATTCTGTCCACGTCATAAAGTCAATTTTGAAGGAGTGCTACTTAATGGAAGGAAAAAGGCTAATAATATTTAATGAGCAGCATTTATGACTAAGAAGCTTCCTTTGATCAGGGCTGAAGGAATCACAAAAGAGGAAAAAACATGATTTTGTTAAGGTAGTAAATTCAGTCAACTCTGCTCTTTCAGTTTAGATGGCCTGAGTAAGCATAAGGAAATTCCCACCCAGCTTTCTGTAGCCTTTCCAGAGCAAATTTCAGGAAACAGAAACAGAAACACATAGAATTTTCAAGTAATCTTTCTAGTAAAGCATATGGGTAAAGCATCTATTAATCCCCAGGAAAAGTTAATGATCAAAGTACAGTGGCTTAAACAACTGGATCAGGAAGCAGCTGAACGTGGGAAGCAGGAGCAGCCTGACCCTAGTGGCTGCTTTGGAGATAGGAAGGGAGAATAAGACGTGGAGAGAGGACGGAACTGCAGCCAATAAATTACAATGATTAGATCCTTCTTCTATCCCAGCTCCTCCCCTTGTTTTTTGGCTAACAGAAGAGAATCAAGTTGTTACTTATTGATAAGAGCCTCTTAAGATAGAAGAAATTCAATAACTTTGAATAGTTAAAGAAATAAAAGCAAATTCCCATACCCGGTACAAATCAATAAAAATAAAAGTGTTACTATTGTCTACTTAGAAACATATCTGAAGACACTTCTGCTGCCTCAAAGGTGCCAAGTTCTCCCTAGATAGGTGGTATCTGTGATATCAAAAACATTTGATCCTGACTTCCCAAGTGGCAGTGAAGCCCAGCCAGCACGGCTCAGGGGTTGAGTGTCGACCTATGAATCAGGAGGTCATGGTTTGATTCTTGATCAGGACACAGGCTCCATCCCATTGGGGCCTGCAGGAGATAGCCGATCAATGATTCTCTCTCATCATTGATGTTTCTATCTCTCTCTCCTGCTCCCTTCCTCTCTGAAATCAATAAAAATGTATTTTTAAAACAACAAAACACAAAGTAGCAGTGAATGGAAACTTAGGGACAAATTGCATGGGCTGCCTCTGTTTTTAGATACGATTCTGAAAGTAAGAAAGAGGTTTTTCAGGGATTAAAGTTGTTGGCTATCCCAGAAATTAACAAAAACAAATTCTTATTAATTATTTTTAAAAAATACAAGGGATATTGACTACACAGGAGAACCGTCTAAGATTTACACTTACACTGGTTTCAAAATACTCACTTCCAATCTCGGGAGATAAAATACTGTAGCTCTAACAGACGGTGTTCACAGTCTTCTACCATTTTCTCTGTGTATAAATGTTCCATCAGGCACGAGAGGATCCTGGGCATAAAACAGGGGTGAAATTGTAACATGAGACAGAAGAGTTCTGAGAATATGCGCAGAATTCTCACATCAGTATTCCATGGGTCTGTGGAAAAAGCCATTCTGTCATTTCTTAGGGCTATCAGGCACTTACTCGCCCTGACACAGATTAAGCCTTCTATCAGCTTGCGAGTCACTCAGCACTTAGGACTCAGCCTGCACAAGATCCATGAGCAGCTGCTTTATTTTTAACTGTTTATTATGAACACTTCCCAGTACACACACTTTTTTCTTCGCACAGCTTTATCTTCCTAACGCCCAGGTTGTTTTAACTGTTCCCCCTTGCTGATATTTTGAAGCAAATCATTTCACTGTAAGTACTTTAGCATGTTTCTCTATAATGAGAATGTAATATCATTACCTACCAAAATAAATTCATTTTTAAAAATTTCCAATTACTTTATTCCTTTTTACATATTCAAATCAGGATGCAGAAAAGGTCCACACACTGGATTTAATTGATAGTATCTTAAATCTATTTTAATTTGCAGTAGTTTATTTCTTCCTCCCTCTCCCTTGTCCCCTCTATAGTTAATGCAATTATTTTATATTGGTAAATATGCTTGTTAGTCTTAAGTGTGATTGTCTACTCCAACCACACAAAAAGCTTTACGGAAGATTATCTTGTTTTAATCCCCTCCCACAGTATGAACAGCAGGAGTGCATGCACAGCAGAACAATGACAACAGGTCTACATTCATTTTACTGTTGGGTACTGCCAGTTGTAGAGTATAAAGATTTGTTTACAATGGGAAACCTATTCTTACTTGCAATCTGCTTTTAAGAGCTCTTTGCATATCATATGGAAGAAAACGAATGCATGTGATTTAAATATTTCATTATAGAATTTTACAGCTTCCCTAGGTCTTGTATACAACTTCAGAGTTCATTTTGCCCATGATTCCTTATCCAACCATCACATTTTGTTTTATATTTCAATGAAAATTAATTACTCTCTGATGGTGATCAAGCAGCCAATATATATGAGCCAATATACAAACAGGATGAAAAATATAGTCAAAGCATGTGTCATTTTATCCTGAGATTTTCTCTCTCTTTTTTTATTTGACCATGAAATGGAATTCATTCAGTGACCTAACATACAGTACGACTGAAATTTCTCTTGAGAGCCAAATTTTTTAAACTTAAACTTCTTCTAAATAGACTCGCCCAGGCCATGGTATTTTGTGGAAGAGCCACACTCAAGGGGCCAAAGAGCCGCATGTGGCTCATGAGCCGCAGTTTGCCGACCACTAGTATAGACCCATCTATGCTCTGTCCCTGTCAACAATATCATCACAATGCTGGTTGTAGGCCTCCACATCATGGACGAGGCAGAGCTGATGCCTCAATTCCCATACTAGTTTTAACAAAGGTTGGTATGTGTTGCTGTTTAACAAAATTCCAGTTATGAAGTTGAGGGAATGTTCCCTGTGCTACAACAATGCCAAATAAAATACAATATGGATAAATACCACAAACCAGATAACCTACATTGGGTCTCCCGATCGTATGTGTTTGCAGGCAGTCTGTATTACAGATTCACAAGCTTCATTCAAAGCTCTATCAATGCGGTAATCTGCACCAGGGTCAGTCTCCTGAATCAGTGTTTGAAGCTGGATTTAAAAAAAAAAAAAAAAAAAAACAGTAAGAAGGAAGAAAGTAAGTCAGTTACACATCAGGGAAGAGCAATGTTACCTCTTCATACAATCAGGTACCAAGTCCGGCACATCACAAGTTACTACAAGTGTCACTGGCCAACCAAAAGAGCTCTTGCCCAATACGTTCCTACTGGTTTCTCTACCTTGTTGACGGAGTTTTCCTGTTTAAGCCATTGTGAGGATTACTTGCCTACCAGCCTAAATCATCAGTGGACATTTGCAAAACAAAAGGTCTTTACAATATAAAGGCTACTCTTCCCATATATCTGCCTATGTATTAATCAGATGTCTAAATCCTGACACTTAGGGGCCAAGTCAGAATTGTGTGGAGAAGTGTAAATAATTTCCAGTTAGAAACCTACTTTGGTAGTAAGAATCTAAAATTTAAATTTTGCTGCAAAGACACTGGCATCACAACAAGCGTGCTCTGCTATATTAAAGGCTAAGAGGTCCAGTGCAGGAAATCATGTATGCATAGCTCGCGGCCGTGAGCCACTGCTCCTGGGCTGGGGGATGGGAGGGACAACAGGGACGGGGAGTGAGAGGTGGTCAATGCACCTCATGGCAACTGGTTGAACCGTCATTCCAGTCATTATGTTTATGTCCCTGGCTTTTTATTATATTGGATAGATGTGAGATTTCATTTAGCTTGTAAGAAATATTCATTACAAAAAAAAAAAGAATATAACACTTATAATCTCTTATTTTTCCTCAACTCTCTTTTATATAATCAAGGGATAACCCAGAGCTAATAAGTATACGGAAAAATATTTGTCATTATGCAGTTGAAATGAGAGTATAGTCTTTAACATTTACTTTTGTTTGGTCCATGCTTTATCATGAAATAAAGCAAAAGTATGAGATGTGCCCTGGATTTATCCCCTCTCTTTGAGGAAAAAGCAGTTGGGGCACAGAGGAAACAGTTCTAAATTAAGGAACAGAGACCTGAGTTCTATTAATAGCTCTAACTCTGCCAGATATTAGTGTTAAGAACATGGGCACATTGATTAACCTTTAAGCTTCAGTTTATTTAACTGCAGAGTATTATAAGAATATATAGAAGGTTATATAAACTGCAAGCATTTGACAGATATAAAAGATCATTATTACTACAGATGGGTAGCAGATGGTGTTTTGGGGTGGGAATCTTGAATAACAGAGAGCACATCTGAAAACTATAATCCCAGTTGGAGCTCCTTTTTTCCAAGTTAAAGACCTGGATCCCTTTTTGTGTTACATATTTAACCTTTTTCTGTAAGAGCTTTTTCTGATTCCCATACATTTGACCTACAATACCACAGGGGCTCTAGGAAAGTACTGACCCCATCACATATTGATCAGAACACGGAACAAAAGGAAATGAACAAAGAAAACCCCATTCCATCTATTCTAAAATAAGTCAATATTCAAGATGAGATATATATGAAAGATTTCCAGTATTCTGGGATGAAAGTTATTTATACCAATTCTTAGTGGCAATTTAGAAAAGCTACAAAGTGCTGTGGTTAGTTGGTAGGAAGATTACTGTCAAAGGATTATTGACTTTAGTAAAGACATTTATTGACAAAGAACAAATATATCTTTTTCTGAGAAAAATTATAAGCATCATGGGAATCTGAAGGTCTCTGCAAGAACTGTATTAGTTAAATACCCATGACTCATGACTGACGGGCATTCTGGAGAATTCACAATGAACGCACCAGATTGCAGCTACTAAAAGGAGGTAATGAATGCCCTACAGACTCTAGTAGGCTAAGGACTCAACAGATCACTGCCACTCTGGAATCCAGTGACAACACTGTGGGAAATTAACGTTAAGAATGTAAATTGCTACATGATTACACATCTACTCCAGCACCTGACTCTGGGAAATGATTAGTCTAGGAGTAGACTAGGCAGTCACCTTTGGCCTAGGAGAGACTGGGCCCAGACTCACTCAGCTGTAACCACACAGAGTTTAGTTAAGTTCAAGCTTATGGTGCATTTGGCAAAGTATGTACTCATTAAGGTAACACTTGCTTTTATGCTTCACAGTTTACTATTTGTTAAGAGATCACTAAATCGAAGCACAGCCAAGCAAATAGGGAAAAACAATGGTCAACCACAGACAGGTACGAAAGTCTACTGTATCCAAGAAGAAAACTTTGAAAAAGAAAGAAACCCTCCCAAAATATATTATTTCAAAGCATTCCGCCCTAGACTAAGGATGGATAATGTGGAAAACAAAGAAAAAATTATTCCTTTTCTTTCAATTCCTAAAAAACCACGAGTCCATAAAAACCCAAATAAAGTGTTTGTTTCCCACTTGGCTAAACTCAATGTGGGCAAAGCCACATAACTCCCTATTGAAGGCTTGAGCACTAGGCTTGGAAAGCACTTTTATTCTGGGCACAAGGATGAGGCAGGCGGTGCTTCTTTATCCTTCAGGTTGTTGAGTCACTAGCTGTTTCAATAAGCTAAATTTCAAAAATCCCTGGAGGTTAACTAGATGCTTCTAAATAAAGTCTAACCAATTTATCTTCTTTTTTCTGTACACCTTAGTACAAGAGTAGCCTCAGTAAAGAATATATAGATTTACTCCTAAGCACTCCTCCCCTCCCCATGCAGCATTAAGGATAAAATGCAAATATAGGGTGTCTCGATCAATTCTTGATCTGGGGCCCAGGCACATACATTGTCACAGAGGTTTCTTTCCTGGGACGATCACCAGCACGAACTGCTCCTGAGGAATTATATCCAGAAGCTTTCTGACTCGCTAGGCTTGGTATTTTGGGGAAGAGACTACATTTGTCTATTTTTTCCCACCAAGGGAGGCATAATTACAGTCTACTCTGGGTCATGGTAATAGGAGCTAAGGTGAAATTTTATTCCAAATCAAAATTCTATGGAAAATTGTTGTTTTGGACTAAAAATTGTGATTTTACACAATTATCAGAAAAATACAATTCAAGTAACAATTTTTAATAAAAGTGCAAATAACAAAATAAAAGACTAATGAATTGTGGTTTTTTAAAGTTTCTCTGAGGACAAAGCCTCAACTTTCTAATTAAATAGAAACATTTTACCTATATTTTTAAACTTTATTTATTATTTAAAAAATATTTTTATTAATTTTAAAGAAACATCAATTTGTCCCACTTATTTATGCATTTATTGGTTGGTTTTTTAAAAAAATATATTTTTATTCATTTCAGAGAGTAAGGGAAAGATGAGAGGAAGATAGAAACATCAATGATGAGAGAGAATCATTGAATGGCTATCTCCTGCACACCCCCACTGGGGATTGAGCCTGCAACCTGGGTAATATGTCCTTGACCGGAATCGAACCTGGGATCTTTCAGTCCACAGGTCGATGCTCTATTCATTGAGCCAAACCAGCTAGGGCTCATTGGTTCATGCTTATATATACCTTGACCAGGAATCAGATCCACATCCTTGGCATATTGGGATGGTGCTCTAACTGAGCTACTGGCAGGGCTTAACTTTGTATTATGTACCAGAACTCTAGTTAACTGTTTATGAATCCTGGACAATAACTTTATCTCCTCAAGACAAGTATGCTAATTTTTTCTAACCATCTTTACAGAACTGATTGTAGGGTTAGAGGTAGGAAAGAAAGGTCCTTCCACATACAGCTGTCCTAGTCCAGTAATTGGCAAACTCATTAGTCAACAGAGCCAAATATCAACAGTACAACAATTGAAATTTCTTTTGAGAGCCAAATTTTTTAAACTTAAACTTCTTTTAATGTCACTTCTTCAAATAGTCTCGCCCAGGCTGTGGTATTTTGTGGAAGAGCCACACTCAAGGGGCCAAAGAGCCACATGTGGCTCGCGAGTTGGATTTTGCTGACCACTGTCCTACTCTAACAAGAAAAGGTAGTATAATTTGAAAACAACATGCTTTCTTGATTCCTAAGGCCTAGAATTCATGATTTGTCATACAGCAGCAATAAAAAGAAACAGAAAATTCCAATTCATTTCAGATCTCTTTCAGCCTCAACTCAATCAAACCCACTGAGTCAGGAAATTCCCTTTTGGTGGAGGACCTTTGCTGATATACTAGAAGTTGATTTGCCTTGATTATGAGTTTAGTCAATCCAATCTAGCATGTTACCTTAAAAACATTCTAGCAAACAATGCATTTTATCTATTTCTTTAAGTATATAGTTCTTTTTATTGATTATTAGAGGCCTGATGCACAAAATTGGTACAAGAGTAGGCCTTCCTTCCCCTGGCTGCCAGCACTAGCTTAGCACCGGCTTTTCTCTGGCACCCGGGACCTGGGCCTCCCTCCAACCACCAGCAGGCACCCAGGATCTAGGTCTCCTCCCTCATGGCCCTAGCTTCAGACATCTGGTCTAATTAGCATATTTTACTTTTATTATTATTATAGATGAGCTCAAACTTCTGCTCTGTAGCAAAATTCTATTGATTTTTTACAGAGAGGAAGGGAGAAGGATAGAGACTTAGAAACATCGATGAGAGAGAAACATTGATCAGCTGCCTCCTGCACACCTCCCACTGGGAATGTGCCCGCAACCAAGGTACATGCCCTTGAATGGAATCGAACCTGGGACCTTTCAGTCCACAGACCAACGCTCTGCTTCTTAATACCTGTTATTCACTATGATACCACAAATGATCCAGATACAGTTGGGACAGTGTTAGGAAGAGGCTCTTCAGCTGATAAAATGTGACATTCAAAATGGCAGTAGAAAAATTTTCCTTACCGCCTGCTGGCAGTTAATTCCAAGGTTCCCTTTCTCCCCTCGAACTACTTTCATCAGACAATGGAGGGTTCGGCCTTTTCGATGTAATCCAGAACAGTGGTGTTCAATCTCCCCGCGACAGCTCAAGATGATTTCCGGGCTCAAAGAAAAGTCTTCCATCAGCATGCGTCGGTAATCCAACATCTCCCCCTGACACTCACTGCTCACTTGTCGCCCTAAGTTAGGAATTTAAGCCATAACATTATGGTGGCATTAGGATCAAGTATCACCACATATGAAAAGTACACCTTTTCCCCCAGAATATACCAGTCACATCATTATCTAGACTGAAAAGCTTAGAATATAGCAAAAACGTTATCAGCATAAAGTAAGTTTAAGACTCCAGAAACTAGGCTTTATCTTATCAGTGTTCTGCATTATACAGATTTTTATACTTCTAAATTAATCATGCAAATGTTTTATCAATGAAAGTCTTGTCAACAAGATAACTATTTGGGTAAAAACAAAAGCCAAGAACAATCTTTAATGGCCCACAGAAAAAGCTTGTGGAAAGACTACTATTTAAATATTCACTATAGCTTTCCGCCTTCCTTCAGCTATAAATACCAACTGGGAAAACTTAAGTAATGTTTTCAAACACAGCTTTACTGAGATTTAGTTGATATATAAGAAGCTATACTTTTAAAGTATACAACTGGCTTAGTTTCATATACATATACATTGGTGAAACCATCACCATAATCAAGATACTGATTATAGCTATCAACTCCAAAAAGTTTCCCTATGCTCTCTTGTAATCCCTCCCTCCCTTTCTTCTCCACACCCCCAACCCCAACTCCAATCCCAGTCAACCACTGATTTGCTTTCTGTGACTATAGATTAGTTCACTAGTTTGTAATTTTTAGAAGTCTATATAAATAGAACCATATCATATGGACTCTTTTTTGACTTCTACTCAGTATAATTATTTTAAAATTTATCCATGTATTGACAACTCATTCCTTTTTATTGCTAAGTAATATTATTCCATGATACAGATATGCTATAATTTGTTTATCCCTTTCAACATTTGGGTTATTTTCCACTTTGGGGCTATTACATATAGAGTTATTATTAGTATTCATGTATAAGAGTTTAAATGGACAAACGCTTTCATATGTCTTGGGCAAATACCTAGAAGTTACAGGCTGGGTCATATGGGAGATGTATGTTTAACTTCTTAAGAAACTGGCAAACTATTTTTCCAAGTGGTTGTACCACTTTAAATTCCCATCAGCAATGTACAATAGTTTCAATTTTTCCATATCCTTGTCAATATAATCAGTCTTTTTTTTTAGCAATCTGTATAACTTCTCTGAATTATCTGTTCATATCCTCTGGTCACTAAGTTTTTTTGTTTCTTATCAATTTGCAGTTTAAGGACATTAACTCTCTATTTTTCAAATACCAAAATTAGATTATATTATGCATACTGTTTTATAATATGCCTTTACTAGTCAATAATCTCTATTTTCATTTTAGGATTCACCTAATATGCAGACTATAATCAATATTCCCCAGTTATCTCCCAAATGCCCTTTGTTTGGTATTCAGTCCAAGACCATACATTGCCTCTAGTTGCTATTTCATTGCTTTCAAACATCCAGATATGAAAAAAACTTACTCAAAATTTCAGTTTTCTTTAATGACTTATTTTTTCCCACTTAACTTTTTAATCACTAACCAACTTTCCCAGTACCATGTATTCAATGAGAGACAGAAATTTCATTTTTGTAGTCTATAGCTAATATTAGAGACAACCCTGGGTTGGTGGAATAATCCTTTCATCTTTTAATTTCTTAACATCATCATTGTTATAATAATAATATTACCTATCATTTATTGTATACTAAGTGCTATGCCAAATAGCCTCATTCAATCCTCATATGAACCCCTCAACATAGGTAATATTATTTTTTTAATAGATAAGAAAAATGAGGTTTAGAGAAATTTAAAAAATAGAAACAATGGACACCTAGCCAGTTACTTTGGTGATAGAGAGCCATAACTTGAAGTCATCTTTCTCTGACCAAGTTCATCTGCTAAACAATTATACTACTGTCTAAAAATGTCCTACAGTACAGGGTCTGGCAAAGTAGGTTTACAGTTGTGAATATGCAAAACACGAGTTCATTCTTGTATTGTTATTTATTTATTTATTTATTTATTTATTTATTTACATTGTTTTTTAATTCTCACCTGAGGATATGTTAATTGATTTTAGAGAGGAAGTAAGGAGAGAGACAGAGAGGGAAAAATATCAATGTGAGAGAGAAATTTCAATTGGTTGCCTTCCATGTGCACCCCAACAGGGGATTGAACAAGCAAGCTGGCTGTGTGCTCTGGCTGGGAATCTACCTGGCAAGCTTTTGGTGTATGGTGCACCAACCAACTGTGCCACACTGGTCAGGGTTTATTTATTAATTATTGTATTATTTTTACATAGGAACAACTGTAAACCTATATTTACCACACCCTGTAGGTATTTTAAAATACTAAAGTATTTGGATTTGAGAAACATTCTTTACCTTGTAAAAGAAAAAAAAAAAAAAGCAAGCAGAGATATAAAGAAAAACAAAATTGGAGATTACTGAGCTAAGAGGAAAGGCCTTCAACAAGGTAATTTCTAAAAAAAAGACTCTTTTAAATAGCAAGGCACAGCTGTACTCAAAAGAACAAATATAAGTGAAAAGTAACGCTACATGAAGCTTTAAAATGTAAATCCAAGACTGAATAAAAAGAATAAAAAGAAATAAGCTCTCACCTCTATGCACAGCTGACTCCAGACACATCAGAAGGTAGGAGAGCCTGGCTTCCCGGGACCGCGGAAGGTTTTCCACATTGCACCGGTATTTTTTTAGGTCACTTTTACAGGATTTGGCCAATGAATAACTGACCTTATAATCTTGGGCAATCAGCTTCTGGCGGGTTGTTAGTGCTTCTCGACACTGAATAAAGAAGGCAGAGAGAGAGTTGTAAGATTGCTCAGGTGCTTCAGCTGTTCCCATGTATCTCTCATGGCCAAGTACATGTCAACAACAGCAGTTGTTACCAAGATGCTCTTTAAGCTTGGTTAAAACTTAACACAAGCATGCTAAACTAGTGTGACAAGAGGCAGAAATAAATGGGTGGGGACCCCTAGATTTCTACAGTGAACTGCTGAAGGTTGCTGCAATAGCTATCCTAAACACCTACATATTTGGTAGATTCTAATACAATATCTTGACAAAGTATTCTTTTCTTATTTAAAAATATTCCTACAGTAAATTTTATCAGAATCAAAGTGGAAACTAACCTAATACCACTTTGGAAGTTCCATGCTATACTTTTTATTTATTTAATATATATTTTTATTGATTTCAGAGAGGAAGAAAAGCGAGGGAGAGATAAAAACATCAATGATAAGAGAGAATCGCTGGTTGGCTGCCTCTTGCATGCCCCCAACTGGGGATTGAGCCCGCAATCCAAGCATGTGTCCTGACCGGGAATTGAACTGTGATCTCCAGGTTCATAGGTCGTTGCTCAACCACTGAGCCATGCCAGCCAGGCCTAAACTTTTTAAATATAATTACTCAATAGTAAAGGAATTGAAAATGAAAAACATTTCTTCAGCTGCACAGAAAACAAAATGACAGGATTAAAAAAACAAAAATAATTACTTTTAAAGGTAATAAAATTTTTTTTGCATTCATCCAGTATTCAACAGAATACTAAGAGTCATGAGAATGCTTAATAAAACATCTGGTGAAAAATTAAATAGCTAGTTACCTATGAAGCACAATGGTTTGGTTAGCCTAAACTTCCTGAGTATGGAGGACTGACTTCAATGTAATTCTGATATAAAATTCTCCATTTTGCCCTGGCCAGTGGGGCATTGCTCCATGTTCCAGAGGGTTGCTGGTTCAATTCCCGGTCAGGGCACATGTCTAGGTTTTGGGCATGTAGGGAGAGTGCAGGAAGCAGCCAATTGATGTTTTGTTTTCACATCAATGATTCTCTCTCTGCCTCTCTAAAAAATCCTTTAAAATAAAACCTTAAAAAAAATTTTTTTTTCAATTTTTACTCCCAAACTGATTCCAAATTGGCTTCCCAATGTTCAGATATCACAAATAAAGCTTCATTTTCTTGGCTTAACAAAATATGCTTTAGTTCCCTACTACAAGCCAAGTGTCTTGCTTACCAGTCGTTTATTTTGGTATCGGTTTATAAGAATATTATTTGAGAAGATGGGAGAAACTTTGTAAGAAATGAATTAGCCCTAGCTAGTTTTGTTCAATGGATAGAGCACCTGCCTGCAGACTGAAGGGTCCCGGGTTTAATTCCTGTCAGGGACACATGCCCGAATTGTAGGCTCAATCCCCAGTAGGGGGCGTCTGGGAAGCAGCCAATCAATGATTCTCTCTTATCATTTATCTCCCTCTCCCCCCCCTTCTCTCTGAAATCAATAAAAAATATCCTATATAATAAAAGCATAATATGAAAATCGACCAAATGGTCCAACAGCAGAACAACCATCCAGGACCACCATGCTATGACACCCACTGGTGCCAGGCCAGCCAAGGCAAGTGCGATGCAATTGGTCAAGGGCCTGGCCACTGTCCCATGATCACCCCACAGAGGGAAGCCCAAGCCACCAGCTGGTGGGGCGATCAATCGAGGGGGCTCCACAATCACCCCAAAGAGGGAGGCCCAGGCCACTGACAGGCTGTGGTAGGTGGGCAGGCCTCCCCCTGCGAGGGAAGCCTGGGTCCCAGGTGCTGAAGGGAAGCTGGTATGGTGCTGGCAACCTGGGAAAGAAGGCCTACTCTTGCATGAATCTTGTGCATCGGGCCTCTATAGTGTGTGTGTGTGTGTGTGTGTGTGTATAGAAATAAAATATTGGTCTGTTTTAAAATAATACTTACCTTTTCACTCATGGATTCTTCAAATTTATGATTGAAGAGGCACTTATATACTCTGCCTTCACCAGCTTGTGTCTACAAGGTGAAACATAGCCATTATGATGATGATTATTAGATAAGTAATTATACTAGGCAGTATCCATAATCTTATATAGAACTTTGTTAAATTAATATAATGTGAGTACATTTGAACAAATGGCTCAGCCATTTATAAAATTTAGTAGCATTTGAAAGAAAATAGTGCCTGCAATAAAGATAAAAATTTGTTTCCTATATGTCTTGACTATCGTCATTTAGTTCCAGATATACTGTTAATTAGGGAATTAAGAGAAGTGGCAATGAGCCTTCCTTTTTACAACATAAAACTCTTATAATTAATGGCTTTGATGGTGAAAGCTGTTATATTAAAACAGCAGGCAGAGTGGGAATATATACCAGTCATGCTCAGTTTTTCAAAGTAAAGATGGAGATTCTTCTATATACAGTGTGAGAAAGTTGTTCTGTAGGGTCTGTGGATAGTAATCAGAGATTTGGTTTTAACAGTTAGCCACCTGTGTGTTTTTTTTTTAATCTTGGCCAAAAATATAAACATGTAACACGGCAAAGTTTTAGTCATGGAATAGATGTGAATGGGATTTCCTGGTAAACTAGGATTCCTATAGATAAAATAAGATTCCCAAGAACTGATGAGAAGTTAGATAAAGTAGAAAAATAAGTGTGGAGATTGTCAGAAGCCAAATGTTAACTGGATGTTAAATCAAAGCTGAGCATCCAGCATCATTTTCAGTTATCCTGAGACTAACTCCACTTTCCAGTTTTAGTAGCTTTTCTACATTAATGTTTGTGTTAAGTTTTTGTTTGTTTCCTGGAATAGAGTATTTTAAAATATTTAAAAAGAAAAGGAAGAAAACAAGAGTTTCTGAGCTGACTTACATTTTCACAAAAACGCTCCCGATCATCTCGGCAAGCGAAGTATAAATGCCGATCTAAATGAAAGTCATCCGAGGACAGCTCGGCCACGCGGAGAATGGCTTTCTTGCAGACTTCAGAGACTTGAATCTTGGGATCTCCTTCTTCTGCTTCTTTCACCAGGCCTTTCTCCAAACATGATACCACCTCACCTTGTGAATGTGCATCCTGAAATAGTGATACTAACATTTTAAAACCCTCACTACAATGACTTTCAAATAAACATCATTTGTTTAAAAACAACAACACACTTGAACATATAGTTAGCTGATCGATGTTCTATTGAGAAATCAGGTGGGAACCAACAACATAGTATAGAAAATGTCCTCAATAATCTTTGGTTAGAATGTAATACTTGCATGGTACAAATGGAAACAGAGGTCCTGGGAAATTAAGTATAGTTTAGTTAGCACTGGAAATAGAAATCTGAGTTTTTAAAGTTTAAAATGTCAGAAACATTTAAAAGAATCACATTAGCCCAATGCTCGATCATAGCTAATATCCATACTGAAATAACATTACAGAAATCGCTGTTCATTTATCTCTGAAGGGTATTTCCCAAGGAATAGTGCTTTTAGTCAAGTTATGAAAACAAGTCACAGAATCCATTGAAAAGATGTATTAGAGACTGTTTCTCCTTTTTTCTATTCCACACTGCTTACAAAGACACAAATATATATAACCTGAATATCCACTTTGATGTTTTGAATTTATCTTACTGCAATTTTAACAAGATTACCACCCTTTATACAAACTGCTTTTGAGAGCTTTCCTAAAGCCATCCAATTACCTTTAATTGTACACTGCATCCACAAACATTCATTCATTTAAAATATGAGAAACTTCCCCTAAATATTTTCTATACAAGTATCCTAATTTTCTAAACTCAAAAGATATGTTTCAGTAACTTGAGAGAAATAACCATGAATACAGTAAGTCAAAGCAGAAGAAAATATAGTGCTATCACTTTTTTACACATTCACACAAACAAAATCTTGTTATAGTAAGATACCAGGTCTATGAAATCATCTGTACGTAATATAAAAAAACTCCTTAAACCAGATAGAAAAACATCTATTTTAAGTAAAATTTCAATCAACAACAAAAAAAAAGTATAGTATTTTTTCTATTTTATTTGATAGAGTTTCTTCCAAGTAGCTACAGAAAATGTTCATGTTCTCTCCTAACATGCCTATGAAGAAGGAATAAGAGTGGTGTATCTATTGTGCAGATGAGCAAACAGAAGCTGAGAGGGTTTATCAACTCATTCGAGTTGCAGAATGTAAGGTGCCTAATTAAGACCTTGGGGTTCTATAGAACTTCCTGTATGATTCTATCTAATGCTTACAAACCTGAGATGATAAAAAAGATTTTTGAAGATTAATTCTTAACAGATAAAACTCTTAGGGACAGGAAACAAAAGGATGACAACAGAGAGAAAAATGAATACAAACCCCAGAAATCTAGAGTAAGGCTTATTTTCTCTTTCTCTTCCCCTCCCCCCCCCCTCTCTCCCCATCTCCCTTTCTCTCTCTTTAAAATCAATAGAAACATTTCCTTGGGTGAGGATTAAAAAGAAAAAGCAGGCAACAACTCAGCTTTCATCTCTGCTACAAATTCTCTACTTCAATGTTTCTGGTGTCTTTTGTGATCTAAATCATTACCCAAAGAGGAAAAGAATGTCTGAATTATTCAAGGTAATTGGTTAAAAGCAGGGAATACTCAACTACTGAATAAAAAGTATAAAAGTACTAATAATATGGCACATGTCTATATTAAGTTCCTGTATGCGATGCCACATTCTACTTTCTCTGCAGACAATGGAAATCATTTACACTTTACTTTTAGAGATCTGCACTTTCATTTTTAAAATATTTAATTAGAAAATTCTAAAGATCTTAATTTGTAGTCTTTGTTCTAAATTTTATAAAAACATTTGAAAAAATCGTAATTTTGAAATCATGGCATTTATATGTTCATACAAAGAGGGGCACAAACAGTTATCTTTGACTCTTTCTCTAACTTTTAGTGTGGTCAGTTCAAAGCCAGTCACAGAGGAGTTTGCAAGATTCAGTGGCAACAAATTTGAAATTGATGAGTTCTCTTCTGTGGTCAGAAACTGACTCATTAATTTTTGCAGGACAATTTTCGTATCTAAATAATCAGCTACACAGAAGTAAACTATAGTTAGAAAAGGCAAAAAAGAGCTGAGGACATGCCTCCATTTTAAAATTTGGCTTTAGCACCAGAGTGGATTATATAGGAAGGAACATGTTTTCAGAAGTGCAGGCATACGGGTCATCTTACTGTCTTCAAAATACAAGTCTCTGATGCCAGAGTTGGGGTGCCTGGTATAAACAAAAATTCACCTAATTGGTAGTATAGCAAAAAATAAAAATGACCAAAATATACATGTTGATAACTCATAGAAACATATTTTGTTCTGTATTTTTTAAATAATTCTTTATTGTTCAGATTATTACCATTATTCCTCTTTTCCCCCCATAGCTCCCCTCCACCCGGTTCCCACTCCATCCCATGCTCTTACCCCGACCCCTGTCCTCATCCATAGGTTTACAATTTTTGTCCAGTCTCTTCCTGTACCCCCATACCTTTTTCCCCCCAAGAATTTTCAGCCCAGTCCCTTTCTATGCCCCTGATTCTATTATATTAAGCAGTTTATTCTGTTAATCAGATTTTTTATTTGCTTGATTTTTAGATTCACTTGTTGATAGATATGTATTTATTGTTCATAATTTTTACTTTTACCTTTTTCTTTTTCCTCTTCTTAAAGAATACCTTGCAGTATTTCATATAATACCGGTTTGGTGGTAATGAATTCCTTCAGCTTTTTCTTATCTGTGATGCTCTTTATCTGACCTTCAATTCTGAATGATAGCTTTGCTGGGTAGAGTAATCTTGGTTGTAGGTTCTTGCTATTCATCACTTTGAGTATTTCTTGGCACTTCCTTCTGGCCTGCATAGTTTATGTTGAGAAATCAGCTGGGTGTTCCCCTGTAGGTAACTGTTTTTCTCTTGCTGCTTTTAATATTCTCTCTTTGTCTTTTGCTCTTGGCATTTTAATTATGATGTGTCTTGGTGTGGTCCTCTTTGGATTCCTTTTGTTTGGGGTTCTGTGCACTACCTTGACTTGTAAGTCTATTTCTTTCACCAGTTGGGGGAAGTTTTCTGTCATTATTTCGTCAAGTAGGTTTTCAGTATCTTGCTCTCTCTTCTTCTGGCACCCCCATAATTCTGTTGGTACGCTTGAGTTTGTCCTAGAGGTTCCTTACACTATCTTCAAATTTTTGGATTTTTTTTTTTGTTTTTTGCTTTTCTGGTAGGGTGTTTTTTGCTTCTTTGTATTTCAAATCTTTGACTTGATTTTATGATCCTCTAGTCTGCTGTTGGATCTCTGTATATTATTTTTTATTTCAGTCACTGTATACTTAATTGTCTAGTTGCTCCTTTTTCATATCGAGGATCTCACTAAATTTATTGGCCTTTTCTAGAAAATTCTTAAAAAGCCTTATAACTGTGGTTTTGAACTCTATATCCAGTTGTTTGCTTTCCTCCATTTCTTTCATTTGTGACCTGTTTCTTTGTCTCTGCATTTTTGGCTGCTTCCCTGAGTTGATAGGGTGGCTTTGTGTGCTAGAGGGCCCAGTGGCTCAGCCTCCCATTATCTGAAGTGGACACTCTTGTTGCATCCCTTTGTGTGCAGTCTTGTTGTAGTTAAGCCTTGACTGTTGTTGGTATCACTCGGAGGAATTGACCTCCAGGCCAAGTGGCTGTGAGGATCAGCTGTGTCTATGATGGGAGAACTTCTGTGCTGGAGACACCATTATGAGACAATACTTGCTTCATGAGGTTTTGGTGCTCACTGAGACTGCCCCCTGCATATGTCCCTTATGGATCTGAGGAGTTGTAATCTGGATGGTCCTACTCTGACCCCTGGGTACACTGGCTCTTGGGTCTCCAAAGAGGTGATAATTTAGCCTTTGCCTGCAGCCACCCAACAGGAGCTACAGAGAAATCTGCAGATTCCTCTTCTTTGTTTGGATTTTGGAGGTGCCCAGATGAGGCAACACAAGCTACTGTGAGGCCTTGGGCTTTCTTTTGAATGTTCTGGGTCTCACTGACTCTATTAGGTAAATTTAGAATTCAAAGGACAAGGACATTCATATGCAAAAGCCTCTGCACTCAGCTTGGACGGGCCCGAGTCTCAGGGCAGAGCAAACAGCAATAGCTTGCCGTGAGTCCTGCCCTAAGAGGCCCCTGGGTCTCAGTGTCCTGTGGTAATGGCTGCAAGCACCTCTGAAAGAAAGCCGCCCTCGAGTTTCGCCTGCTGCCAGACAGTCCAGTTTCTTCCCTTATGAGTCTGGGTCCCCAGAGTCTCATCCAGGACTGGAGTTCAGAGCAGATGGTTGCTTTTGTCTCCCTCCCCCTTGAAAAAGACAGCCACGTACTCAGTTGCCAGCCCTCTCTGCGTGTGTGCCTCCGTACCTCTGCCTTCTGCAGCTCCTGTGATTCTCAGTGTACTTTTCGCTTTCCTTCTAGTTGTAGAATTTCCACTCAGTCAGCCTTTCTCTGGTTCTGGATGATGTCCATTTTGTCTTTCAGTTGTACTTTTAAAATTGTTGTTCAAGGCAGCAGTTCAGGTGTTTACCTATGCTGCCATCTTTGGCCCTTACCACATCTTTTGTTATTTTAACAAAGCTGAAAACAACCCTCTTGTCATGTCTTTGGACTCTAGCATTTTCTGCAATCATTTCAGTCATTGCAGACTTAACTCGTACATGCCATTGAAAGAAGGTTTTATATTGATAATTCCGATTGCTAGTGGGAAGCTAACTGGTGATTATCTTGGCAGTCAACAGGGAAGAACAACTACAAAGAGAGGTGACTTTGAAATGGTCCACCTTACCTAATCACAAATAGAAGTGTCATCACTGATTCCTGAACAGTGTGTCTGAATTACAGAGTGAGGGTTGGAACTGGATATAATCTCCAATACCCAATGTAAGTCAGAGGAGTTTCCGGAATTATCAGGGTGACTTAGTGCTTTTGTGCCATTTCTAGAATCTGCTGGGAAAGGAAAAAAATCTGCCTTCTTTATTAATCTGGCCTTTTTTAGCTGCCTGCAAAGTTCACAGTGCTCTCAAGATAGACTCAGAGGTGCCTGGTGAAAGGGCCAGAGCCCTGTGCTGGAATGAAAGAAAGGTTACTCAGTGACAGACAATAACCAGCACTAAAACCTTCTGGCATACAATACTTTGCCCTCATCCCTCCATGAGAGAAGCCTGCAAGGCTTGGTGCACTAAACAAATAGGGGAAAGAGACAAATGGATTTTATTTTCCTTAACATTTCCTTAACAGCAGTTTAATAAACAGTGACAATTAATAGCTTATGACATACCCGCCCACTGGCATCTGTTACTTTTCAGGATAACCCTGGTCAAACCTTCATTTTGACCTTCTAGACAAGAGACTAGTAAACACAAAAATATCAGATATCATTAAGGAAGAAGAAACCAGCTAAGTAGTTTTCTTTCCTGTCTTTACTAAAACTAGTTCTTCTGAGAAGGTAATACATCACATTTGTGGGGTACCTTTCTTGTGACAAGCTAGAACTTTCATATATCTTAAAATTTTCTAATATTTTTAAATATTGTCTTTTAAAAATAAATATTATCTTTGTACTGGTTTGCTGAGTGATTTTTTAAAAATGTCTTTACTGATTTTGAGAGAGAGAGGAAGGGAGAGGAACAGAGAGATAGAAACATCAATGAAACAGAAACATTGGTTAGGGATTGAGCCCGGAACCTTGGCATGTGCCCTAACCAGGAATCAAACTGGTGACCTCTTGGTTCATGGATCAAAGCTCAACCACTAACCTACACTGCCTGGGCCTGAGTGATTTTTATGGCAACAGTGAGGTATATGCAGAGAAAGTTTTGAGAATTCAAGTCTCTCCTAACCCAACTACTATTCCCACAAGACTACAAAATGCTTTGCCAGAGAATGTTACAGGGAACCAGCAAGTTTTTTAGTGTTTTGAAGGTAACACCACTCTTAGCAGATGTTAATTCTCTTACTTCTCTATACTTTTGGAACATTCTGTCAGAAACAGATAAAATGCATTCATAGGTCAACTAGCCTTAGACCTTGGGGCTGTTTGCACTTCAACTTTAAGGCCACCTCTAGTCCTAAATTTTTTGCATACTTGTTATACAAAGCTTTTCATTTCTCAAGTTGTGAAACCAGCGTAGTACGTAAGTACATACCTTTTCTCCAAGCCGAATGCTGCCACATTTCAGAATGTTGATGTCATTTTTGCAGTCATCCATGAAGCCACAGATTAGACGGTAATCACTGAAAATGATGGCTGTCATCTTGGTGATGTATTGGTGACATTGGTACTCCGTGATGTTGCCTCTGTGATCCACCAAGCAGGAAACCAAGTAACCTTTTCCTACTGGCTCATCAGCACATTCTTTAATCTGCTCAAAAGAAAGTGCTGTTTTACACAGTGTTCTATTCTCACATCAAACAGCTTTTAAGAAATAGAGAATGATATTTTTCTGTTGGTAGTTTGTCATGCCTACTCATAATGTTTGTGCCCTCTAGAAAACACCTGATTAATGTGTTTTGTAAGAACATACATACATATACAAATGCTAGATAGAACTCATGTCCAAATGGAATAAAAAGAGCTGCTAAAAATTTCAGCTTTATTGACATATAATTAAAAGGAGCTTTTAACATTCTAAATGGTTCTACTGAGAAATCCCTTTATGCATGCAAAGAATACAATGGACGTAAGGAGATTAATCTAGAGCAGTGGTTGGCAAACTGTGGCTTGCGAGCCACATGCGGCTCTTTGGCCCCTTGAGTGTTGCTCTTCCACAAAATACCATATGCGGGCGCACACATACAGTGCGACTGAAACTTCGTGGCCCATGTGCAGAAGTGGTTTTTGGCCTGGGTGAGTCTATTTTGAAGAAGTGGCATTAGAAGAAGTGGGGGTGTCGGTCAATCGGGCGACAGTGTTGGCTCAGGCGGTCCACAGGACACGCCGCGCGGGCGAGGCGTGCACGATTCATGCACAAGTTGAGCTGGCCAGTCAGTCAGCAGTCTCGTTGTGCAGCTGTTAGTTGTGTCCACAAGTGGCGCACGGGTGAAAAAAGTACCCACTCGAAGCATAAAGTGACCTGTATTTTTCCAACCAGCTGCAAATCCTAGAGGTATTTTTGTCATTAATTTAAGAATTGTAATTATTTTGTGTTAGTGGCTTTATTATTATAAAATGAAACTTTTTTTTTTAGGTGCCCTGTTTGACATGGCTACAAAGAAGAGGCAAAGAAAAATGGAAGACGAAAACCATGAATTTAAAGTTGAATGGGCTGAAACCGGTTTAGCTCAGTGGATAGAGCGTCAGCCTGCAGACTGAAAGGTCCCGGGTTCAATTCTGGTCAAGGGCATGTAGCTTGGTTGTGGGCACATCCCTGGTAGAGGATGTGCAGGAGGCAGCTGACAGATGTTTCTCTCTTATCAATGTTTCTAACTCTCTATCTCTCTCCCTTCCTCTCTGTAAAAATTCAATAAAATATATTTTAAAAAATAAAAATAAATAAATAAATAAAGTTGAATGGACCAAGATTTTCGTGACCTGTCTTGTCAGGAAAAATTGGCGCATAACAAGAAATCAAATTTGGAGAGACACTTTACAACTAAACACGTGTCATTTAGTACTAAATATCCTGTCGGTGATGCAAGAAAGAAAGCAGTTGTGGAACTTCAGAAAAGTCAAGAAAAATCAAGTTCTGTATTTAATTACTGGATGCAATCTTCCAACAATGTTAATATTGCAAGTTTTGTGGTTAGTCAAGAGATTGCTAAGAGAGGAAAACCATATACAGATGGTGAATACATAAAAGTTGTTTTATAAATGCATCTGAAGGGCTATTAAGAACAAAGCGGATATTCTAAAAAAAATTAAGGAGTTACCATTGTCTGCTAAAACAGTGAAAGACAGAACAATCAAAATCTCTTCGAATATAACCGACCAGCAAGTCGAAGATCTTAAATTGGTTTCAGCTTTATCAATAGCAGTTGATGATCTTGTGACATAAATGATACAGTGCAAGTTTCACTTTTTGTATGATTTATTTCATCTACAGGTCCTAAAGAAGAACTTTTAGGATTATTGCCAATCAAAGGTCAAACACATGGAGAGGATATAGCAAATGCTGTAATCGAGTGCATTGAAAAACATCATATTCCACTCGATAAAATTGTCTCAATTTCAACAGACAGGGCGAAAAGTATGATAGGCATAAGAAACGGGTTTGTTGCTATTTTGAAAGAAAAATCAATCACCAGATACTTACTTACCATTGCATCATTCATCAAGAAGCACTCTGTGCACAGACATTTCCAGAAGAAATTTGCAAAGTTATGGAATTGGTGATTAACATTATCAACTCCATTATAGCTAAAGCTCTTATTCACTGCCAATTTAAGGAATTTTTAGCCCTTCCACGCCACGCTTCTTCTTTCTCGACAAGATGGCCTCCCAGGCAGTAATGGCAAGCATTCCTCTGCCCGCTACATCCCCGGCTGCGGCCCCAGCCTCTGCCTTAGCCCCATGCCCGGCCCCAACCTCAGCTCCACCGCTTTCTCCTGCTCCTGCTCTGGCACCGGTTCCAGCTCCAACTCCAGCGCCCGCCTCCTCCCCAAAGCCAGCGGCAGGGTGGACCGCAGCTCTGGGCCAGACCCCAGCCTCCACCCGGCTCTGGCGCAGACCCCGGCTCTCCCAGGCCCCTTCCCTGGCAGCCGTGTGGTCCAGCTGCACCCGGTCATTTTGGACTCCTTTGTGGACAGCTACGAGCGAGGCAACAAGGGTGCTGCCCAAGTAACTTGGGGACTCTGCTGGCAATTGCTGACAAGCGCTCAGTGGAAGTCACCAACTGCTTTTCAGGGCCGCACGATGAGTCAGAAGATGAGGTGGCTGTTGACATGGAATGTGCTAAGAACATGTATGAATTGCACAGGAAAGTGTCTCCAAGTGAGCTCATCCTGGGCTGGTACGCTACAGGCCATGCCATCACAGAGCACTCTGCTGATC
Organism: Lasiurus cinereus; assembly: GCA_011751065.1. Taxonomy (NCBI): domain Eukaryota; kingdom Metazoa; phylum Chordata; class Mammalia; order Chiroptera; family Vespertilionidae; genus Lasiurus; species Lasiurus cinereus. The sequence goes on from JAAGEH010000452.1 coordinate 16,396,643, forward strand.
CAGGAGTACTACATCGGGAAGCCCCCACCCCATTCACCTCACCGTGGACACGAGCCTGCAGAATGGTCGCAGGAGCAGCCAGGCTTATGTCAGCACGTTCAGGGGTGTGCTGGGGAGGACGGGAGTGTTGTTCAAACTGCTGACAGTGAAATATGCGTACTATGACACTGAGCACACTGGAGTTGACCTGGTCATGAAGACCTGTTTTAGCGCCAACCGGGTGACTGGACTCTCAAGTGGCTTGCAGCGGGGAGCAGGGTGGTCGGCGCGCCTCCAGGACGCCCTCAGCAGCAGTGCACGGGACGTGCTGTCTGGAAACATGTCCACTGACAACACTGTGGGCCGCTTCTTGATCCATCTGGTTAACCACGTACCCAAGATCGCTCCCGAGGACTTTGAGACCATGCTCAACAGCAACATCAGTGACCTAGTGATGGTGACCTGCCTGGCCAATCTCACGCAGTCACAGATTGCCCTCAACGAGAAACTTCTCAACCTGTGAATGGGCCCGAGCAGCACTCCCTCCACTCTGGCCCAGCGCTAGGGCTCAGAATGGAGTGAATGGAAATGGCTTCTTGTGGTTTGAGTCACACTGAGTGAGTCAGCTGCTTGTGACTCTAAATAAACATAGCCTATCTTTCATAAATGAAAATAATAATAATAATAATAATTTTTAGTTGAAATGGAGAGTGAGTATGCAGATCTAGCAAGGTACGCTGGTTATCAAGAGGAAACGTTTTAAAACATTTCGCTTCCTTATTAACAGAAATTAAAGCATTTCTCCTTGAGAAGGGTGTTCACTATCTAGAACTAACAAACGATCAGTGGATCCAAAAATTTTATTTCATGGTAGATGATACGTCTCATCTAAATCAGCTTAATTGTAAACTACGGGGGAAAGGAATCACAATTTTTTCGATTTTAAAAGAAGTTATTTCATTCGAAAACAAATTATCTCTTTTTGCTCAAGATTTTGAAAGAGAAACTTTGATTCACTTTCCAAGCCTGTTAAAACATCGCCAAGAAAATAATTCTGATATTGACATTTGCTATTTCAAAACAACACTTTTAAATATGAGGGAAGCTTTTCTTAACAGGTTTCAGGAATTCAGAAACAGCAAAGCGATGTTAGCCTTTGTGAAAAAACCTCTTAACGCTACTGTAACAAAATTACATTTTTCTTCCTTTAATATTGACATTGGCAACTTTGAAATGCAATTGCTGGATTTAAAAAAGAAAAAATTGTAGAGCTCGTAATTTGAACGTCTTTGTGCTGATATAGAAATATTGGAGAAAAACAAGTGTGAACTTAGTTCACAGCATAAGTGGTCTGCTTTGAAAGACCTGGAGAAACAAGGTATGTTGATGTTTAATACCTGGAATGGTATAATCAACTGAAAAAACTAGCGTTTGCTGTTCTTTCCTTATTTGGGTCTACATATTTATGCGAACAATCATTTTCAAACATAGAGTAAATTGAGAAGTCGTCTTATTGATGAGAACCTGGAATCGTGTCTAAAACTAAAAACAACATACAAATCTGACTTACGCAAACTTTCCAATGAGATGCAAGGCCATTGTTCACATTAGTGTTTGTCAGTCATTGTCATGATTTAATTTCATGGATATTGTAAGGTAAATTGTAAGGAATTTAATTTTATCAATAAATAATATTGTTATTAAGTATGATATCAAGTTTTATTCAACATACCTATAGTTTAACTAAGACTTAAAACTTTAAGTTCATTAAGTTAATTTTAGGGAACGTTGTGAAGTGAAAGGAGATGTAGTGTCGAGAATTGAGAAAGGGATGTTGAGATGGTTTGGACATCTAGAGAGGATGAACGAAAGGAGCTAGACGAAACAAATATACAAGATGAATGTGGATGGGAGAGTTGGAAGGGGTCGACCTCAGCAAATGTACCTCAATCAGACTGAAGACGTTTTTAGCAAAGGCCAGCTTAGGAGTACCCTAATTAAGTTATATATAGTTTAAGTTAAATAAATATGGCTCTCAAAAGAAATTTCAATCGTTGTACTGTGGTATTTGGCTCTGTTGACTAATGCGTTTGCCGACCACAGTTCTGGAAAACAGGTGCAGAACTGAAGTCAGGTTGCATGTCCCAAGCCAAGCTACATAGCAAACTATTATCATTAAGTAAACCTAATGGCCAAAGGAAGGAGGAAACGCATATTACCTTCTTGATATGACATTAATGAGTTCTGAACTACCTACAAATATGGACATGTGTTTTTGAATTCAGTAAAATCGCAGCTTTACTACTATGGCTGGTTTAGAATCATGTTTAAAATGTTCAGTGCAGTTTGGCAAGAAGTCTGGGAAGGGGAAGGCCATAGTAAATTTAATGTGGGAAGTTTAGACATGTGATCTAGTGGATCAAGCACACAAATGCATACCAAACCACAAATGCTACTGAAGCAAACTAGCCAAAAAATGCTGAAATTCAGGCAAAACCTACTTATAGGGCTACAAGCTTGAATTATAAAGCAAAGAAGGTTGCTTGGAAAAAGCCTATGATTACATTTAAAATAAATGAAAAAACAAAACAAATAAAAATGGTAGTTTTGACAAGAGAAAGGAGACAAATGTAAATATCTATTCTGAATATAAATGAGAAGGGAATATTTTAGTTTTATTGGTTTTTTGAAACCAATGGAGACCATTCTCCACTATTACATCACTTACTGTAAATATGTACATAGGGCAAAGCAAATACAATCTCTTTCCCAAAAGGTGCTGGGCGAAGGACATACCATACACTTATTATCCTATAGGTCACTGAGTTTCTTTATGTCTAACTCCAGAGCAAGTCAAAGACTCAGTTCAAGACAGCAAGTTGTGTTTACTCTTAAAAAAGCAAACTTTGGAATTTAAATAAACAGTCTCACACTAGCTTCAAGAGGCAGCATAGATCTTCAACTGTCAAGATGAATGCAATTCTTTCAGTCTAACCTCGAGTTTTTTTGTGATGCCTAAAATGATGCCATCAATATTATTCCCAGGAAAAGGATATTTTTGTGTGCGCAAAAAACAGTGTTTATTTTAAAATAATGAAAGGAGGAATAGCTCCTTGAAAATCTCACTGGGCTGCCCTGACAGGTTTGGCTCAGTGGGTGGAGCGTCAACCTCCAGACTGAAGGGTCCCTGGTTCAATTCCCGTCAAGGGCATGTACCTTGGTTGTGGGCACATCCCCAGGAGGGGGTGTGCAGGAGGCAGCTGATCGATGATTCTCTCTCATCGATGTTTCAAACTCTCTACCCCTCTCTCTTCCTCTCTGTAAAAAAACCAATAAAATATATTAAAAAAAAAAATCTCAGTGAGCTGGTGTAGTTCAGTGGTTGAGTATAGACCTATGAACCAGGAGGTCACATGTCCCAGTTGCAGGGTTGATCCACAGTAGAGGGCATGCAGGAGGCAGGTGGTCAATGATTTTCTTGCATCAATAATGTTTCTCTCTCACTCTCCCTTCCTAAAAAAAAACATGTACTACAAAAACACACACAACAGGGTAGTGGTAGACACCCGGGTTTAAACATTTAATGAAACAAAAGTATTCAGATAGGCTCTAATGCTGGGAAATCAGCAGTTTAAAAATCTGAAGAACAAGAGCACAATTTGGATTGAACCCCAAGAAGAAATTAAATATATTATTTACTTTTAATCACGTGAGATTTTACTGAAATACAGAGATGTAGTACCTGTTTGTATTTCAGTTCACCGCCAACTGCAATAGGATGTTTGGTATTTGAATTAGAAGTTTATACTTTTCTTCAACCATTCTACTGGAGAGATGTTTAATATGATAGAAGGAAACTGTCTAAGATTAACAGCAAGAGACAGCATTAAATCATCAATATATTTATGGGTGGGAGTAAACTCTGAAGTGGCTGGGGCACAGATCCACTCTGTTTCAGACATGAGGCTTGGGGAAAGCAAGCAGAATTTGGCTCAATCTTGGGGGGCTGGGGGTATTAAAAATTTGGCTTGTAATTTGCAGGTTTTTTGGGACAGTTTTTCTCCTTGGAAGTAGGATTCCAAAAATTAAGAAAGACAGGAAGGAGATATAGAATAAAATATTTAGTTGGCAACTATGTTTTTCCTGATATGACTCTGATATAATCTCCCTCAAGGAAGGGAGAAGTGTTTGCGTTACCTGAATCTTTTACAGAATCAAAGCACCCCCCCCCAAAGGCTACAAGAGGGCCATCATTACATATACATTATAAGAAAGTGTGTGTGTGTGTGTGTGTGTGTGTGTGTGTGTGTGAGAGAGAGAGAGAGAGAGATTCCAGAGTCTAGTTTCCACCTATTTTTTTCTTTTAAAACCTATGAATATATATATATATATATATATATAAAATAAGCAAGCAGAGTGAAATTATTCTGATGTACCTGCATATATTCTGAGCTAAATTTCCACATGGCAATCAAACCAGTATGCATAGCTAGTCATGTCGCTAGATAAGGAAGTGTGATAAGCAGAATACTGAAGCTAGAAGCTAAAGTTCAATGTTTCAAAGATAGGTCATTCTATTTTGAAGCCCGAGAGTAAATATGAAGAAAGGTCACTGCTATAAAAGAATAAAACATATCTGATCCAAGATTAGCAGATTTGAGAAAGAAACAGGTTCTACAGGATTCCATAATGACTTAAGTGAGGAACACAAACTAAAGGCTTAATGGTTGAAGCAGGGTCTTCCTTAAAAGCTCAGGAGAAAATGGTGCCTACTTATGTCACCAAATAGGGTAGTTTGAGGATAGATCTACATGTTGCAAGATCTATGATAATTACCTTTGAGGTGGAAAAATAGCAACTATGTGCTCTGTATACAGAAATCGCTGGCTTTCTGAACTTTCTATTACTGATCAGAAAAAATAAGAATTTCTCTATCACAATTGTCACTAATATTTGTTCACATTAAGCCAAGAGAATTGAAGTTTTTCCCCAATTAACATCCATACAATACTACACATTTTCATTTTTTTGTTGTTAGTCTCAACATCCATTTATAACAAATGACATAATATTTTTATATATATATTTTAAGGCTAACTCCTATTATTGGAAGCATTAGCCTCTGTGGTTCAATTGGTCCAACTATATAGCCAAAATACTTAGGAATATTTATAAGCCTCCTGGGGAAACCATTTTGGTATCCCTCAGACATAAGCAGACTGTGAGGGCAGCGCTGAAGATAGAAGCAGTTGTATTCTCTGGGTACCAACAGAGCCTGATTATCAGCTTGCCTGAATCAACAGCATCCTACTGTATGTGTAGGTGAACATTAACAAAAGAAATCTAATTATACTGGCCTTGGCCTATCTCTCAACCAATACTGATGTGAATTCCAAGAAAAGTAAAGTAACTGAATGAGTCATTCCTCCTTTAATGACTGGTCTGAAGGAGATGTAATTTTCTCTTCTATACCATTAAACACCCACAAAATTCTTTTACAACCTACCTCTGATATGGTAGATTTGCAAACCTCTCTGGCAACAGATTCAAATTTGGGATCTGTAGTTAGGTTCAGCTTATAATTCCACAACAACTAGGTACAAGAGAAGAAACAAACTTCAGTTAGACTTGTATGAAATTTACCATCAATTTCATAAATATAAGTGATTTATGATAAATTATGATACAAATAAATGATAAAAGTTCCTAGTACAGTCAGATAAAGCATATTCATGCTTCAGCTAACACATAGAGAAGAGAAACAAAATGACATTGCATTCGTAGATAAAAGGGAAAAAAGGTACAGACAAAATAAAACTACCATTCAGATATACTTTTTTTTTTTTTTACTAAAAAAACATTTATTTTTAAGTCAAGAAAAAAACTAAAACCAAAATTCCTGCTATAGTTTTCAGAGGAAATATAAATAGGTAGTATAAGCTAAATTGTGCTTAAGCCCAAAAAGTCTAATCCAAAAGCTCAGATTTGGGGGTTTAGTCACAGATTTCACAATCAACAAAACTTTCATCAATCAGTTGTATGAAGGAGAGTCATCCAGAGTCTTGTTTCCAGGTATATCTGTCTTCATTCCTTTAAAACCCTTGATACTGTAAGGTTGACTTTACACTCCTTTGATTATATTTTATTCCCAAATATTAGATTCTTTTTGATGCTATTATAAGTGAAATTATTTTCTAAATTTCATTTTTAATTATTCATTTCTGGTCAACAGAACATTCAACTGATTTTTGTAAATTAAACTATCCATGAAATCTTTAGTCTAATTATGCATTTTAGAAAATTTCCCATAATAAAAGCTTTAAAAAAAGTAGTATTGAATTTAATCAAATGCTTTTTAATATGTCTAATGAGATATAACATTATTTTTCTCTTTCACTGTGATTATTTTTCAAATATTAAATTTAACCTCAATTATAGAGTAAAACCAATTCAGTCTTGATGTATTTCCCTTCTTATATTTTACTGGATCCAGTTTGCATAGCATTTTCTCATCTACAATTCAGAAGTGACATTGGCCTGTGCTTCCTTTCTTGATATACACTTGTTAGGCGATATTAAGATTATGCTAGCCTCGTAACGAACAGGAAAATGTTTCCACGTTTTTACTGTTTTGAAAGACTGGTATTAGTCTTTTTTAAACGTGTGTGAAAATTAACTAATAAATATATCTGGTCCTGGAAGTTTCATTTTTGGGAAGATTTTATTTACAGATCCAATTTTTTGGGTATCATTTTTTTCTTTATTCATTTAAAATAAACATTGGGTTATTCAGATTTCCAACTTAGTTTTTGTAAGTTTGGTTTTCTAGGAATTTGTCCATTGCATCAACATTTTCAATTTCATTGGCCAAAAAAATTGTTCATAACTATCTTATCTCTTGCTTTAATGACATTAATTTATCCCTGAACTCTCTACTAGGTAGAAAGTTATCCCATTTTTAAGATTTGTTCCTATTAACTATAATGGGAAAAATTATAATGCCAATCCACATGTATTATTAGATTGCCAGGGCTGCCATAACACTCTACTACAGACTGAGTGGCTTAAACACAGAAATTTATTTTCTCACAATTCTGGAGTCTAGAAATCTGAGAACAAGGTGTCAATAGTACTGATTTTTTTCTGAGGCCTCTCTACTCTTATAGAAGGCTGTCCATCTTCTCCTTAAATATTCACATTCCTACCTCTGTATCCAGGTCCTAGTCTTCTCTCTTTATGACATCAATTCTGTTTTCTGTACACTATTTGTTCCTATTTTCCTTTCATATACTTACTATTCTCCAGCCCTTGGGGTTTTATGGCACATATCAGCTTCTTTTGGGGCTTCTCCTCTGCCAGATGAGTCTACTGATGAATTTTGAGGTTCCCCCCAACTCTCCGCCTAATCTTTTGCTTTATAAATAATGCCATAACCAATACCTTCTATAGACACATTTTAATCCATTCTTTTAAGCATAACTACACATAAATCTTTAGAAGTAGAAATGTCGAAGCAAAGCACATATGCATTTTAATATTACTTTTTTTTAAAGTTTTTAAAATTTAAATTTCTATCCATAAGGTCAGAGCAGAGTTTAGTAAACTTTTTCTTCAAAGAGCCAGAAAGTAAGTATTTTAGGCTTTGAGGAACCTATAGTCACTTCTACAACTACGAGATGACGGTATAATGACAAAAGGAAACAATTTTAAAAGAAAGAAATCTAACTTGTAAACTTGATAAACACAGAAACAATTATTTCATATGGTAACTGTAAAAAAATTATAAACTCAAGTACAGAAATATTATTTAGCAGAACTTGCTGGTTTCTACAGAGGAGGGATATTTATAAATTTATCATGGCCTTTATACAAGATTTATCAGCCTCTTTTTAAGATTAAGAGAATTTAAAAAACATGATGCTTTTTAAAACATCAGGGAAAGCATCCCAAATTTTCTCATCATATATATAAAGCACATATGGTAAATTATGAAAAGTCATACTTACATGATTACAATCTGAAGAAATTTCATTTTCAGGCTAAAAGGGAAAAAAAAGGAGAAATGTTTTAAAAAAATCTCAAATCTCAAGTTTTCAAACACCACCAAAATAAACTCAAAACAAGAAGTTTGAATATTTAACTAAATATGTTTCTTTAAATTAAGAAGTAAATGGGGGCTTTTCTGGAAAAAAAAAAAATACACCAGAAAAGAAGGTGAGATATAATTCTTTCCTGACCAATGGTACAATCTGAAAACGGGGATAATGAAGAAGAATGTACTAGAGATAAAGCAATAGTGACATAGGGTCCTTATATGACAGTTCATAATTCTGAAAGTTAAAGAGGATCAGGCAATATAAGGATGTTCTTTCTTTAAAGAAAATTAAATATCTAAAAAAAAAACCACAGGCTTATTTAAGAGAGCAAAGGAGGTCCATAAATTATTTAAAATTTAGTCTCCTGTCACATTAGGGGAAGCTAAATGATGGGTACTATGTTTGTACCTTCTATAATCTTGTAATGTCTATAACCTTGCGTTTAAAATTAAAAATTTTAAAGCAGAAATTTTATATATATTTTCCTATGAATATATCTATTTTGTAAAGCCAGGTACATGTACCAGAGATAAAATAAACTCAATTTCATGACAAAAAAGCTGGATTAGGTTATACCTAATATTGCATAGCTTTGAAATACATAGCTCCTTTATCTATTTTATTTTTAACTTTATATATATATATATATTTCATAGAGGGAGGGAGAGGGAGAGAGAAATAAAAACATCAATGATGAGAAAGAATCATCGATCATCTGCCTTCTGCACGCCTCCCAACTGGGAATAGAGCCTGCAACCTGTGCATGTGTCCAGACCAGGAATCAAACCATGACCTCTAGGTTCACAGATCGATGCTCAACCACTGAGCCACTCTGACCAGGCAAGAATGCTTTTTATTTAGGCAGTTTTCTACTTAATTCCCATTAATCCTTCCTTTGGATTTTTCAACCAATCAGCAATCCTAGTTCTTTCTCAAACAAAGCATGGGAAGCAATTCATATCATTATAAATTTTTACTCATAATCATTTCTACTAAATAACTTTATATTAAAGGAGCATTCTTGAAAGAAATTCAGAGCATTGGGGAATTTTCAAATTAACCTAGTCAAATAATATGTAATTTACCATGGGAGGGGGGAGTGTTGTCATGTTTACCATCCAAAGGAACCTATAATAGCAAATATATGATTGTTTTAATGACCTGCTTCCCTATAGAGTAGACTGAATTATCCTCCTCAGTTGTCACTCTTTATAGGATGTGGTATCTGGATTCTTTTCCCTGTAACTGCACAGCCTCCTGCTGTGGACCTGGCACACACTCCCCTGCTCCACTGATGTTTGGCTAGGACTTGCTTTAGCTAAGGAGATGTTAACAGACATATTATGAGCATAAACTTTAAATGTGCTTGGGTGGTTGACTTGTGCTCTCACATTCCTGAGAAGAACATGTCTAGGTTGCTGCCAGTACAAGGAGACACGTGGAACAGACCTAAATCCAACCAGGAGCTCGGAGCAGAGCCATGCTAACTGACCCCCATATCCATGAGCAAGAAAAATAAATATTTGTCATAAGCCCTTGAAATTTTAAAGAAAAAAGTGACTAATATACCTATCAAGCAAATTCCAAAACCTTTACATTGCAATTGGTGACAGTTAGGATCTAATTTAGTGAATTTCTTTGGTAATGACAGAGTACTGTACTTTTTAAGAAGGAATGACATAATCCACAGACAAATGAACGGCAAATCTGGAGACCAGTGTTTGGCTTTTATCTTTTTTGTTGCTTTGATTTGCAATCAACCATCAATTTTTCTTATTTTTCTTTCATTCTAGATTTAGAATGAGAAGATGACAATATAGAAATACCTTAAGAACAAGGTTATGATGTTAAGCCATTGATATTCATTGAACTGAAGAGCTATGAAGAATTTCTAAGTGTTAATTGCAAATAATTAATTTTAGAAATTTAAAAGGGCTTTTACAATCAAAGGACATAAACCAATCATAACATTGGTTCAGAACAGTGATTTTCAAAATTTTCCATCTCACGGCACCCATAAGCTAATTACTAAAATTCTATAGCACACCAAGAAATATATTATGTTTTTGCCCACCTGACAAAAGGGTATAATTTTGATTCATTCACACTAAATAGCTATTGTTTTTGGCTGTTGTCATTTTTTAACTTATTGGTTGTGTTGAGAGAGAGAGAGAGAGAGAGGAAGGGAGAGAGGGAGACACCTGCTTAACTCCAATGAAGAATGTGATGGGTGTAGCAGGAAATAGTGAAAGCTGTCAACTAACTGAGCTAGGGGCTACATTTATTTCTCAAACATGACAGGCTGGAAGGTAAGTGGTAATGTGTTCAATTTTACGGTGAAGATATTGCAATACAGAGAAACTAAGTAATGTGATGAAAGGTACACTCCCAGGAGATAAAACTGAATTTATGTTTTCAGTTTGGTACCTCCTCCAAAAGGCTCGGTAGGTCAGGTTAAGCACAGTGATGAGGAGCTGGGGGCCTTTAGGAGGTGCAAGGAAAAAAAGGCAGACATGATGAGTAAACAGAACTAGTGCGCTAGAACAGCAATTTCCAACCAGTGTACTGCAAGAATTTTTAAAACATGTAATGCCTGTTTAGTGAAGGGCACCAACCTTTTTTCCCTTATTTATCACATAAAAAATATAACAACAGGCAACACAATAGCTAGCCAAGAATTTTAGTAATTAGTTTATGTGTGCCATGAAATGAAAAAGGTTAAAAATCGCTGCTCTGGAATGATTTGACAGGTATATGATGAATTTTTTTAAATTTAATAAATCTTTATTGTTCAGATTATTACAATTGTTCCTCTTTTTCCCCCATTGCTCCTCCACCCAGTTCCCACTCCCCCACCCCATTTTCCCAATTCATAGGTGTACGGTTTTTGTCCAGTCTCTTCCCGCAGCCCCCTCACCCCTGTCCCCTTGAGAATTACCAGTCCACTCCCTTTCTATGCCCCTGATTCTATTATAGTCACCAGTTTATTCAGTTCATCAGATTTTTAATTCACTTGATTTTTAGATTCACTTGTTGATAGACATGTTTTTATAGTTCCTAATTTTTATCTTTACCTTTTTCTTCTTCTTTCTCTTCTTAAAGAGTACCTTTCAGAATTTAATATAATACTGATGAGCTCCTTTAGCTTTTTTTTTTTTAATCTGTGAAGCTCTTTATCCAACTTTTGATTCTGAATGATAGCTTTGCTGGATAGAGTAATCTTGGTTGTAGGTTCTTGCTATTCATCACGTTGAATATTTCTTGCCACTCCTATCTGGCCTGCATAGTTTCTGTGGAGAAATCAGCTCACAACGGTATGGGTGATCCCTTTTAAGTAATTAACTGTTTCTCTCTTGCTGCTTTTAATATTCTGTCTTTTGCTCTTGGCATTTTAATTATGATGTGTCTTGGTGTGGTTCTCTTTGGATTCCTTTTATTTGGGGTTCTGTGCACTTCCTGGACTTGTAAGTCTATTTCTTTCATCAGGTGGGGGAAGTTTTCAGTCCTTATTTCTTCAAATAGCTTTTCAGTATCTTGCTCTCTCTCTTCTTCTGGCATCCCCATAATTCTGATGTTGGTATGCTTGAGGTTGTCCCAGAGGCTCCCTACACTATCTTCAAATTTTTGGATTCTTTTCCTTTTTGCTTTTCCAGTTGAGTGTTTTTTGCTTCTTCGTAGTTCAAATCTTTGACTTGATTCTTGCGTTCCTCTACTCTGCTGTTAGGTCTTTGTATAATATTTTTTATTTTGCCTAGTGTATATTTAACTTCTAGTTGGTCCTTTTCCATATCCTCGAGGGTCTTGCTAAATGTATTGACCTTTTTAAGGAAATTCTTGAAAAACTTTATAACCATGGTTTGAACTCTATATCCAGTCGTTTGTTTTCCTCCATTTCTTTCATTTGTGATGTTCCTTTGTCTCCGCATTTTTGCTGTTTCCCTGTGTTGGTAGAGTAGCTTTGTGTGCTAGGTGTCCTATGTGGCCCCATAGCTCCGCCTCCCCAGTTACCTGAGGTGGACACTCCTGGTGCACCACCCCTTTGAGGACTGTGTATACAATCATGTTGTAGTTAAGTCTTGATTGTTGTTAGTATCACAGGGGGAAATTGACCTCCAGGATGAGCTGTGTCTACGCAGGGAGAACTTCTGTGCTGGAGTCAGCCTTATGAGACAAGACTTGTAAAATTACATAAGCCTCTGTGTTCAGCTTGGATGGCGCCGAGTCTCAGGGCTGAGCAGACAGCCTTGGCTTCCCGTCAGCCCTGCCCTGGGTCTCGGTGTCCCTCGGTAATCGCTGCAGCCTTCTCTAAGCGCACGCGTACGCCTTCAGACCTCTGCCTTTCGCAGCTTCTCTGAGTTTCCGTGCACTCCTCCCTTTTCTTGACAGTCCAGATCCCCCCTGTATGAGTCTCACCCGGAACTGGGGTTCAGTGCAGTCAGAAGTTTTTGTCTCCCTCCCACTCGAGGAAGCCAGCCAGGCACTCCACTGCCTGTCCTCTCCATGCGCATTTCTCCATACCTCAGCTTTTTGCAGCTTCTCTGAGTCTCTGTGAGCCCCTCTCTTTCCTTCTAGTTGTAGAATTTCCACTCAGCCAGCTTTCCTGTGATTTTGTCTTTTAGTTGTAGTTTTGAAAACTGTTGTGCGAGGCAACAGTTTAGGTGTTCACCTATACCGCCATCTTCGTTTGTCTACCATTTTACTTTTGAGATATATGATGAATTTAGATATAAGTAGCCCAGGTAAGAAACTGGTGGAATAATTAGATCAACTAGGAATTCTGGATTAGCCTTTGAATAACCACAGTAAGTTATAAAAAAACTTTTCCTAACCCTGGCCAGTCTGGCTTAGTTGGTTGGAGTGTTGTCCTGTAAACTGGAAGGTTTAGGGTTCAACTCCCAGTCAGGGCGCATACATGGGTTGTGGGTTTGGTCCCCAGGAGGCAATCAATTGATGTTTTTACCTCCTTCTCTCCCTTCCTATTTCTCTAAAATCAGTTAAAAACATACCCTTGAGTGAGAATTTTTTAAAAAGAACAATTTTGCTAACTTCATTTGGCTTTTCTAAATCAATGATTTAAATGTTTTGGGTATTACAGTACTTTAATTTCCTGGATGAGTAAGCCAAAGCTGAAACAGTTGATTTTAAGGTATAATACCCTCAGTCCTTCCTTTAAGTTTTGTAAATTCAGAATTGGTATTTTTGTTTTGTTGGTTTTTTTTTTTTTTAAGATTTTAAATAGATTTTTTTAGAGAAAGGAAGGGAAAGGGAGAGAGAGAAACATCTATGTGAACTGGCTACCTCCTATACATAACCGGGGCATGTGCCCTACCAGGAATGGAACTAGCAACCCTTTGTTTCACAGGATTACGCCCAACGGCCAGGGACAGAATTGGTTTTAAGGAAAGGAACAGAATGGTAGGAGAACAACCAACTAACTGAAGTAGTCAGCAGAAAAGCAGTCTGACTTTTGGTGGGTTACTTAACTTCTCCAGACCCCTGAGGACAGGCTTTGGACTAGAAAAGGGATTTCTTCCACTTAAGATCTATTAACAGACTTTAGGAGAGAAAATGTCTTAAATCTAAATATAAACTTTTATATGTGAGAACATTTTTTTTCTTACAAGAGATCCACAGCCATCATCATAATCTCAAAAAAAATCTGTAAGACAAGAAAAGATGAAGAAATATTGGTTTAAAATGGTTGAGATTCTTTCTAGCTTTAGGAGTCTATAAAATCTGAGGTGTGGAATATAAAAGTAGAAATATTACTGAATTCCATATCCTTTAATACTGATCATTTGCATATTATGATTTTGGTTTCCTTCTTAATCATTCTCTGCTGGTCAAAGTCAAAGCAAACAGATTTCAGAATAAATGACTGAAAAGTTCGAGTCTGAATGTTCCACTATCACATTCATTTAAGAGGATGGTTTTTACACAAAGTACAAGTCTGGAACTATGATTTCTCCAAGGTAAGCAGGGAGAGTTAATGAGTTTGGCAGGAGATATTAAAGATTCACAAAAATAACTTCAATATTGTCCGTTTCTGAAACATAATGCTTGGGAGTTAAGATTGTGTCTAAAATATGGAACATTCTAAAGTTACATAGACTGAAATTGGACTACCCAGCACATTAGATCTCACAATAAATTAGTGACAATAGACTCTGTTTATTAATCACTTGGGAGAAAACATACCCCCCAAAATGTTAATAGTGTCAGTGCTTTCATGATCTTGACAAAATCTGAAGGCTAGGCAACAACCAGATGCCGCCTTCTGATGAGAGACATTCTAATGCAGTAGTAAATAAATTCTTCTGGGAGTTTATTTATAAGAAACCATATAAGCAATCCATTTATTAACTTGGTCCAAACCACCCACTCCTGCCCACCAATAAAGCAAATTCAATATAGTTAGTACTGTTAAATAAACCCAGTCTTTTAGTCTTGATAAACTTTCACTGAGTAAGTATAAACTGAATCTTACTCAGATTCATAATTAAGTTCTTCTTAGTGCCTTATCCTGGGTTCAGGATTAATTTTTCTTATTTGTATCCAGATATAGCTTTTTCCAAAATGACAGTGATCAACATAGGCTTTATGGTCTGACTCACTGAAGAGTTGTTCTTTTGTATGATTCTTTAACATTCTTCCATCTTTTCAAAAAGGATTTACTATCAGCTCCCGTGGGAGATTAAAAAAAGGTTACAGATGCTAGCTCTCAAGTAAATTAGAGTGGCAGAAGAGCTAAAACACAAGTCTGTACCTAACCATCATACAAAGCAGAGTGTGGAGTCTGTAGGAGGAAGGAAAGGACTGCTATTTTAAAGCATGAAAAAAGTTAACATCAACCCCCATGAGTAAGATACAAAGGAAATCAGTAAGTCTAATGGAGGACGGTACATTTGAGTTGAGTCTTAAAGGAGGTTGTGTATGTTGAGGAAGATGAGACAGGGACTGAGTGTTGGAAAGACACATTCTGGGTAGAGAGCAGAGATTTAAATGAGAGAGTAAGGAATCCTATGATGACCATTCTTAGGTTTATATATTTGGCATCTCCTAATATGTGATGGGGTATCTACAAAGTTTCAATAAAATCTGAACATTGGTCCAATAATGATTTCCCATATTCCAAATTAATGTTATGCTAAACATAGTATAGAGAGTGGTGATTTCATTTACTGTTATTTATTTGTGGGTTTTCCCAGTGAATGGAGGGGTAACAGCTGGGAAATACCATATGGTTACAAATTCTTTTTTTAAATCTTTAAATATTTATTAATTTAAAGAAGGAATAAGAACAGCTACTTCAGAAACTATAATGTACTAATCTACTCATACATCTTCTAAAGACTGAAGAAATTTACATTAACTGGACCAAAAATAATACAAAATACCTAAACACAGAAAGATTTGGAAAAATCCATCTCTAGAAAGCAGGACTCAAAGACCTCACTGAATGTAGAAGAATCAATGGGAAGCAATGTAAAGCTTTCTGCTGAGATATAAGGACAGGAACCAGTCCTTGTATAGACAAGAAGAAGTTCTTTTTCCTCCTGATCTAAATATTTGCCTCTGGTCTGGGTTCAGAGAAAGGTTCTGATCATTTCAACTGGTTGTCAGGCAAGGTCTCCTGCATCTTTCTTGGTTCATTTCAGCCAGCTCTTGCAGACTCCTTTTGCTCAAGCACCAGGACCATCTACCTGCACAAACAGTAGTAGTCATGGAGTAGCTTCTTACTATTGTCATGTTCCTCTCGGTCCCAGGTGCTGGGATACTACTTTCGGCATAGCTCTGAGGAGCAGCCAGAAATTGGACTACCCAGCACATTAGATCTCACAGCCAGAAAACTCAATGCCAACTCAGTTACTTCTACAGGAACATGTTGAGTTTTAAAGGGGTAAAAGGTGGTAGGCAAGACCCCACAAACTAGGACCAATTTATCCCTGGTTCTTAGTCTCAGATAGGAGCAGGGCAGGGATGGGGCTATGGTGAAGTCAAGACTTACCTGTCTTATACCTTTAAAATGAAAATACCCTTACTGCCCTTTAATTCTAATAAAGTAAAAGAGTTAGTCAATCGTATTGTGCACATGTGTATGTCTACTCTGAGTCATTTGTCTGGTGAGAACTCTTACAACATTATGAATGTGCAAGGCTAGCTATGCCATTGACAAAGAATTCAGAAGCATATATCCAAGTCAATGTAATTCCTGACAGATTTTTTAAAATAAAAATTCAGGATAAAACACACAGATATTTTAGAGTATTTTATCTAATGAAGTAACTTACTAGAAAAAAACCTTAGCCAGATTTTTTTTTTTTAAATCCTCACCCAAGAATATTTTCCCATTGACTTTTAGAGAGAGTAGAAGAGAGGGAATGACGGAAATATCAATGTGAGAGAAACACATCGATTGTCCTGACCTGCACATGTCCTGACCAAGGCCCGGGCTGGGGAGGAGCTTGCAACCAAGGTATGTACCCTTGACTGGAATCAAACCTGGGACCCTTCAGTCTGCAGGCCAAAGCTCTATCCACTGAGTCAATCTGGCTAGGGCCAGATTTTAATTTTTAAACTTTATCTAAAATTGCCAAATATACATTTTAAAACATAAAAATAAGATAGGGGAACTTTGGCCTAAGTGAATAAAGTTTGTAAAGAAAGAGAAGTATATTTATGTATATATACATATGTGTGTGTGTGTGTGTGTGTGTGTATTTAATATATTTTTATTGGTTTCAGAGAGGAAGGGTGAGGGAAAGAGAAAGACAGAAACATCAATGATGAGAGAGAATCATTGATCGGCTGCTTCCTGCACGCCCCCTACTGGGGTTCGAGCCTGTAACCCAGGCATGTGCTCTAGACCTGAATCGATCCTGGGACCCTTCAGTCCACAGGCTGATGCTCTATCCACTAAGCCAAACCAGCCAGGTTAGAATATATTAATACTTTCTTTCTAAAAGGTTTGAAATGGAAAATGATTTCAATATTCATGACTTATAAAATAATTATTCAACTGGTTACTAAAAATTGTCCCTGCTTTCAGAAGAAAGAGTGTGTAAGAAAGTTGACTTCTGTGGTTTAAAACTGCCTTTTTATTAGTTCATTTTGGGGCTATTAAAAATGTCTATGTTTTTCTAGTTTTATTTTGTTCCCCTGCCCGTTAGAGGTGGTGGTGCCTCAATTTAAAAAAAAGCAGCCCTAGCAGGTTTGGTTCAGTGGATAGAGTGTGGGTCTGTGAACTGGAGTCCTGGACTTGATTCTGGTCAGGATGGGGGGCACATGCCTGGGTTGTGGGCTCCATCCCCAGTTGGGGATGTGCAGGAGGAGCCGTTTAATGAGTCTCTGTCATCATTGATGTTTCTATTTCTCTCTCCCACTTCCTTCCTCTCTAAAACCAATAAATAAATATATAAATAAATAAATATATATATATTTTAAATGAAGTCCTAGCCATTTTGACTCAGTTGATAGAGCATCAAACCACGGACTGAGGGGTCACAAGTTTTATTCCGGTCAAGGTCACATACTTCGGTTGCAAATTCAATCCCAGTCCTGGTCAGGGCATGTGTGGGAGGCAATCAATCAATGTTGCTCTCTCTCTCTGCCCCTCTCCAACCCTTCCACTGTCTCTAAAAATCAATGGAAAATTATCCTCGGGTGAGTATTAACAACAACAAAAATACAAAAAACAAAAGCAATTCCTATAAATGTAAGTTATCTCCTCAAGTTTTCCCTATTTCACCAATAATTTAGCTATAATTATAACACTCTCTAAAAATATCAGAAAAACAGCCCTAACTGGTTTGGCTCAGTGGATAGAGCATCGGCCTCTGGACTGAAAGGTTCCAGTTTTGATTTTGGTCAAGGGCATGTGCCTTGGTTGCCGGTACATCCCCAGTAGGGGGCGTGTAGAACGCAACTGATCAATGTTTCTAGCTCTCTATCCCTCTCCCTTCCTCTCTGTAAAAAAGCAATAAAATATATTTAATAAATAAATAAATATAAAAATGTCAGAAAAACAGAAACAGAAAAAATGAACAGAAGATTCTTTTCTAAAGATGACTAATCACCATTTCCTTAGAATTTAAGATTAAGCACACAGGGATTACATAATTAATTACCACCAAAATAGATAAGATACAACAAAAGTGTCTTACATCTGTGTATTGACTTCAGGCTACCATTTCCATTTATGACAAAATTCAAACATTTTTTTTCATAATTAGCTTTCTTTCTGCATAATGAAGAAAGCAACTAACTGACTGGGTAAGACTATGCAATTGTTAATCATAGTCAATCATGAATCCCATCCCCTGCCATTAGAATGAATGCTCTGTATTTGAACTACGATGAAAAGAGAAAAACACATTTTTTCAAACCTTTTTCATAAAAATAAGAGCCATATCTTTCTGAAGCTCCCTGACAATTTCAATAGCATAATTACCAACTCACAATAATTTACATCTGTGAAAAATATCCATTTTTAAATAGAGGGATCGTTTAAATGGTCTCTGGTACCAAAAGTTGTATTCTTGTGATACATATAAAGAATTTATTTAATCCATAGATAGCTTAAACTTGCATTTTTAGAACAGAGGAATAAATTCAGAATAAAAAATTCAAAGTTTGAAAGTTGATATTCTATACCAGTTCCTGAATGAGAACCTGACTCACACAGCAAGTCCTTTAGCAGTTCTACCCTTCTAAAAATATCTAACAAGGGACACTTTATTCAACCTGAGATTGAGTAAGAATTTCAAATCTATGTTCTTAATTAATTCTTAGTTGGTGCAACCATGACATCACAGAACAGGAAACGGCACAACTAAATTTTATTAACATAAATTTGGCTCTAATTTACATATATTTTGAAATTCTTCCTGAAAATATTAGAATACTAATTAAATAAATTCTTGGTAGATCGCAAGAACCCCTTCGGTATGGTACATGTAGGGAAGTTCCCCAAAGGCAATAACCACAAGTTGGGCTATCACAATATAAGACACACACACTGGCATTCTATACATATTCGTTATCTGGTTGACAGAAATTCTATTTGATCTCTAAGTTTCCAAAGGCAAATTGTCAGTCAGTGGGGGGTCACAATGAAATAAACAGCTTCTCCCAAATTTTTCCTTTTAACATTAATTCTCTAAAATAGTCCCAAATTAAGATCAAAATTGTGCAATGACTTCAAGCTGACAGGACAAGAAATTACTAAATAAAGATGTCAAAGAGCACTAGTCTCAGAAAATTAAGTCCAGTATTTTACACTTGATCATAGCCAAAGGGATGAGAAACAATCTATTTTTTTTATGAAAAAGAAGTAGGATGGAGAAAAGGATTATCAAAAATTATATTTCAGGACATCCTCTGCACACCTCTAAAGGAATTCACCACCATCATTTATTCAAATCCAATTCCCCCAGGAGAAACTGCTCATTATAAATAAGTACCAATAAATTAGATCTGAAGGGAAAAAAAGAGAGAGAACTTCTGAATGAAGTTACAAGCCTAGTTGTCTTATGAGAACAACTTTATCTCCCTCTCTTTTTGTTAAATGAAGTTGTTTTTCTAAATTGAGAAACATTAACTCTTGGGTACACAAAATAAAACCAATTTCTGAAATGGGGAGACAACACCCACAATAGAAAAAAAGTAAAACTTAAAACTGTCTGGGCCATGACAGAACCCAGAGAAGACAGTTTTTTAACTGAAAATTTTTAGGTGCTTCATCATTGATTTTTTTGATACAAAATAACCTATTAAATTTGCAATTTGTGGCTCTTGGTGTTGTAGTCCACAGAGCAAGTTGGGAAACCTTCAAACCATGAGTTGAATTCCATGAGGGGGTGGTTATTTGGCTTTTGAATCAGTTTTTCCTTGTCTGAGAGGCGGCAGCAGCAGCAGCAGCGCCCACCTTCTGCACAGCTTTCTTGGCATGATGAGCCTGTAGAACCACACAGACAGTTTTATCCACCACAGAGCAGAGACTCGGAACTCTAGCATGTGCAGCAGCCCAACGCTGTTGATCTCCGGCAGCATTCCCATAATACTTTCTGCCAGGTTCTAACGCCTGGTTTTGATGAGCAGAAGCAAACCTCCCAGCATTTGCCCCTGCACATAGACAGCAGGCTGAGGTGCCTGCAGAGGCTGAATGGCAGCAGAGTAAGGGCTTCGGACCTCGGAGGCATACTTTAAGATGCAACAGCAGCATTAGATGCTAAATTCTGCATACCTGTGGGAGCACTGATTCTCTAAGAGGTAGTAGGGAAGCCATGAGAGGCCAGAGCATTACCAATCGGAGCCAGATGGTGAAGAGTTGGACAAGGCCCAGGCTGGCACATAGCACTTGGCATTCCTTGAAAGCTTTGAGGTCTCCCACCTTACTAGCAGCATGGAATAGGCCGCATCTGTGCTAACTGGTTAGGTGTGTAGTATGGTCTTCTCTGAGCCTGTGGAACTGCTGGCACCAAGTAGCCACCAGCTGCAGGCTGGAACTGATTTAAGGTGGGCCTGGCAGGGAGTGTTCTTTTTCCGGCCACCCACTGCATATCCTGGTTGGTCAGATATGCAGAGCCTTTCTCCCTTCCTAAGGGCCAAAGCAACATAAAGAGGCTTGGAGCTCAGGATGCGTCTGTTCATCTCGGTGACTGCTTTGGTTGCTTCAGGAGATGA
Source organism: Lasiurus cinereus (assembly GCA_011751065.1). Taxonomy (NCBI): domain Eukaryota; kingdom Metazoa; phylum Chordata; class Mammalia; order Chiroptera; family Vespertilionidae; genus Lasiurus; species Lasiurus cinereus. The sequence continues at coordinate 16,417,402 of JAAGEH010000452.1, forward strand.
GAAGCAGACAAAGCCAAACCCCGTTTCTCCCATCCTCCAGCATTACCTTGATGGACCCAGAAGGAGAAAATTCCTTGAGTTCTGATCATCAACGGTGTCATCCAAGTTCTTCATGTAGAGATTCTCTGCCTGGTATCAACTAATTCTCTCTTATTTCAGCTCTTCAAATTTCTGTTTTGCTCCACTTTCTTCTATGCATGGCCTACAAAAATGACTTTCCCACTGATTTTCTTTCCATTTGTCTCTTCCATGGCCTTATTGGCATCCTCGTGTTTTTAGTAACTCACAAAGCCACAGCCTTTGGATTTCCCACTGGGATCTGTCATCACCTTGGCACTTAAGACTCTGACCAAGCTTATCATCATCCACCTCTTTCCCAAAGTTTTAGATATACACACTGGTGAACTCCTTGGCTTTGGCTCCACACTCTTCCTGCTCTTTTGAGACTTGAATCTGCCCACAAACACTTTGAGGTCATTGAGGAGCATGCCATTCATCTTCTCCCTGGCCTTGTCCGCAGCCTCTTTGGTCCTGAAGTGAATAAAGGCATAACCCCCCAGCCATTCTCATCACATACCATGTTGAAGAATAGTATGTTTCCAAAAGCAGAAAGTCACATAAAGTGCTTTGTTATCTATAGCTTTGTCCAGGTTCTTGATGACGATGTTTTCCACATCAGACTTTCTCAGAGATTAACCCTCTGAGACCATATGATGGGACTCCCTAATCACATCAAATTTCACGGTATTCAAGGCCTGCTCAGCGTCAGCCAGCTGCTGGAAGGTGACATAGGTAAAGCCCAGGAGCTGCAGAGGATCCTGTCTCAGCAGACTGGGACAGCCAGCACAGGCTCTGCAGGACTGAACTTTTCACATCGCATGGCCTCGGTGACATGTGAAGAGTCACTTTCTCATCACATTGACTTGGGAGGCAACACCGGCATTTAAAAATCAATGTCTAAACTAAAATGTACTGGTTTTAAAAATAGTAAATCAGGCATACATATTGGTACTGACTTATACTTAATAAAAACTGCCTCAATATCACTCGGCCAAACAGTTGTAAGCAGACATCTAACTTGTAAAGAACCGGCATCAAGGCCCTGATGTGCATCATTCGGGTGGTGGACGCCAACTACCCCAAGACTATACTGTGGACTCCCCAGGTGTTTCCCATCCTCTGGACACTGGTCTGTCCATTCATTGATGACAACATCAGAAGGAAACTCCTTATTTATGCGGGGGACGACTGTCAGGTCCTGGAGGCCTGCTGGATTACACTGATAAGAGATTATTCCCAACTTCCTGGGTGAAGAGTGCATGGTATGCACTTAGATTGTGAAAGCAACACGTTTATTAGGGAAAGCATAAAAAATACAACAAAGAAACCAGGTCATCCATCACCCCACTCGGCTATAACACTGTGAAGCATCTGATGGATCGCTTTCCAGAATTTATGTTTTTCCTTTAGTAGATGTTTTATGTGCCTGCTTTCTACACAAATAAATTTTTTGGTACATAAAACAAACAAACAAACAAACAAAAAAAACACAAAAAGCTGGCTGCAGTGTTCATCTCATCACTCCCCACCACCTGAGCCCGCCAAGAGGACTTCTTATAAGGGGCCACACAGGACAAAAGCGGGCTCTTCTCGGCACCAGGGCTCACAGGCGGCAGAGCATCAGCTGTTTTGGCTCACTGGGTAGAGCATCAGCCTGTGGACTAAGGGTCCCGAGTTCAATTTCGGTCAAGGGCACATGCCTGGATTGTGGGCTTGTTCCCCAGTGGGGGGTAGGGGGGGTAGAAGGCAGCCGATAAAGGATTCTCTCTCACCATTGATGTTTCTACTTGTCTCTCCCTCTCTCTTCCTCTCTGAAATCAATTTTTAAAAAAATTAAAAAAAAAAAAAGATGAGAGAAGCTGGTACAGACTCAGGGACAGAGGAGCATGCAGAGTTCAGGGATAGCTTGTCCCATACTGTAAGACGGCAGACAAAAGGTTCTCAAAAATAGTATGACTCTCCCTGGGAGTTTGTCATTTTCAGCTGTCCTGGTCCAAACCTCCAAATTAAACAACAACAAAAATAATAATAATTAAATGGGGATTCCCCCAAGAAGCAACCAAACAGTACCCACACAGCCACAGGACATGCGTTCCTCTATAAATATTGGCCACTGGCTTCTGGTGGTTTAAGATCACAGCAGCCAGGGGAAGAGAGAAATAGTAAATATTTGTCAGTGCCAACTCTGTGAGCCTAGGGGTGGAGCATATGAGGAGGGTGCGGGGCTGCCATGCAGAGGGGCTCCCCCAGCCAGAGAGGAGGTGTGTGGATGACTGGCAGCTCACCACCTACATGACTGCTAGACCAACAGGACTGACAGACGCCCAAATGAGGCAGCGGTGGTGGCAGGTGAGGGAAGACTGGAAGCTTGCAAAAGTGACTGCCTTGTGGGTTCTCTAAGAAGGATTCGCTTTTCCTTTTTTTTTTTTTCTTTTCAGATTTTAAAGCATTTTCATGTTAAAAAAAAAACACCACTCAATCTTTTTTTCTTGTTTTCTTCAGTCTGCTGGGCCCCAAAGCGGAGAGAGGCAGCCGGGCAAGCTACTGCTCCATTTATTCCCGTCCTCTCCCAGAGGCTGCTAGTGGAAGGTGCCTTGCGACCTGAGACCAACTTTGTCTCTTTAAACAGCCCCTGCCCCAAAAACAATGTTTAAAAAATTCCTAAAATTAGATATAAGCTGGTTATAACATATATACGGTAACTTTCTGCTTCATAAATCAATCAGTTTCATGTGAAATCTCGGTCTGCTTCATTTTTCTTTAAGCACCCATTTAGGAAAGTTGGAAGATAGGTATCCTGCGCACGAGGGGTGAGGCGCATGGCAGTGACTATGGATGAGTTATCAGTCAACCTGATATAAGGAGCACAAAGGACCTGCATTTTCCTTAGGTCTACTGGGAGGGAGGAAATATTGAAAAGGGAGAGGAACTGAAAAATTGAAGAAGAAGAAAAAATGAAAACAAAACAGAGCAAAAGATGATCATGTCCTTAAAATAACAAATGATAGTCTAAGTCAACAAAGATTCTGCATAAAACTTAAATTTTCTCTATTCAACTAAAATTTGCTGCTAAATAAGTGAATAAAAATAAATTTTACTTTTTTGTACAGGGAAAACACTTATTGGTTGCATTCTGAAAGGTACATACTTTCTTTTCTTGCAATAATCATTCAAAAGCTTCTTTCTGAGATTGTGTAAGAGACTCCATAAAATTCTGAGTATGTGTTTTTATAATGTTGCTAAATGTTAAAGCTAGTAGGAAAAAGAGTTGTAAGACTCAACTCATAGGATACCGTGATATCCTAAAATCTTAACATATCTTGGTCAATATTTTGGCTTGAAAGGTTAAGCATATGAGGAGCAGTGGCTCTGCTTTATGCCAAGCAATGTCTCTGAAGGGTGTGGGTTCCTAATGCAACAGCAGTCATACCATATGGTGCTGCTTTCATTGGCATGAGCAGGACCAAAGCTGCCAAAAATCAAATGTGCTATTTTGGACCATGAAACGTGATAAATCCCAAATTTAAAACATACAAATTTTCTAAATTAAAAAAGTCTTTTTTAATATTAAGGTTTCCAAAAGATTGCACTTTTATAACTCATGGCTCAACTGGGTAATAGTTCTGTCTTTGAGATAAGACAAAGATTTTTAAAAAGTCAAGGGTGGAGAATAAGCTTGGCAGCCAATTCTCTGAAAAAAAAATTTTAATATATTTTTTTAAACTAGAGGCCTGGTGCATGAAATTTGTGCACTGGGAAAGGGGGCGGGGGAAGGTTTCCCTCAGCCCAGCCTGCACCTTCTCCAATCTGGGACCCCTCGGAGGATGTCCGACTATCAGTTTAGCCGGCAGTCAGACATCCCTCTCACTATCTGGGACTGTTGGCTCCCAACTACTTGCCTGCCTGCCAGCCTGATTACCCCCTAACCACTCTCCTAACCAGCCTGGTCAATGCCTAACTGCTCCCCTGCCAGCCCAGTTGCCCCGAACTGCCCCTGCAGGCCCAGTCGCCCCCAACTGCCTTCCCCTGCCAACCTGGTTGCCCCCAACTGCCCTCCCCTGTTGGCCTGGTCACCCTTACTTAACTGCCCTCCCCTGATGACCTGTCACCCCTAACTGCCCTCCCCCTGATGGCCATCTTTGATCACATGGGGTGGCCATCTTATGCAAGGGCATGAGGGTCAATTTGCATATTACCTCTTTATTATATAGAATTTTAATGAGAAAGGAGAGAGGAAGAGAGAGAAACATGGATGTGAAAGACAAACACCAATTGGCTGCCTCTGCACACCCCCTACAAGGGATGGTGCTCACAACCCGGATATGTGCTCTGATCAGGAATCCAACTGGCAACCTCTTGATATACATGCAGGAGGCAATGGATTGATGTTTCACTCTCACATTAATGTTTCTCTCTTTCCCTCTCCCTTTCTCCATTTTCCTGCCCACCCAATGCTTTGTACAACAATAAACATAAATTATGTAGAATAAAGTGAATTGTAAGGTCAAATAACATTAAAATATGGAGAGCTTTGGCTTGTCCAACACAAATACGTAAAAACATTCAGACAAGCTCCTGTGGTTCTCAAAGTGCGTCAATATCAGCATCTGCAAATTCTTGGACCCCACACGTAACCTATTGAGAATCTTGTGTTCTCATAAAGCTTCCAAGTGATCTGATGGATGCTCAAGTTCAAGAACCATTGAAGTAAGAGTACTTGGGCCTTTGGTATGAGAAAGACAAAGTATACTAAATATAGACCATTATTGGAAGAGAAGCGACATGTTCCTGCCTTGGCCAGGTTACTGCTTGTAGGCAGTGATGCAAGCCATGTGAAGTCCTGCAGTTAATAACCTTCAAAGCAGCTCACCTTGATGGCCAACACTGGTGCATTCACTTGCTAGCTATGTGCCCCAGAAGGCAAGAGACCTAAGTCACCAGCCAGAAAGAATGATTTTACCAAGAACCAATCTGTAGGAAGGTGCGCCTTAAATAACTTTGAACCTTATTTCTTTAATCTCCTGTTGGCCTGGAACAATGATATCATTAATCTATCATTTGGAGCATGTTATTTATTTATTGACTTATTAAGAGACATTTTCCTATATGCTATTGATTTATAAATTATCATCCTATATAATCCTATATAATAAAAGCCTAACATGCTAAGTGCCCACTAGTCTAGCTGGCTGTTCATCCAATCAATGCATAATATGCTGATGATATGCTAAGGCCGCTCAACTACTTGTTATGATATACACTGACCGGCAGGGGGGCAGACACTCTGACCAGTAGGTTAGCTTGCTGCTGGGGTCTGACCTATCGGGACTGAGCAAGATGGGCCAGACACACCATGGAGCCCTCCCACAGTCCTTCCCCCAATGGCCAACCTCCCATGTCCCTCCCTAGCCCCAACTGTGCACCAGTGGGTCCCTTGACCTGGCCTGCACCCTTTGGCAATCTGGGACCTCTCAGGGGATGTCAGAGAGTCGGTTTGGCCTGACAGCAGAATGACCAGTTGCAATAACATGCACTAACCATCAGGGGGCAGGAACTCAAAGTAGGAGCTGCCCCCTGGTGGTCAGTGCACCCCCCACAGGGGGATTGCCACTCAACCAGAAGCCAGGCTCATGGAGCCTCTCCTGCCTCTGTGGCAGCACTAAGGATGTCCAACTGATGGACATCCCCCGAGAGTTCACGGACTGCGAGAGGGTGCAGGCCAGCTCAGGGTTCCCCCCTCTCCCAGTGCATGAATTTTGTGCACCAGGCCTCTAATAAATTATAAATCCCACAGTGAACCTGTGTTAAATAAATTTCATTTTCTGAGCATAATTAGTCCCAAACAAAGCACTCTTTGTTTTTTGTTTGTTTGTGTTTATATTTTTATTGATTTTAGAGAGGAAGGGAGAGATAGAAACACCAATAATGAGAGAGAATCATTGATTGGCTGCCTCCTGCACACCCCTTATCGGGGATTGAACCATTGAACCCACAACCCAGGCATGTGTCCTTGAACAGTATCTAATCCAGGACCCTTCAGTCCACAGGCCGACGCTCTATCCACTAAGCCAAACCGTCTAGGGCCCAAACACTCTTTGTGACATCAACTCTCAGATTCTCTTCCACTAACTCAGTGTTAAACAATTTGTGGACAAAAAGGGGGAGCTTCAATAAGTCATAAATTCCTAATTGGGCAGGTCATGTTATGTAGTCATGCTCCAGATGGATAACTTCTTCAGCAAAAGGTTTTTAAGCAAGCCTTGATTAATACCCAAATAAAGATGAGATGCTAATAATAAAAAAAAAAACTTCTATTAATTTTATAAAATTTTTGTGGTAAAATGAAAAAAAAATCAATAAAAACTTTAAAAAAATCAGTTGTAGCTTGTTTGAAAATACCAACTACATGGACTATTCTCACAAAATGATCAAATGACCACTGTGGTGGTTTTTTAAATCTCCAGAAATTGGTATTTTTCTTTCTTTGAAAACTGGATCAGGTCACCATACTCCCCAAATATAATCTTGTCTTTTTTTAGTGGCTTTGTTCCAGATTAACAAAACATAAAATAGATCAATTATTCCTGCTATGAAAGAATTCACTATTAGAAAAAAAAATGCTAAAGGTAACACAACTTTTATTTAAACTATCAACTCCATCAGTACATTTAAAATGTGATTTCAGATAGAGGGTGTGGCTCAGTGGTTGAGCGTGGACCTATGTACCAAGAAGTAACGATTCAATTCTGAGTCAGGGTACATGCCCGGGTTTCGGGCTCCAACCCCCGTAGAAGGCATTCAGGAGGCAGTTGATCAATTATTCTCTCATCACTGATGTTTCTAACTCTTTTCCTTCCTCTTTCTGAAATCAATAAAAAAAATTTTTTTAAGTGATTCCATTCTCCAAAGAATGATTTGCAACTATTTTTGTGTTTCTGTGTGAAATAACCAGGCATAAAACACCAAGACAACTAACTATTAATCAGTTTCTGTGTTGTGAACATTTCCTTCAGCTCTAGCCTGGCTCACAGTAGTTTTGTGATGCCATCTCTTTAGAATATGAAATGAGCAAATTGACAGGTATGTCTTTACTCTAATGAAAGAAGTGGTGAACTTTTGTCTCTCCCCAGAGACAAAGTCTACTCTTAGTCCTATTCTTGGTTAAGTGTTTCAGGTGGGACTTCATTCCTGAGATAGGGGTATAGCAAATAACTCCAATCATACACATATAACATTCCTAAATGGTTCAGGGACTCTGACAACAGCAAACAAAACATTTATAAATAATGCTGGCACAAATGGCTGCTTGGGGGTAAGAGCTACTTTGGCCACCTTGCCATCACGTGGACGCTGTGAAAGAAGTCAGCCAGAAGCAGATGTTAAGGAGAAATCATTCCAACTAGGAGGTTGAGCCCCCAATATTTAGCTAAGCCCAAAGCGATATGAAATAAATTATCTTTTAGTGTAAGCTAATTCGGATAGGATTTCAATGGAATCATATCTCCTAAATATAGCGAGGAACAATATACCTGTGCTTAAATCTTACTCTGATAAAACAAAGGTGAAAGAAACATTAGAATAATTTTACTCTTTAATCTAGCCCATGTTTAAGGTTCCAATAACACAGTAACTAGGTCTTTTTTCTTTTCAAGAAATCCAATGGTATTATGCACATTATATGCTAAATGCAATGAAATCACCCAAATTTAAGGAGATATGGGAAAAGGGAACATATCTTTAAAACATCAAAGCTAATTCCGTACTCTGGAAAATGGGCCTGTAATTCCAAAGCACATTTAACAGCAATTTCTAATATTCTCCACAAGTAACATGACACACTTTCATATTCTATATTACCTAATCTCAATGGGATTTGTCAGCCTCCTAAATCCCATCTTTTAATAAGGCCTAGAAGAGTTACTAATTTTTCACTTCCTTAAAGCTGTCCTTATTTGCAGATATGATACTGTACATAAAAAAACCAAAAAACTACATCAAAAACCTAATAGACTTAATAAATAAATTCGGCAATGTAGCAGGATACAAAATATTTAATGCTAAGAAGTCTATGGCATTTCTATACACTAATAGTGAACTTATAGAAAGAAAGACAAAAAAGCAATCCCATTTATCATTGCACCAAAAAATATAAGATACCTAGGAATAAATTTAACTAAAGAGGTAAAAGACCTATAGCAGAAAACTACAGGACACTGAAAAAAGAGATAGAGGAAGATGTAAACAGATGGAAGAACATACCATGCTCACGGATTGGGAGAATCAACATCATTAAAATGCCCATACTACCCAAAGCAATCTATAGATTCAATGCACTCCCCATCAAAATACCAACGGCATATTTCACAGACCTAGAAAGAACTCTCCAAAGATTCATCTGGAACAAAAAAAGACCCCGAACAGCCACAGCAATCTTGAGAAAGAAGAATAAAGTAGGTGGGATCTCAATACCAGATTTCAAGCTGTATTACAAAGCCACTGTTCTCAAAACAGCCTGGTACTGGCACAAGAACAGACATATATATAGACCAATGGAATAGAATAGAGAATCCAGATATCCACCCAAACCACAATGCTCAATTAATATTGGGCAAAGGAGGCGTGAACATACAATGGAGTCAAGACAGTCTCTTCAATAAATGGTGTTGGGAAAATTGGACAGATACATGCAAAATAATGAAACTGGACCACCAACTTACACCATACACAAAAATTAACTCCAAATGGATACAGGACTTAAACATAAAAGAAGGGAAACCATAAAAATACTAGAGTAATCCACAGGCAGCACAATCTCAGACATTTGCCAAAGGAGCTTCTTCACTGATACTGCTCCTAAGGCAATGGAAGCTAAAGAGAAAATAAACAAATGGGACTACATCAAAATAAAAAGCTTTTTCACAGCAAAAAAAAAAACCATCAACAAAACAATAAGAAAGCCCACTATCTGGGAGAACATATTTGCAAAGGTTATCACTGATAAGAGTTTAATCTCCAACATCTACAGGGAACTTATACAACTTAATAAAAGGAAGATAAATGATCCAATAAAAAAAAAATGGGCAACGGATCTAAATAGAATCTTTTTGAAAGAAGATAGAAAGAAGGCCAAGAAAAACATGAAAACATGTACTAAGTTACTAATTATACGAGAAATGCGAATCAAAATGACAATGTGATACCATCTCATACCTGTCAGAATGGCAATCATCAACAAATCAACCAATGACAAGTGTTGGCGAAGATACTGAGAAAAAGGAACCCTTGTGCACTGCTGCTGGGAATGCAGACTGGTGCAGCCACTGTGGAAAACAGTATGGAGTTTCCTCAAAAAACTAAACATGGGCCAAAACTGGTTTGGCTCAGTGGATAGAGAGTCGGTGTGCGGACTGAAAGGTCCCAGGTTTGATACTGGTCAGGGGCATGTACCTTGGTTGCGGGCATATCCCCAGTGGGAGGTGTGCAAGAAGTAGCTGATCAATATCTCTCTCTCATCGATGTTTCTAACTCTCTATCCCTCTCCCTTCCTCTCTGTAAAAAATCAATAAAATATATTAAAACAACAACAACAAAAAACAAAAAACTAAACATGGAATTCCCATTTGACCCAGTAATCCCTCTCCTAGGAATATATCCTAAGAAACTAGAAACACCAATCAGAAAGGATATATGCACCCCTATGTTCATAGGAGCACAATTTATAATAGCTAAGATTTGGAAACAGCCTAAGTGCCCGTCAGCAGATGACTGGATCAGAAAACTATGGCATGCTGAAACCAGTTTGGCTCAGTGGATAGAGCATCAACTTGCAGACTGAAAGGTCCCAGGTTTGATTCCGGGCATGTATCTTGGTTGAGAGCACATCCCCAGTAGGTGGTGTGCAGGAGGCGGCTGATCGATGTCTCTCTCTCACTGATGTTTCTAACTCTCTATCCCTCTCCCTTTCTCTCTGTAAAAAAATAAATAAAATATATTAAAAAAAAAAGAAAACTATAGTACATCTACACAATGGAATCAATCCTATGCTGCCATAAAAAAGGAATTCTTACCATTTGCAGCAACCTGGATGGAACTGGAGAACATTATGCTAAATTAAATAAGCCAGTCAATGAAAGAAAAATACCACATGATCTCACTCATTTATGGATAATAAAGAACATTATAAACTGATGAACAAAAAGATACAGAGGCAGTAAAGCATCAAACAGACTGTCAAATTACAGTGGGAAGATTAGGGAGAGGTGGGGTAGATGAGAAATCAACCAAAGAACTTGTATGCATGCATGTAAGCATAACCAATGGACACAAGACACTGGGAGGTTAGGGCATGCATGGGAGTGGGGGGGGGGATGGGAAGACATGTACACATGTAATACATTAATTTAAAAAATAGTAAAAAAATAATAATTTTTCACTTCTTTATTTCACTTCGTTTTTAATGAGTAGATGGCAAACTGAGTTTACATTTCAGTATTAAATAAACTCTATTATCAGACCCCTGGCTGCAGCTACGGTATGCTGAAACCCAAAGGGGATTTCAATGATGGTCTCATAACAGAACTCGTCAAACAGGAGTTCTGTGGAACTATCCTATATAATAAGGCCTACTATGCAAATCAACCAAACTGCGGAACGACTGGTTGGCAGGGGGCAGGTCCGGCGAGTGGGAGACAGCAGGCCAGCCAAAGCGGGTGCCAGTGGGCAGAGGGAGGGTAAAGTGATAGGGAGGTAGTAGCGACCGGCAGCAGCAGCAGAGGGACATTCGGGGGGCACTGTCCTCCCCCCCCCCCATCATCCCACTGGTCACCTCCCACAGAGGAAAGCCACCAGAGGTGGCAGGGCGATGGGGGGCAGGGCCCACGCTCACCTGATGGCACCATCCCCCTACCCACTGGTCACCTCCCACAAAGGGAGGCCCGCTTACAGTCGGACATCCCTCAAGGGTTCCCAGACTGCAAGAGGGAGCAGGCTGGGCTGAGGGACACCCTCTGCCCCTGGAGTGCACAAATTTTCGTGCACCGGGCCTCTAGTAAAAATAAAACACCTGCCTCTCTGGAACACCCAGAAGCTGTTGGACCCTTTAAGCAGTCCTGGAAAGAAGGCATCCTGTTTGCCATCTCAGAGATAGGTTTGAAACAATACCAACCAAAAAGGAGTTTTGTAGCCGTTGGTCCACAGTAGTTCCTGCTACAATTATTACAACGATACAAGAGTTGAGACACAAAAGAAAGCAGAAAAAAAAAAGTATATTAAACAAAAGACAAGTGTAGAAAGAGAATTTGCTCATGTTTTCATAACAAAGTGGCTAGATTGCTGCTGTAAAAATGTAGTAAATGGCCCTAGGCAGTTTGGCTGAGTGGATAGAGCGTCAGCCTGGGAACTGAAAGGTCCCGGGTTCTATTCCAGTTAAGGGCAAATGCCTGGGTTGTGGGCTTGATCCCTAGTGGGGGACTTGCAGGAGGCAGCCAATCATGATTCTCTCTCATCATGATGTTTCTATCTCGCTCTCCCTCTTTCTTCCTCTCTGAAATCAATAAAAATATTTTTTTAGAAAATGTGGTAAATGTTCAGACTGATAAATATTAACATGCTCAATTTTGCAATTCAAAGCACTGTGAACTATTTAATGCTTGGAATAACTCCAATTTGACTTTATAGTGACTATCTCAGATGATAATGATCCTAGACATAATTCACTGCACGAAATGTAAACATTAGTGCTGCTTTTAATGTATACTAAAAGGCACACATAGTTGTCAAATCACATAAGGGGCAAAAATTTCATTCTTTATGGCACATCTATATTTATTAATATATTTCTTCTTCTGCCTATCAACTACAAGATTCAATATAAGTGGGGACAAAAGTACCACTTACTAAGCATCCATTCACCATCACACCAATTTGATTCATCTCTGCTGTGTCACTGACACACTGCTCCAAAACATTTGTTTGCTGTTCAAGCAAACACTAATTTGAAACAGCTAACCTCAAGATCCAAGAATCACAGCAACAGGCTTACCATAAATTGTCAAAATATTTGATCTTCCTATAATACTTAAATACCTTCATTCCTAGTTTGCGTAGCCCAGAGAAACACAGTAAACCACATCCTTAAAGAAGACTGGCAAGCAAAGCCACTTATTAACTATTAAGAAAAACGATAATTTCCTTAGCTACAGCAGTGTGCAAATGTAATAAAAATAACTGGGTAAGAAAGATTTGTTTTACTGGAAGGAAAAAAAATATTTAGGAAACAAAATAATTAGAGGACATCTTTTTATATCTCCCCTGTAGATTTAAACTGGAGAACGTGAAATTACAATTGCTGTGCCACACACACATAAGGTAGCTTAGAAAAACAGCTCATTGTAAAAGAATTGAACCATAAAATAAATAAATTACTGGATTCCGCTACCTTAAGGCTGATGTAGCAGTTTTAACTTCCACTAGGCATGCCACAACTCATGAATATGGAGTGGGTGATCTGCTATCCAGGCACTACAGCAGCTGTCAGTAAGTATTTTGGTAACCACTTTTTTTTCATACTTACTAAGCCTGATTTTTCCATATTGATAAGCACTACTCAACCTTACTACAGTCACAATTAGATCTGGCCAACTCAAAAGCTCCAATAATAACAAAAATATTTTGTTCCATCCTTTTATTAACTTAAGAAAAGCACATTTTTGACTGGTGTGTGTATTTAAATTGAAATGAACAGTACCTATTGACTTTATTGACTCAGTTTCTACCTCCTAAAATGTGACTCTTCACCTATTTAATTTTTATAGTTCTACACATCATCTTCTATTTGCAAAGTGCATAATCAATAGTATCCTAAATCTTGTGTGCATGTGAAAAGGGAAGCCAAAATAAAAAAAGTAATCTATTTCTGGTAATGGTGGGTTAGATTATTGGAATAACCCTCAAACTATAAACATCTGAAAATGTTGAAAGATAAAAAGTCTCTTAAAAGCAACAAAGCTAACAATACTGTAGGCATTACCAAGCCAAAACTGAAAGAAAGGAGTGCCCAGATAATAGGAGACCTCAAAGGTCACTTTTCCTTCGTAAGCCCTTGCTAAACTCATAACAGATCCTCCTTTAAAGAACAAACAAATATTTTTATTGATTTTTTTTTAGAGAGAGAGAAAGGGACAGGGTAAGCGAGATAGAAACACTGATGAGAGATTGGCAGCCTCCTGCACACCCCACATTAGGATCGAGCCCGCTACCCAGGCATGTGCCTTGAATGGCAATTGTACCATGACCTCCTGGTCCATTGATCGACACTCAGCCACTGAGTAATACCAGCCAGGATTTTCAAATTACTATTAATAAAAACCAATTGGAATAAATTCAAAGAATATTTTCATTTCTACATCATCTATTTCCTTCTAGTCACCTCTGTATACACACTTAGCTTCAGTATTTGTCCATTTGTTTAATAAATTTTAGTTCAAAAACATCATAAAAGATCTATAAACACTGTCCCATATTTTCCTAGCAAAAGGAGATGTTGTAGGTACTTGTCACAAAATATTACATGACAAAACCGTTCTTGCTGAGTAACTAATCAGATGAGAATATGTTTCATTTTTATCCTTAGAGGTAATTTGTTCACCCACTGAATTTTGAGTTTCAGAAAACTCCCATCTAGGAAATCGTCATCAGAAAACTCAGTCTAAAATGTTTCTTCTATATTAGAGTACAGACCAGTGCTGTCCCAAAGAAATGTAAGATGAGCAACATATGTAATTTCACATTTCCTAGTAGCTACATTAAAAAGGTAAGAAACAGGTGCAATTAACTTAAATATATTTTACTTAACTCAAAATGTACAATGTTATTTCAACAATGTAATCAAAATAAAAATTGAGCTATTTTAAATTTCTTTTCTTGTTCCAAGTCTTTGAAACCCATATATACTTTATATTTATAGCACAGAACAAGTGTACTTTTTAAGTGCTCCATAACCACAGGTGGATGATAGCTACCATACTGGAAAGCATTAAGACTAAGGTGCTGCCCTGGCCGGTTTGTCTCAGAGGATAGAGTGTCGGCTTGTGGACTGAGGGGTCCCAGGTTCAATTCCAGCCAAGGGCACATGCCTGGGTTGTGGGCTCGATCCCCAGTAGGGGGCGTGCAGGAGGCAGCCGATCAATGATTCTCATCATTGATGTTTCTGTCTCTCTATCCCTCTCCCTTCCTCTCTGAAATCAATAAAGAAATATATATATAAAGACTAAGGTGCTGCTATTTGTCTCTTTACATTTATCTTCTAACCCATATCATCATGAAATATTTTCTTCTGTCAGTGTTCTCCTCTCTGCCATTATGGCAGAAAATGAAAAATTTTGAATTTTCAATTGTGTTCAATGAAAGCTTAAATTACAAAGATGGTCTCTTAGAATTACAAAAGGATTCAATGCATTCATATGGTAACTGCAAGACTAAAAAAGTAAGTTTTTTCTTTGTTGTTTGAGAAATTTCTAAAAACAATTATAGCCATGACATATTAACCTTCACAAATATTGTTCAAGAAAGAAACTCTAAAACTGAATCCAATGGTACAAAAGTTAAAAAAAATGAGACAAACTTGAAAAAAGTCTTCAGGGAACAGGAAAATTAAATAAGTGATATAGCAGATTAGAACTAGAAGAGCATAACAACTTTGAAAAAGAAAATTGGAAGATTCATACTTCCTGATTTCAAGAATTACTATTCAACAACATTAAGAGTGTGATATTGATGAAAGCATATAGATAGATAAATAGAGATAGAAATAGAGATAGAGATAAAAGGAATGAATCTTGAAAGGGTTAAAGAGAATAAAATGGAGCAGAGGAAACTTACTGTGTTTAGTAGATACCTTACAGAAAACTTGCAGCCTCGAGCACAGCATAGCTTAGATCAGTAGTCAGCTAACTTATTAGTCAACAGAATCAAATACCAACAGTACAACGATTGAAATTTCTTTTGAGAGAATTCAGGAATTTTTAATACTGTCCATATAATCCCCTAAGACTGGGGTTGGCAAACTCATCAGTCAACACTCAATGGGCCAAAGAGCCACATGTGGCTTGCGAGCCTCAGTTTGCCAACCATGGGCTTAGATAACCAGAGGACCCCTACGCCAGCAGAAACTGCCAGCAATTCTATCCTATCTAATAAAGAGGGAATATGCAAACTGACCACCACACCATGACAAAGATGGAAGCACCCAGTCCCCTCAGCCCCGCCGAGTCCCACCGTCCTTTCAGCCCAGCCAGGGGGGTCGGGGAGGAAGGCGCACGGTGTGGTCGGACCCTCCCTCAGCCCACAAGGCCGGCCCGAGGCGCAGGCAAGCCTCTGATGTCGGCTGCCCAGCGCCCAGCGCCCAGCGCTGCCCAAGGCTCAGGTAACCAGGGCCGGCCAGCAGAGGCAGCATGCTGCCTGCAATGGCCGCAGCAGAGGTGTGATGGGGGCATCACCTTCCCCTGAGGGCTCCCAGACTGTGAGAGGGGGCAAGCCAGGCTGAGGGACCCCCCAACCCCTCCAGTGCATGAATTTTCAAGCACTAGGACTTTAGTAGCGGATAAAAGCCTTTCCCCCGCTTCAGTCGATGCTGATTCCTTTTTCCGTCTCAGCCCGTCCACACCCAGATGCCTGGAATAAAAACTTCTTTGGTACATTACAGCCTCATGTCATAGGTGCATGACCCTGGCCCGGTCTACACCTTTCAAATCTGTGCATGTGTTAAAATTCATATACTGCACACCAAGCCAAAAAAGAGCAAATTTTATTGCATGTGAATTGTACCTTAGTTCTAAAAAAAAAAAAGGAAAAAATTATGATCTATAGTTAATTTGGTTAAAAAAGAAAGAAGAGTTAAGCAGCTGGGCATAACTGAAGAGAAAATTAGTAAACTGGAAGATAAATAGGAGTTATCCAGAAGGTAGCATTTGGAAGAGGTTAACAGAAATGGAGCCTTCCATCGCAGGAGCCAACGCAAAGCAGGAGCCACGGCTCTGCACAGCCCCATGGCCACAGCCCTCGACAAGGGCCACAAAGTAACCAAGAACATGAGCAAGCTGAGCACAGACTCACCAGGAAGCCAAGCTTTGCGTAGGGCCTAATCTGAGAGGTATGCAGCTTTGCTTCATATAAGCACAGTGCTTTGGAGCTGCTCAAGGTCTCAAAGGACAAACAGGCCAAATTCATCAAGAAATGAAAGGGGACACACACATCCATGCCAAGAGGAAGCAAGAGGAGCTGAGTAATGCCCTGGCTGCCAAGAGGAAAGCAGTTGCCCAGAACTGAGTCCCCACCCTTCCCACTCTGTACATAATAAAACCTTTACAGAAAAAATATAGACATGGAAAACCAGCAAAAAAAACCCCACAAAAAACCTAACTTAACTGAAGTTCGAGAATAAGAGATTGAGTGGGGGCAGAGGCAGATAATGGCTGAGAATTTTCTTGAAAGGATAAAAGATAACAAGTCAAGGATATTCAATAAAGCCCCAGCCAAACAAATCAAAGTAAGTTCACATCTAGACATATTGTAGTGAATGAGGAAACACAAAGACAGAAGATTTAAAAAGCAATAAGAATTTGCTAAGTACTCAAAATCATCAGTATAAATCAAAAGACAGTGGAAAGAAGAAAATGAGCTTGAAGAAAATATTCCAACCTAAAATTTTATACTGTGATAAGATTTTTAAGGCTACAAATTCCCCCACTGCGTGTGCATATCACTCTGAATATGACATTGTCATTCTTCCATTCAACAGATGATGCCTCATTTCTCCACACTTTGGAATTTGAGGTTGGACAGCTGAAGTGCTTTGCAAATAGGATAGCAGAGTGTTTGGGCCCGGGAGCTTGGCATTTCTGCTTTTTGAACCCAGTCACCATGTAAAGAAGTTTAAGCTGAATTATGACAGATATGTTGCCCAGCTTCCTCCCTCACTCTAGTAAACCGCCAGGAATATAAGTGAGGCCATCTGGGACTGTCCAGCCCCATTTGACTTGACAAGTGGCTATAGATATATGAACGAGCCCAGCTGACACCACACAGACCAGAGACAAGTAATGTCATTGAGCCTTGTCCAAACTGCTGACCCACAGATTCATGGGCACACAGTGCTTTTGTGTCACTAAGTGTGGGATGGTTTGTTACCCAGAAATAGATAAGTGACACCTGGATCCAGCAAAAGTAGCTTTAAAAAATAGAATATAATGAAGACATTTCCAGACAAACAGAACCTGACAGCTGGCCACCAGGAGACCCTCACTAAAAGAAATTCTAGAGACAATATTATAGACAGAAGGGGAATCCCACATGGAAGATCAAAGATGCAAGAAGCTATGAGGAGAAAATAAAAGTGATAAATAAAAAATTTAAAAAAACATTGCGATGAAACTGGAGAGCATTATGCTAAGTGAAATAAGCCAGTCAGTAAAGGAGAAACACCACATGATCTCACTCATTTGTGGATAATAAACAACATTATAAACGGATGAACAAAAAGATAGATACAGAGGCAGTAAATCATCAAACAGACTTTCAAATTACAGCAGGAAGGTTAGGAAGAGGTGGGGTAAATAAGTGATCAACCAAAAGACTTGTATGCATGCATACAATGAACATAAGACACTGGGGGGTTAGGGTATGCCTGGGGGGGGCAATGGAAAAATATGTATATATGTGATACATTAATTTAAAAAATTACAAGCAAAAAAAATAAATTAAAACAAAAAAAAACAAAAAAATTGCTTTTGCAATACAATAATAATAGTACCTTAAATAATTAAAAATATTCAATGCCAACATCCACTCCCAGATATTCTGATTTAATTTACCTGAGACACCTAAGAATTGATGTTTCTTTAAAAATAAACCTACCTTGCCCAGCTGGTATGGCTTAGTGGTTGAGCATCAACCTATAAACCAGGAGATCAGGGTTTGATTCCTGGCTAGGGCACATACCTGGGTTGCGGGCTCAATCCCCAGTGTGGAGTGTGCCGGAGACAGCCAATCCATAATTCTCTCTCATCACCGATGTTTCTCTCTCTCTCTCTCCCTCTCCTTTCCTCTATGACACCAATAAAAAATACAGTGGTACCTCGAGATACGAGTTTAATTCGTTCCGTAACCTTGAGGCGTGGGAAACTATGAGACGCTTGAGTCGTGGTAAACTGGTGGGTCATGTGCTGCCAGATGATCTGCACGATTACTCCTATCTCAAATGTTGCTCGTATTTCAAAGCAAAAATCGCTTGCTCGACAGCTCGTATCTCAAAAATCTCATGTTAGGGCACTCATATCTCGAGGTACCACTGTATATCCTATATAATAAAGACGGAATATGCAAATTGACCGTAACTCCGTGACAACGATGGAAGCATCCACAGCCAATAAGGAGGGACTATGCAAATTGATGCTACAAGGCGAGAGGCAGAAGTTGGCTCTGGGCAGGAGAGAAGGCAATGCCGGCAGCCAGGGTAAGGAAGGTCTATTCTTGCATGAATCTTGTTGCATTGGGCCTCTAGTGTGTGTATATATATATATATATATATATATATATATATATAATCACACTACTTTGATACATCTAGGTTTAAATCACTTATCTAAATAAAAAATTTATGTCTGTATATATATAAAATTGGCATTAATCCCCATCTTCATTCCCCTTTTATTTAGCTTGCCTTTTTTGAAGTTACTGACTTGTGATTCTCCATTGAAATAAGCCTTAAAGAAAATTATTGCCACTATAATGCAAAGTGTCTCACCTTGGGAGATACTAAGGTCTAAAAAACAATTACTATGTAATTTCTACTTATTTCTTATCAACAGGATATAATTATAAGTTCACAGGGAGTCCCCAGTTGCAAGCATCCAAGAAAATCTCAACTAAAGCTAAACCTAAACAGGTATTATGTTTAAATATTCTTCTATAGTATATTTAGCAAAACAGCAACTAATATAAAAGACTTCTGAACTAGTGATTCCACTTCTAGGAATATATCCTAAGAAACCAGAAACATCAATCAGAAAGAATATATGCACCCCTATGTTTATAGCAGCACAATTTACAATAGCTAAGCTTTGGAAATAGCCTAAGTGCCATCAGTAGATAAGTAAATTAAAAATCTGTGGTATACCCTAACCGGTTTGGCTCAGTGGATAGAGTGTCGGCCTGCAGATTGAAGGCTCCCAAGTTCGATTCCAGTCAAGGGCATGTACCTTGGTTGTGGGCACATTCCCAGTAGGGAGTGTGCAGGAGGCAGCTGATCAATGTTTCTCATCAATGTTTCTAACTCTCTCTCTTTCTCCCTTCCTCTCTGTAAAAGAATCAATAAAATATAAAAAACAACAACACTTAACCTGGGAGGAAAAAGATTTGCTCATAAAAACTATAATATGTTGTTAAAATAAAGACACAAATAAATGAAAAGACATCCCATATTCAAGAATTTTTAATACTATCAATACAATTCCCTAAGATAGGGGTTGGCAAACTCATTAGTCAACAGAGCCAAATATTAACAGTACAACATTGAAATTTCTTTTGAGAGCCAAGTTTTTTAAACTTAAGCTCCTTCTAATACCTCTTCTTCGAAAAAGACTCGCCCAGAGCGTGGTATTTTGTGGAAGAGCCACACTCAAGGAGCCAAAGAGCTGCATGTGGATTGAGAGCCGCAGTTTGCCGACCACGGCCCTAAGAGACCTATAGATTGAATGCAGTATCTATCGAAGTCCCAAGTTACTTTTTTGTAGAAATAGAAATAGCCAACCTAAAATTCAGATAGAATCTCAAGGGATTCTGAATAGACAAAATAATCTTAAACAATGTTTGAGGTCTCATATTCATTGATTTCAAAACTTATTACGAAGCTACAATAATCAAATATGGCACTGGCATAAACACAAACATACATGCAAATGATATACAATAAAAAGCCCAGAAATAAATGTTGGCATATGCAGGGTGGGGCAAAGTAAGTTTACAGTTACGAGCACCCAAACAGAATTTATTAGAACTATAAACCTACTTTTGCCCCACCCTGTATATGGTCAAGTGATTTCTCACAAGAGTGCCAAGACTATTAAATTAGGAAAGAACAGTCTTTTCAACAAATAGTGCTGGAAAAATTGAATATCCGCATGTAAAGGAATAAAGTTGGATCCTTACCTACAGCATGTACAAAATTAACTCAAAAATGGACCAATGGCCTAAAAGCCATTGGGGAAAACTTTATGAGGGAGTGAATTTTGGCAATAGTGTCTCAGATGTGACAGACAACAAAGGAAAAAAAATAGATAAAATGGACAACATCAAAACTAAAAATTACGCGTCTTAAGACACAATCATCAGAGTGAAAAGAAACCCATGGAGTAGGAGAAAATATCTACAAATCACTTATCTGATAAGAGGTTAATAACCAGAATATATTAAGAATGCCTACAATCCAACAACATCAAACACTACCTGATTTAAAAAGGGCAGAGGACTTAAATAGACATTTCTCCAAAGAAGGTTTACAAATAAGTAATAATAAGCACATGAAAATTGATGCTCACATCACTAGTCATTAGGGAAATGTAAATCAAAACCATAAGGAGATACCACTTTACATCCATTTAAACAAAAAACACACAGAAAATAATAAGTGTTGGAGAAGATATGAAGAAATTGAGATTGTATACTCTTGGTGGGAAGGTAAAATTGTGCAGCCACTGTGGAAAACAGTATGGCAATTCCTCTAAATTTTAAAAATAGATCTATCATATAATCTAGCAATTCCACTTCAGAGTTTACCCAAAAGAATTAAAGCAGGGTCTCTGATATTTGTATATCTATGTTCACAGCAGCAATATTCACAATAACCCAAAGGTACAAACAACCCAAATGTCCATATATGAATGAATAAACAAAATAGGAGTATATCCTATCTGCAATGATACATATTATTCAGCCTTTTAATGGAATTAAATTCTGCTACATGCTACCACATAGATGAACCTTGAAGACATTACACTAAGTAACTATGCCAGACACAAAAGGACATAGTATATAGTATGATTCCACTTATCTGAAGTGGTTGAGTAGTCAAGGTCAGAGGTATAAATGAGAATGATGGTTGCTGGGAGTTGGGGAGAGGGGAATGGGAAGCTATTATTTTTATGAACATAGAATTTGTTTGGAATCATGCAAATTTCTGGAGATGGTTGGTGGTGATGGTTCCACAACAATGTGAATGTACTCAATTCATTCCAAACCGTACACAAAGCATGTCAAACTCGCCGCATGCGGCCCACAATGAATTTTTGTGGCCCAGACAATATAATGGCATGTAAGAAACATTTTAATAAAAATGTCATAACTTATTTTTTTTACAATGTCCTGTCATACATCATTAATAACAAACTACAACGTTCTCTAATGACTGATTACTATAATCGTGTTGCATTCATTTCCCTTAATCGCCTTACTTGCAGGCACACCATTTCTCTCCACTAATACTAGCAGTGGATATTTTAGCAGATTACCACATCATTAGTCTTATACTAACTGGTTTGGTGTGCGCAACAGGAAATATTTCACTTTTGGAGAACAAGAAAAATAGGTTTATTTGCATTACACTTATTAATTTGTGCAGTTATTCAGTGTCTAGTAAGTTAATGTTCAAGAAAAATGTTAATTTTTATTAAAATGTTCTATTATTTTATGTTAACAATTACTCATTTATTTCAGTCCTTTTATTCAGCATGTCTCTATTGAAATAAACCTACGTTTCTATGACAACTGAAGCTTTTGTGGGTTTTTTTTGAGGCACACATAAAATAAAACCTTGTTTATTTGGACCGTGTTAGCCTTTGAGTTTGACATGCTTGCTGTAAACCTAAAAATGGTTAAAATAGACCTGGCTTGCATTGCTTTGTGGTTAGAGCATTGATTGGCCTGTGAATCCAAGGGTCAAGGGTTCGATTCCCTGTTAAGGGCATGCCATACCGCCAATGTGGGTTTACTCCTGCCCCCACAGCCACATGAAGGAGACAACCTATGGATGTGTCTCTCTCACACGAATGTTTCTATCTTTCTCTGCTTCCCCTCCCATACTCCCTGGCCACTCCGTTTCTCCCTTCCACTCTCTCTAAAAACCAATGGAACAAATATCCTCGGATAAAAAATTTAAAAAAAAGTTAAAATAACAAATTCTATGTTATGCATATTTTACCACAATAAAAAAAAAGAAATAGCCAAAACCGGTTTGGCTCAGTGGGTAGAGCGTCGGCCTACAGACTGAAAGGTCCCAGGTTCGATTCCGGTCAAGGGCATGTATCCTGGTTACGGGCACATCCTCAGTGGGGAGCGTGCAGGAGGTGGCTGATCGATGTCTCTCTCATTGATGTTTCTAGTTCTCTATCCCTCTCCCTTCCTCTCTGTAAAAATTCAATAAAATATATTTTTTTAAAAAAAGGAATAAGAAAAGTGGATGGCATAAGTCAACCAAAGGACTTGTATGCATGCATATAAGCACAACCAATGAACACAAGGCACTGGAGGGAAAGGGGATGAGGATATGCAACAGGGGGTAGTGGAGGCTGGGGGAAGGTCAATGGGGAAAAGAGGAGCTATATATACTACATGTAATACTTCAAAATACTTCAAACAATAAAAAAAGCCCCTGCCCCTGTCAAAAAAAAAAAAAAAAGGAAAAATTGGTGGCATAAGTTTTGTGTTGTTTTTGAGCCTGTATGCTGCTGGTAATCTATACATATAAAAGGCTAATATGCAAAGTGTCCCATTGGAGTTTGGGAGACCAGAAGTTCGATTGCTTGCTATGATGTGCACTGACCATCAGAGGGCAGTGCTGAATGAAGGAAGGCCCAGATAGGCCCTGATCCCTGGCCAGACCTAGGGACCTTACCCATGCACTCGGCCTCTAGAAAATAATAAAACAAAACAAAGAGTGGGGTAGATGCCATGTTTGAAAACAAGCTTTACAAAACCAGATTCTCCTTGTTTGCACTGGTACCAGAGAAACTTAAAGTAATTAAGTTTCTAATTAGTCAGTAGAAAGCTACTTTGTTTTTTTCATCAAGGATTTATTGAGCACATAAGAGGCGCTTGAGTTAGGAATTATAAATATAATGTGTTGCTCTAAGCATGCTTATATACTCAGAGCCCAAGAGACAAGGTGTTCCTACACAAACACAATATTAGATGACACAATGAATAATGTTTAGGTATTACACAATTTTTTAGTTTATTTTTTATAAGATTATGCTAAGGTTTTTTAAAAATATATATTTTATTCAGAAAGGAGGGGAGAGGGATGGAAAATTAGAAACATCGATGAAAGAGAAACACTGATCAGCTGCCTCCTGCACTCTCTATTGGGGATGTGCCTGCAACCGAGCTACATGCCCTTGACCAGAATTGTACCTGGGACCCTTCAGTCCACAGGCTGACGCTCTATTCACTGAGCCAAACCTGTTAGGGCTAGGTACTACACAAGTTATTGAAAAACTTCTAGGTGGATCCAAAATGTTCACTCTCTGTGATCTTGACATCCTGCATTCTTAAAGCTAAAATTCCTTACAGTAGCTACTTACAGTGCTTTTCCTAACCATTTTGGATCTATTCCAGAATGGCATTTAAACCATTTCTGGTCTACTTTCCTTGAGGCCTCCCAGGCTCAGTAAAAATTATTTGGGGGACACAAGGTCCTAAGGTTTGGCTCTACCTCAAAATTAACCAACATGGTGACAATTGAGACTAAACGTCTATACTTTTGCTGAAATTTAACTTCAGAAAGGGTCCTGAGGGAAGAAAAAAAGAAAAGCAGCGCATCTACTCTGTGAATCATAAGTGAAACCTGAGGTAACAAGCAACTCTCTTAGGAGCTGAACAAATTAAAAAACAACAACAAAAACAAACAAACAACATGGCTATGGCCTTAATGTATGTAAAAATATTATAAATCATATTTCTGACATGATTTGAATCTCCTTGTCCTTTCTTTCTTAATGAGCATTTATATTCACCCTATTCCTCTCCAGCATCTCCAATCTTTCACCCTCTCCTGGATTGCTTTCTCTTTGCCTTTATATTAAAATAGATTTCCTTAATATTGACAAACCTTTAACTGGGATGTGTTTCCTTCCAAATAGTTTTACCTCTTGATACTATCAAACTTCTGATAGTGAAAGTCACTAAAATAGTCTCAAATATCCCAAGTCTGGATTTATAAAAACTGTCCTACCACTAATTTACCAAAAACCATTCTTTTGACTCAGTCATTAACTTTAACTGTGTTATTCTAATTTACCCTAGTGATCACTACTACCTCCTTTCAAATTTCCCTTTCCTGGGCTCCCACAGCTAAAATTTTCCTCCTTGGCTTCCACAACTAAACTCCTCTAAATCTTCTTTTAACTTTCAACCACTCCTGTTCCCTGTAATTTCCTCAACAAGCCTCTTTCCAACCCTTAATTTTGAGCATTCCCTAGGGCTCAATCCTTGGAATCATACTCTTCTATTTACACATTCTTTAAGAGGGCTCAACCATTTTCATACCTCCAACTATAGCCTCTTAAGCTGGATTACTCTAAAATTTAGATTTGGTTCAAGATTCAGTTCCAAATTTACACCTCCTTACGGGAAATTGCTCGAAGTCCTGGCGGTCATTTAAAATTCCACACAAGCTAAGATTATAAGTGTCTGAAGAGGCAGCCTAACAGTTCTACTTTGACTTCTCTTCACCTGGCTAAGTTCTACCATTCTTTCAGCTCAATTATCATTTTCTCAAGAAATTTCTTGACAATCTAGTTAGCCAAATGCCCATGTACCTCTCTTTGATAGCATTTATCAGAACTATGATTTTCCATTTATTTTGTGATTCTTTAATGGCTACCTTTTTCACTAGATGAATGGCAGGTTCAATGAGAGAACTGGGCACATCCTTAAGTAGCAGGAGGTAAAGGGTGTGATAATCACCATATCCCTGGCACCTACCATTAAATTTAGGCATGTATTAAATAATATTAACCCAAAATTTATCAAATGAATGAATAAAAGCACTCTAAATTTTTCCTAGGTAATGCGCCTTCCACCAATCCCATTTCCACCTACACTCCTACTAATCCATTGTAATTCAGGTGTTTTCTTCACAATTTAGTCACAAAAGCAGTTTACTTAATGAGCTCCTTCAGATTTCCCTTACTTCGTTCCACATTGCCACAAGAATAATTTCCTTATTTAGTTTTCCTACCCAATAATTTTCAGTGACTTCCTATTTCCCTCCAAAATAAATCTAAGCTAATGTTTAGACATTTCACTAAAGAACTCAATTTGCCAAGAACATTAATGTCAGCTACTCAGAGCAGCCTCTCCTTAGCCATGGCTTTGAAATACACGGAGTCTTCTCTAACTCTCTTTTTTCTAAGTTCCTTGAAGACCACCACCATGTCAATGTTTCTATTTATGCTCCTTTACTTCATCAACAAATAAGGCACCACTAGCAGAACAGGCATATCAGCCTGAATAAGCAGTAATTTTTTTTAAACTAGGTTTGGTGACAACCAGAATTGGATATAAAGAGTCCATTTCAGTGAATAACTTTATGAACAATTATTCAATTTGCCAAGGAAAAATGAAAAACACAAATACATATAAACACTAGATAATGTAAGGCATCACCACTTTAAATATGTGCAAAAAGACCAAATTTTGCTGCAAAAAATATACACACAACTATTTCTAGAATAACCTGTTTCCGTGCTGATAGCAAAAATTCACGTTGGTTAAATTTGCTTTCTTTTTCTTTTTTAAATATATTTTTATTGATTTCAGAGAGGAAGGGAGAAGGAGAGTGAGAAACATCAGTGATGAGAATCACTGATTGGCTGCCTCTTTCACACCCTGTATGGGGGATCGAGCCCGCAACTGGGCATGTGCCCTTGACTGGAATCAAACCCCAGACCCTTCAGTCTTCAGGCCAATGCCCAATGCTCTATCCACTGGCCAAACTGGCGAGGGCTGCTTTCTTTCTTTTTATCTAAAGATGTGATGAATTCTCAAGTGTTGCAAGGAAAAAAAAGTAAGCATTCTGAGGGAAATATTATATGTTATATAAATAGTGTGTTGGACAAAAGTAGGTTTACAGTTTTTGTATGGAAAATTTATAATAATAAAAGCATAATTTGCTAATTAGACCTGACATCCTTCTGGATGATCTTCCAGGTGAAGCTGGGGCTGCAAGGGAAGCCTGGGTCCCGGGTGCCTGCTGGTGGCCAGAGGGAAGCTAGTGCTGGCAGCTGGGGGAAGGAAGGCCTAATCTTGTACGAATTTCGGGCCTCTAGTTAATAAACAATAATATAAGAATAAATTGTGTTTCACGAACTCACAACTGTAAATTTATTTTCACCCCACCCTGTATACCAATGAATATCTGCATCAATCAAGTGGCATCCTATATAATAAAAGCCTAATATGCTAAGTGTCTGGTCATCCAATTGGCCATTCACAACCAATCAAAGTGTAATGTGCTAATGATATGCTAAGGCCACTCAACTGCTCACTATGATATGCACTGACCATAAGGGGGCAGATGGTCAACGCAGGAGCTGCCCTCGGGTGATCAGTGCACTCCCACAGGGAGCCGGGCTCAGTGGCAGTGCTAAGGATGATAACTGTCAGCTTAGGCCCACACCCCGCCTAAGCCATCAGTCAGATATCCTCCGAGGGCTCCCGGACTGCGAGAAGGCACAGGCTGGGCTGAAGGACGCCCTCCACCCCTGAGTGCATGAATTTCATGCACTCTAGTTATTTCATAAATATTCTAGTTTGTCATCTAACCACATAATAAAAAAATATATAAATCAGGATCCAATGTTTTAAATGCCATTTTGGGAAAAAGTAGTCATTACCACCTGGCTGGTATGCTCAGTGGTCGAGCCTCAACCTATGAATCAGGAGATCATGGTTTGATTTCCAGCCAGGGCACTCCTTCAGATTTGCCCTAGTGATCACTACCACCAATAGTGGGCTCAAACCCCAACAGTCAGATAATCAACGATTTTCTCTCATCACTGATGTTTCTCTCTCCCTCTCTCTCTTCCTCACTGAAATAAATAAAAATATTTTTTTAAAAAATTTAAAAAGTCATTACCAATACCAACAGCATTTAACATATATCCAATTATATTAACTTGACTCTTAGAAACCTGCAGCTGACAGTGATCTTCTATACTCAAGAAACAACCTATATCTAGATTTTAATATGTTGATGGAATTAATTTGCCATTACAAAAGACTGATCTCCCAATCATCCATATTGTTTTTGGAGAATAAAATAATGGAATTTTTTTAAAAGTAAACTAAACAGAGACATTTCAAAATAATGAAAACCTGCTATTATTATAACTAAATTATTAAACAATTTTATTTGGGGTGATGGTGGATACAGGCTTAGAGTAACAATTCCGTATTCTGGCTACATTTCACTTGTTACGTTCTAATTAACTTAAAGAATAAGGAAATCTATTACTATCTCAATGCAATGTATAAATCACTATTACATGCCACTGCTAAACTCCTAAGAGAGAGCAAAAGTTACAATATATATCAATTGAGATTGCCATGCCATGTTGCAGGGTCTGTCATTCAGGAGAAAGCTCAATTTCCCAAGCTTGGTGTATCTTACATAATCTGGAATTCCTTTTGGGTTACATAAACTGATACTTATAATAATGGAAAGGACAGATCCAGAAATAAACAAATGAGAAAATAACCTTGTTAGAAACTGGGGGGAAAAGGAAAGTCTAAAGATATTGGCTCATCAGAATAGAAAAAAACTGACTTGCTTCAGAAAAGACACTTGTTTTCCCAACAGCTGAAAGGAGGGGGGGGGGAGAAATTGAAATATGTTTTGGGTTTTTTAAACAGAAAGGGAGAGGTATAGAAGGTAGAAACATTGATGAGAGGGAAACATCATCCATCAGCTACCTTCTGCATAACCCTACTGAGGATCAAGCCCCCAACCAGGGCATGTGTCCTAACCAAGAATCAAACCAGCCTCCTCTTGGTTCATGGATCAACACTCAACCACTGCACCACACCAGCCAGGCCCCTACCTACTTTATTCCTCCATTATCCTAGTTTCTTCTGCAGCCATACAGAATATTCAATATTAAAAAGTTTCTTCCTCCTGATTACACAAAAGACAGTATACTATTTTGAGTGGTAACAACAGATCTTGAAGATCTTTTCATATCTGACAAAAAGAGCTCCTTTTCCATAGCAATATAATAGTTCATTGTATAGATGCAATATAATTTATTTACTCCCTTACTGAAGGATGTTGGGTTGCTTACAATTATTTGCTATTACCAAAAAATTCTTCAATAAAACACCACCGATTCATTCATCACACTGTTATGTATACATTTTCAGAAGTAGGACTATTGGGTCAAAGGATATATACATATATATATTTGCAATTTTCATAAATAATTCTCAATCTCATTTTCTAACAATTTCTCCCCAGTAATTTCCATTTGCTATGACAGAAGTTAAAATTCAAGGGATGGTGACTTCTACTCCACTTATGAAAGATTATTACAGAAATTGTCCTCATAGTAATTAACTAGATAAAATATAAGAAATACTTTTCAGTCTTTGGACAACAGGAAGCCTAGGACTATGAATCCTGAAGGAAGGGAAATAAACAAGGTGAAGCTGATGGTTACCCCAGCCTGGAGGCAGGTTTCTAGGCTACAGCACAGGGAGGGAGAACCCAAACAGAAAATGGTGTTCTTCAGAGTAGAAGAGAGAAATCAAAGTTCAGGGGATTCATAGGAAAATTTGCAAGACAAAGACCTAGAAAAGAGAGCTGCACAAAAATCCTATCGTTATGTATGGAAAATGAAACACAAATGCAAACAGGCCAAATAATTCCTGGAGCTCACACAAGGCAAGGAACAGTTCACTTTCACCAGCCAGAATGGAGAGACCTCATATACCTTGGGACATTGGGTAGAGTTACCGAAAAGCCACATCTTAGCAGTAGAATTAAATTAGGAACAGATTGAAGGCTACTCTGGACTTGCCCTTAAAAAGAGTTTTTAAAAAGTCTCAAAAGGATCAAACTGAACTGTGTACCAGACAAAATACAACACTCTAAAGGAATTCAAAATTTTCAGTACTCAAAAGATGTACTTAGCCGAAGCCGGTTTGGCTCAGTGGATAGAGCGTCAGCCTACGGATTGAAAGGTCCCAGGTTGGATTCCAGTCACGGGCATGTACCTTGGTTGTAGGCACATCCCCAGTAGGGGTTGTGCAGGAGGCAGCTAATGGATGTTTCTAACTATCTTTTTCCCTTCCTTTAAAAATTATATTTTTTAAAAAGATGTACTCAAAGAAACTAGAAACACCAATGAGAAAGGATATATGCATACCTACGTTCATAGCAGTACAATTTACAATAGCTAAGATTTGGAAACAGCCTAGGTGCCCATCAGCAGATAACTGCATCAGAAAACTATGGTTCATCTACACAATGGAATTCTATGCTGCAATAAAAAAAGAATGAATTCTTACCATTTGCAGCAGCCTGGATGGAACTGGAGAGCATTATGCTAAGTGAAATAAACCAGTCAATGAAAGAAAAATACCACATGATCTCACTCATTTATGGATAATAAAGATTATAAACTGATGAACAAAAAGATAGATACAGAGGCAGTGAAGCATCAAACAAATAGACTGTCAAATTACAGCAGGAAGATTAGGGAGAGGTGGGGTAGGTAAGAGATCAACCAAAGGACTTGTATGCATGCATATAAACATAACCAATAGACTCAAGACACTGGGGGTGAGGGCATGTTTGGGAGTGGGGTGGGGTGGGGGCAATGGGAATATATGTACACATGTAATACATGTACAAAAAAATAAATAAATAAATAAGAAAAAAGATGTACTCAAAGGGTGAATATGAGCACCAAAAGAAATATTAATCAGTAGGGGAAAAAAACAAGAAATGACCAATGAAAGAATTAGCAAATGAAGACCTTACAGCAGCTATTACAAGTACATTTAAGGGTAAAAAGGAAAATATGAACATACTGAAGAAAAAAATGGAATGTATTATTCAAATCAAACTTCTAGCGCTTGCCAGATTGGCTCAGTGGATAGAGGGGTCCTGGGTTCGATTCTGGTCAAAGGCACATGCCTGAGTTGCGGGCTCAATCCCCAAAAGGGGGCGTGCAGGAGGCAGCCAATCAATGATTCTCTCTCATCATTGATGTTTCTATCTCTCTTTCTCGTCCTTCCTCTCTGAAATCAATAAAAATATATATTTAAAAAAAATCAAACTTCTACAGATGAAAAAAAAAACAGAATATCTAAAAATACACTGGATGGCATTAATAGCAGACTGAAAACTATAGAAGAAAAGATCAGTGAACATAAAGATACAGCAGTGGTAATTACCCAAAATGAAATGTGGATACGTGGGGTGGGGTGGGGCAATGTTATAGTAATAAACAGGCAGCTACTTTTGGGAGGAGAGCAGGGTGAAGAACAGAGCCTCATAACTTGTGAGTCCATAGCAAGAGCCCAGGAGAGAAGAAACAAAAAAAACAAAAAAAAAATTTTTAAAGAAATGATGGACACATAGTATGTGTTCAAATATCTGTTGACAGATTTATATAAAAATGCAAAAGGAGTCTTGGCCAATGTGGCTCAATGGTTAGAGCGTTGGCCCTACCCCAGAAGGGTCTCAGGTTCGATGCCTAGTCAAGAACAAGTACCTGGGATGCAAATTCAATCCCAGGCCCCAGGGTATGTGTAGGAGGCAACCAATCAAGGTGTCTCTCTCACATCAATGTTTTTACTTCCCTCCTCCTTCTTTCTTCCCTCACTCCCTCCCATTCTCTCTAAAAAGCAATGAAAAAAATGTCCTAGGCCCTAGCTGGTTTGGCTCAGTAGTTATGAATGTTGGCCTGCAGATTGAAGAATCTCGGGTTCAATTCCAGTCAAGGGCACCTTCCTCAATCTGCGCCCAGTTGAGGGTGTGTGCTAGAGCCAATCAATCTCTCTCTCTCTTTCTCTCTCTCACTCTCACTCTCGCTCTCTCTCTCCTCTGTTTCCCCTACTCGCTTCCATTCTCTTAAAAAAATCAATGGAAAAAATATCCTCTGGTGAAGATTAACAATAAAATATTCTGCACCCAGCTGGTAGGGCTCAGTGATTGAGCATCAACCTATGAACCAGTAGGTCACAGCAGGATTCCTGATCAGGGTATATGCCTGAGTTAAGGGATTGATTCCCAGCATGGAATATGCAAGAGGCAGCTGTATGATGATTCTCTCTCATCAATGATGTTTCTCTCCCTCTCTCCCTCTTCTTTCCTCTCTGAAATTAACAAACAAAAGCTAAAGATAAAAAAATATGAAAAACAGTAAGAAAATGTATGTGTATATACACATACCCTATCTAATAAAAGAGAAATGTACAAATTGGTCATACCTCCACTATGTCCACCAGCCACACCCACCAGCCAATCAGGAGTGAGTATGCAAATCAACCTAACAAAGATGGCAGTTAATTTGCATATGCAGGCACTGAGTGGCCTGGGTCCTAGGAACATATTTGGGATCCAGGCTGTTCCTAGCCTGTAGATACGCACTTAGGCCCTGAGTGGCAGGGTTCCCAAAACACCCCTGGCCACTTTGGGACTATGGGTGCAGCCGCTTTCATGTGCTCTGGCTCCAAGTTGTAGTTTGGGTCCATACCCCCAGCCTGGCACTCACGACAGGGTTGGCTGCTG
The DNA here is from genome assembly GCA_011751065.1 of Lasiurus cinereus. Lineage (NCBI taxonomy): Eukaryota > Metazoa > Chordata > Mammalia > Chiroptera > Vespertilionidae > Lasiurus > Lasiurus cinereus. The sequence goes on from JAAGEH010000452.1 coordinate 16,449,308, forward strand.
GCCTCCGGGGCATTCGGAGACAGGAATGTTCCTGCCTCCAGCCTCTTGCATGTGCTCCGGTGCTAAGCAGTGGCTCGGGTTCATGCCCTCAGCCCGGGACCCACGATGGGGGGTTTGGCTGCTGGCCTTTGGGTGTGCAGAGATGCCGGTCGCGGCTGCTGCCCACAGCCTGGGGGTCTCCACATACCTCCCGGCCCAGCGCCCAAGACAGGGGGCTGGCTGCCAGTCTCTGGGATGTGCAGAGATCCCGGTGGCCACCACTGGGTGGCAGAGACATCCTCTAACCCAGTGGATACAATGCAAGGGCCACATGAACTGCAGAGAAACACCCTCTTTTAAAAAACATGTATTTTATTGATTTTATTTTTTTTACAGAGAAGAGGGATAGACAGTTGGAAACATCAATGAGAGAGAAACATCGATCAGCTGCCTCCTGCACACCCCCCACTGGGGATGTGCTCCAACCAAGGTACATGCCCATAACAGGAATTAAACCTGGGACCCTTCAGTTGCAGGCCTACAGTCTATCCACTGAGCCAAAGCAGTTCCAGTGTAAACACCTTTTCTGACCGCTCATTGGTTAAGCTCCTGTATGCCACCACTTGGCAGTGTTCTTGGTGAGTTGGGTTATAAGAATCCAAGAAGATAGCTGAAACCGGATTGGCTCGATGGATAGAGCATCCGCCTGAGGACTGAAGGGTCCCAGGTTCGATTCCAATCAAGGGCATGTGTCTTGCTTGCGGGCACTTTCCCAGTAGAGGGCGTGCAGGAGGCAGCTGATTGATGTCTCTCTCTCTCATCGATGTTTCTAACTCTATATCCCTCTTCCTTCCTCTCTGTAAAATATCAATAAAATATATTTAAAAAGAAAAAAGAAAAAAAAAGAATCCAAGAAGGTGATCTAGGGTTTTTCCACCACACTCCTGGAGGAAAAAACAAAGGTCCGCTGTTGGAGGGGCTAAGAAATGTCGTATCCTGCCCTAGCTGGTTTGGCTCAGTGGATAGAGCTTCGGACTGCCGACTGCAGGGTCCGGGTTCCATTCTGATCAAGGGCATGTACTTAGGTTATAGGTTCCTCCCTGGCTGGGGCCCAGGTCAGAGCTCATGCAAGAGGCAACCAATCAAAGTGTCCCTCTCACATTGATGTTTCTTGTCTCTAAATATCCTCAGGTGAGGATAAAAAAAAGAAAAGAAAGAAAGAAATGTCATATCCTATGAGAGACACATCTTGAAAATCCCTAAAGAAAGTTGTCATTTTTTCACAGTGAAGGGACTAGAGTCCGTTTGATGAAAACACCTGGGTGGCTGCAGTGGCTGGCAGTGGCTGCAGCAGCCGGGTAATGGGGCTGGCGCCTTCCCTTGATCAGCCTGGTCACGTCCCACAGAGGCCTCCCAGTCTGTGAGAGGAGCAGGCTGGGCTGAGGGAACCCCCCCACCGTGCACAAATTTCGTGCACCGGGTCTCTAGTATATAATGAAAAGAGAAACTGCATTATACAGACAAATGTAAAAGTTATAAGAAAAGCAATTTGGTACATAGAATGACTGAGGCTTTGAATTTAAAAGGACCTGGGTTGGAGTCTAAATTGTTTTTTAATATTTATGCAAATCATAACCCATCTGATTCATTTTTAAATCTGTGAAATAAGGCTGATATCTGTCCTATTTACTACATACCAATATCAAGAGCTGCCAATGAGATACAAAGGGTTCCACTGGTGAGAACTCTGATATTTACACCTGGTCCTACATTTTCCCTGTTGTAAAAGAGATAAGTAAAAAGTATAAAAGTAACTGTGTTCTTCTTCTTCTTTTGGTCCTGGGGACAAATAAGCCACATGAGAAACTGGAAAAAAAAAAAAATTTCAGGAAGTCCCTCCACCCCCAGGTGAGAAATCCACACTAAAATGACTAATTTCTCCTATCTGCTAGTTCATAACTGTATATTTCAAGACGATACAAAAGGCAGCAATAAAATTGCTGGAAAGGAGATACTATTTATTCTAAATCTGAACAATCAGGTTGAACCATATGAAACTGCTGCTTTTATAGGTCAAACATAATCAAATATTGTTAATTTCTTATGGTTCAATTTAATAAAGCAATAAAGCCTGAAAACAATGCTTAAAGGATAGTGGGGAGAGGGGCAGTGGACTGTGCAAAGGGAAAGCTATTGAAAAATATTCTGGTGCAGAAAATTCTCAAATTTAAAATCTTTACCAATAACTACTATTTACATATAAACCCTGTAAACTCAAATACTGCAACCCAATACTCTCTGGAAGCCCACACCACTGCGCTATCTGTGGGTGTGGGAAAGCAGGATGTTGTGGGAAGAGCTAGTGGAAAGTACTGCAGAGCTAGAGATGTAGGCTGAGACCCTAAGGCTTAAAAATGTGAAACTGTTCCATAAGAGAGAGAACCACACCAACCTATTCTGACATCTGCTTTCACTGTCCTGATTTCTCCTATTTCAGGTACACAAGAAAGATGAAAATCAATACACAATAGACCTGGCCAGCGTGCTCAATGTTTGAGCACTGACCTATGAATTAGGAGGTCTGTTCGCTTCCCAGGGTTGTGGGCTCAATTCCCAGTGGGGAGCGTGCAGGAAGCAGCCAATCCATGATTCTCTCTCATCACTGAAGTTTCTCTCTCTCTCTCCTTCTCTCTTCCTCTCTGAAATCACTAAAAATATATTTAAAACATACATACACACACACACACACACACACACACAATAATAAAAATCCTTGAAACTTCTCATAATGATAAAAAATAAAAACAACCAGAAAGAAGTTATTATCTACATATATAATAGCCAGGTCCTAATAAATCTATCAAATTTAAGATTTAATATGATTACAGAATTTTAACTGTTTCAAAACTGTTAAAAATTAACTTTGCTACCCAACTGCCTCAGAAACAAGGCTTACATGCTGAAAATATTTTATACTGTCCTTAATACATAAACATGTATTTGTACTTTGATATAGACTGTTTCAAAAGACAGAACATGTCCCAATCTTAGCAATATAAGAATAAAAATCCACATTACTTTTTCCCTGAAAAGCTAACAACTTTTGGGGAAATTTCAGCGGTTTTTTGGATGAAAAAGGGCCACATATTAAACCTCTCTTGACAAGTTCAAGGGAGACCTGCATGGCAGGCCCTACAAACTCAGAGACCAAAGTAACCACATAGGATTGTCTGAACATAAAAATTCCTAAGTAAACGTGGATCATGGCAGGTAGTCACATCCTAGGTCTGTAGCTTCCTTGACAAAAAACAATCTTTAACTTAAGAGTCTGTATATTGTCTTTTGGTATCTAAGATAACTTACCTTGGAATGTCAGAGCAATCCCCCTTTTCTGGATCCCACAGGGTACACCTCCCACCAGAGCATGAAATCTCAGAACCCTCATTGTTATCTTGTTCCCATGTGCTGCAAATGTTAACTATTCTATACCCACCAATGTAAAAGAAGTGTGTCTCTCTCCCTTACACTCCTTATACAATCTCAGAGATCCCCCTCTCGCTAGTCTACCACCAATGAATTTCATGTAAAACAGGACACACTCTTAAAGAATTCCATTCTTTGGAGGATTTTCTGAAATGACTGAGATTTTGCTTCTCGGTAATTGTTGTCCATTTGGCTCAAATAAACCTAAAAAAATCTCTACAAGTTTGGACATTTTTTAGATCAACCATTTTTAGATTTATCTGGATTTACAAAGGGCAAAAAAAGATACAATCAATGTCTGCTTTCTCGGCAGATAAAATAGCTATGTTCTTAATCATTGCATTCAATGGAGAATCTGTTTTAAGTAGTGCAGTCCCCAGAATGTAAGAACTATTTTTTCCCTTTTATACGAGAAAATGGAGTTTCCCTTTGTCTGACAGGCAGTGTATCCTAAATTTAGGCATTATGTAGGCCAAAAGAACTAAAAAACATTTGGTAGAACTGAATTCTTTTACCCAGAGAATTCACCCCATTATACTCTATAATCTGAAAGTATACACATTTTAAATACGTGGTAAAATTATATATATTTTTTTCATCTTACTCTTTGAGTAAGTTCAACTAAAGTTTTCTTGAAGGAGCCTTGGAAAGATTGTATTAAGTATGCAGCATTTAAATTCACATTTCTCTTAAGACAGTCAACATTAACCCTGGCAGATGTGGCTCAGTTGCTTGAAATGTCTGCACACCAAAAGGTTATGCGGTTTGTACGATTCCCATCAAGGCACATACACCTTGGTTGAGGGTTCCAGTCAGTTAGGGCGTATAGGAGAAGAAACAAATTGATGTTTCTCTCTCACAACAATGTTTCCTCTCTCTCCCTTCCTTTCTCTAAAATCAATAAACAGATCCTTGGGTGAGGATTTAACAACAACAAAAAAGACTACGAACATGAATGATTTATCTTGAATGATTCCATCTGCAACAACAAAGGGAAAGGAAAGACCATTTATGGGCAAATACAGTGTCCAAAAAAAAAAAAGTATACACAGGTTAACAGTTGATTCTATTACATTTAGAAAATGAAATCTACTTTATTAACACTGCCTTTATAATTATTCAAAGTGTATACATCTTCATATTTTTGGGACACCGTGTATTTTAAAGTATTTTCATCCACATCCTGTATTTTAAAATGTTTTCAACCACTCCATAACCATGCTGGGAGTAGGTTTCATACCTCAATTTTATAAATAAGAAAATTCAAGATATTAATTTGTGCAAGATCACAGTAAGTAGTAAGTGAGCTAGGATTTACATAGATTTTTATCTGTGCACGTTACAGTTCCAAAGCCCATTTTCCCACTCACCACTACGGGGCTCCACAGGACTAGAGGACCTTACCTCTTCTGATTCTTATTTCAGAGTAGCGGGTTTTGTTCATGATTACAACTCTCTGTTACATCCCCTCCCAGCTCCCTGTAGGTTTTGTGCACTTCGTGTTGCTTATCATATTACAGGGCTAGTTTGGTCAGTGCAGGAACTTTGGAAGTTCTGTTAAAAGACTTGCAGGCTAATTTAAAATTAATTTATAAATGAAACCTTCCTAGATACCAGAACACTTCTTTAAATATGATTTTCTTCGGTTCTTTTCTTTTGTGGAACTTTGCATTTGAATTGATTTATACCTTATATTCACATTCACTTCACTGTTTATCTTATTATTTTAAATATATGTCACATTTGTTATTTTTTTCAAAGAAACCCCAAACCCTTTTAAGAGTGTGGTCCTGTTTTATAAGTGTACAAATACAGGAATTTAAGTCAGCACCTATTTCCATCATGATTCTTCCTATAAAGAGTTATACATGTTATTCAAGCCTTCAATGGGATAATTTATATTCTATTTAATCTAACATAATTTTCTAATTTCAGCAGTTATTAAAGGTTAATTAAAACAAATGCTTGGTTCGTTTAATCCATTGTTTTTAGATTCCAGTCCACACTGTTTGTTCCTCCACAATCTATTTTAATGCAGATACAAAGGTTAGTACTGGCACAGTTCTGAAGGCCATCCTTGAGATTCTTAAGTTTCAAATTTATCTAATTCAACCAAATAAAGATGAGTCGCTTATGACTTCCAGTTTCATAAGAATATTGCTCCTCTCAAGTTGAAAGAGCGAGCTACAGAATCCATTACACCTCATAAATTAGGCATGCTGAAGATGAAATCCATGCATTAACCAGGTTGGGAGGCATTTTAAGGTAACTAAATTAAGAAATTCATATGAACCACCAACTTAAGAAGAATAAAAAGTACTAGAGCTTTTATTTCTAATCCTCCCAACTATTTCTTCTACTGTATGCCCATAGCATTTAATTTGTCCTTCTATTATACTACTTACTATTTTATAACTTGTATTATGGTTTTTACTTATTTTAATATATTTTTATTGATTTCAGAGAGAAAGGAAGAGGGAGAGAAAGAAACATCCATGAATCAGCTGCCTCCTACAAGTCCCCCACTGGGGATTGAGCCCACAACCTAGGCATGTGCCCTTGACCAAATGGAACCTGGGACCTTTCAGCTCGCAGGCCGATGCTCTATCCACTGAGCCAAACCAGCTAGGACTATATTATGGTTTTTAGTTAAAGTATCTTTTTCTTCTCCTAGACCAGTGCTGTCCAATACAGAAATATAATGTGAGCTACATATATTATATTTTCTAGTAGTCACATTAACAAATAAAACCTAATACATCCAAAATATTGGCATTTAAACATGTAATCAATATAACAATTAATGAGATACTTTGCATTTGCATAGGAGGAATGCTAAGTCTTCCCAATCGAGTGCATATTTTACACTTACAGCACATCTCAATTCAGATAACCTGTTTTTAACTGTTTAACAGCTACATCTCTAGCTGGTGACTACCACATTGGATGACTCCAGGAATAGGGAGAGGGGGAATGTCCAGCTATTTTACAGCTGGACAGACTTACTTTCAAATCTTAATTCCACTACTTATTGGCCCTCGGAAAACTCATGAAAATAAATATGTCAAAAATAATAATAAAATTAAATCTTTTAAGATTAAATACAATGGAATGCCTAGAAAACATCTGATCTCTTGAGAAAAGGCACACAGACAACTATTATCATATCCTCTAACACTCACCAGTGTTTTTAAAATAGTAGTTATTTAGTAAATGTTTGCTGAAGGAAGAAAAATTAATTTGTATGACATCCTATAAGTTATTTTAACCTATTCTTTTAAAAATACTATATAATATCTCAAAAAGACAGAAGATCTTTTTGGATTGTTGCTGACTAAATTTCTTTTGAACATTCTAGGAGAAATATACAAAAGAATAATGTACCATTTCATCTTTTGGACTGTTCAAGTGTTTTATTTTCTTCCAAAGAACAATGAATTAGTAAGCAACTATATGCTGTAAAGCACTTTTTATCAAGCGGCTTCTTAAAAAGTATTTGACATAAATGGCAGCACTATTTTATAAGTAACTCTTAATTATCTGCAGGAATATTCTTATCTCAGGTTGGGATAAAAACACATTCTATCTCTGGGCTTTACACGTAAAGAACCAGCCAGTGATGCATAGAAGATCCTTTATAATCTCGACTCAGAAAACATTCTCAAACTCTACTTTAGTCAGTAGAGCCCCCTTAACTTCATCACACTTAATCATTAGCATCTTCCTCTTACACATGCGCCTATGATTCATATTTCTACATGTCACAGAATCACAAAGTACCAGAGCTGGAAACATCTCAAGTGATAATCCAGCCCTGGCAGCGGTGGCTCAGTTGGTGTAGCATCTCCCCATGCACCAGTTTGATTCCCAGTCAGGGCACATGCCCAGGTTGCAGGTTTGATCCCCGCTCTGGGTGCATGCAGGAGGCAAACCGATGTTTCTCTCTCTCTTCCTCTTCCCTCCCCCTTCCATTCCCTCTAAAAATAATAATTTTTAAAAAAGAGATAATCAATCCAGCCTTAGTATTTTCCAAAGCATTTACCTTAGGTGGTAAACATGAAGATTTCAGATGGTAGGCGTTAGAATTGTACACTTCAATAGCCATATATTTTGTTTAATGTACATTATAGAAACATAATACATCAAGCTCAAGAACTCATGGATATCTTCAGTTACAACAGGACTATAGTAGACAGTCCCTATGTAAGAATGAAAAAGTGATATGATTTTCAAGCTGCGTGGTAGAGCTGAGTTCCACCCGTGTCTATCTCTTACTCTGTGCTTTCATTGCTCTAACGCAGCAGTCGCCAACCCTTCGGACCTCCCGGACCAGCAGTGGTCTGCAGACCACTGGTTAGCGACCGCTGCTCTAAAGAACTTCCTGTTTGTATGACACCAAGTGATTAACATGCTCTCACATAACTGTTTCTTCATCACAGTCTCATTTATCAAACCAACTGTAAGCAATGGTGGTGTCGTAAAGTGTTCTTCCACAATAATAGGTGCAGAATCGGAGATCAATAATGCCTTGATTATGCGGTTAGACTGTTTCCAACCACCGAGAGATAGTTAGCATAGGAGGAAATTCCTATGGCTCAAACAAAACAATCATAACATATCCTGAAGCCAAACAATGTTTGGATTAATTGCTGTTTGCATTATTCATGTCACTTATTTCCCCCCATGAATGAATAAGGAATCAGGAGATGGTACACACATAAATTTTAGAAACTACAGACACACCTCGTTTTACTGTATTTCACAAATGTTGCATTTTTTACAAATTGAGAACAAGAACCTCCACCAGCAAAAAGATTACCATTCTCTTGATTGTGGTAGTCTGGAACCAAACCCGCAATACTTCCGAGGTACATACAGAGAATATAATACAAGGAAAAACTCATAGATTAAAGAACAGGGATCTTAAAGTTGTACTATTACCCAAATCTCTCATTTAACACAAGGGAAACCGAGACTCAAGAGTAATAAAATGACTTGCCACAGTCACACAGTTAATGACAGTGCCAGCTACCGTTCTCATTCACTCTTTGTGCCATTCTATGGATTCAATACCAAGAGTAGAAGGGCATGTCTAATTCTTACAGTATAGTGGCACAAATCCTGCTTAAGGCAGGAGGGAATTTAAAAATCTTTTCATTAAGCAGAAAGTCTGCTCATCGTAAGACTCAGACTAGTAATTGAATTAGCTTTGTCTAATAATGCTGGCCTATCTGTCTGAGAAATCCCCAATAATTTAATGCTTGGGAGCTGTTGCGACCCAACTGTCTTTGGTAGTGAAGAAAAGAAGATTCTAATTCCAGGTGATCCTTTTTATTTTGTGTCCATTTATGAAAACGTGCCATGCTCATACTAATTTTCCCAGCTGCAACCAACCATGGTAGATTGGGAAAAGGCTGGTCTTTGAGGTTACAAAGAACTTCCTGAATACAAGCTCTACCACTCAGGATATAATGTTGGACAAATTACTTCATCTCTCTGAGCCTTATTTCTCAACCAAGATACTATCCACCTCGCAGGGCTATCAAAAGTATTAAATGAGATTACACAGATCGTGTGGTACACTATCTTAGGACATAGTTAAGTGGATGATTAAGAATAGTGTAAGAAAAATGTTCATCTATGAGCCTGAAAGTGAGTTTATAATTTATAATGTTGAAATGTTAACTCCTGCTCAATATATCAAATAGTCCATCTCCAGTAAATATTTACAAAGCATTTACTCTGTGCATAAATTAGACATAGTGATCCACAAATTTATAATCTAAAATTGATATGTCAAGGGAAGATACCAAGAAATTCAGAGGAAATATTTCATAATTCTCTTTCCCCCACCCCTCTCTCTCTCTCTCTCTCTCTCTCTCTTTTTTTTTTTTTGCTAATCCTCACCCGAGAATATTTTTTCCATTGCTTTTCAGAGAGAGTGGGAGTGAGGGGCAAGGAGGAAGAGGGAGAAGGAGAGGGAGAGGGAGTAGAAGAGAGAGAGAGAAAAAAAAAATCATTGATGTAAGAGATACATCAACTGGTTGCCTGCTGCTGCACACACCCCAAAAGGGGGTAAGAGTGGGGGTGAGGAGCCAACCTGAAATCCAGGTATATGCCTTTGACCTGGAATAGAACTTGAAATCCTTTGGTGCCTGGGCTGATGTCCTAACCACTGAACAGCACGGGCCAGGGCACATTATGCTTTTTAAAAAAATAATATATTTTATTTATTTAAGAGAGAAAAGGAGAGGGGGAAAAGAGAGAGAGAGAGAAACATCAATGATGACAGAGAATAATTGATCAGCTGCCTCCTGCATGCCCCACACTGGGGATCCAGCCCACAACCTGGGCATTTGCCCTGACCAGAATCAAACCATGCACTGAACCACACTGGCTGGGCATGCTGCTTTTTATTATTAAAAATAACACTTAGGTTCTAGGTTTTCTTTTCTTCTTTTTTTTTTTAATCCTCACCTGAGGATATTTTTCCCATTGATTTCTAGAGAGAATGCAATTGAAGTAGGAGGAGGGGAGGGAGGGAGAGAGAGAAACATCAATTGGTTGCCTCCTGCACACACCCCTACTGAAGCTGGGGAACCTGCAACTGCAGTAAGTAAGTGCCCGGGGCAGGGTATCAAACCCATGGCCCTTTAGTCCATGGGCCGACACTCTACTGTGCAACACCGGCAGGGCCACTGGTTGATTTTTTTTTTTAAATATATTTTATTGATTTTTTACAGAGAGGAAGGGAGAGAGATAGAAAGTCAGAAACATCAATGAGAGAGAGACATCGATCAGCCTCCTCCTGCACGCCCCACTGTGGAGATGTGCCCGCAAGCAAGGTACATGCCCCCAACCGGAATCCAACCTGGAACCTTTCAGTCTGCAGGCCGATGCTCTATCCACTGAGCCAAACCGGTCTTGGCACTGGTAGATTCTTATATGTGCCCTGTATGCCAGTATCCCAAACCCTGTGACACCCGCTCCCCAAAAGGAAGTTGAAGCTGGGTGATCATATTTGGGGAAGTCATCATACTACTCTCTCTACTTTTTTGCATGTTTGAAATTTCACAATTTAGAAAGTTTTTTTTTTAAACTTGTAACAACAACAAAACTAAGAAAAACTATGCACAGCACTAATAAACTCCTAAGGAACCAATGTCTTCATCTGAAACTTTTAATACAACATTTCGGTCAAAAATACATCAGCCGAAACCGGTTTGGCTCAGTGGATAGAGCGTCGGTCTGCAGACTGAAGGGTTCCAGGTTCCATTCCAGTCAAGGGCATGTACCTTGGTTGCGGGCACATCCCCAGTGGGGAGCGCGCAGGAGGCGGCTGATTGATGTTTTTCTCTCATCAATGTTTCTAACTCTCTATCCCTTTCCCTTCCTCTCTGTAAAAAATCAATAAAATATATTTTAAAAAAATACACCACGTATTTTAAAATTACTCTCAAAAGTCATGGGTTGTATTCCCCGTCAAGGGCACCGTACCATGGTTGCATGTCTTATCTCTTTAAATACTAACTAGAGAGCAGTTCCTTCTCTTGCTTTGGTATTACTACTCCTCCATCTGTTAAAACAGTTCACAGTGTATTTTTCCTTTCCCCTAAACTATATAGTTATTTTTTTCCATTAACTAAAACTACTAAATTACACCCACACACCAAGACTCTACTATCCCACCATTACTATTACACCTACCACTTCATAGTGGGCCTACTAGGTACTTGACTTTTTAAAAAAACATGACTCATCTGAGAGTGTGAAAAAGAAGGGAAAATCCCCCAAAGAACACACATCTCCAAAATAATGGCCAAATGGATTAAGAAGAAGCTGTGAACTAATTCATAGTCTGTACCTAGTTTCCCTAGTTTCTACATAGATTTTTAATTTGTTGGCATATGATGGAGTAGTTAAATTGAAAGTATCAGTTGAAATTATGTAAAGGTAACTATAATGTCTTGAAGTACATTCTATAAGTGAACTGCTACAAAACTGCTACAGAGAACCTTTTGAAATTTAAGACTTAAGCTGGTAACCTATATGAATGTGTATCTGCTGTGCTGTACATCTCAAACACAAAAAATGTTGAATACAAACTATAATCGAAAAATAAGTTTAAAAATAGACTTCACCTAACACCATACATTCCAAAATAATACTACATACAGCACCATTTAAATACCCACATGCTTTGCCTTTTCGTAATTCTAATCGCAAGTACACAGCGAAAAATTTCTATCCAAAAGGATTAAGATGTACATGTCTACTTTACTATCAAAGATTCCTATTCACTGAACAGCAAATACAAAGCATATTCCATAATTTCACTTCGAATCTGCCTAGCTAGTTTATTTCTATAAGTCATGCTCTTTCAAACACATCAATCAGATTGAACGAATTCTCAAACTAAGTGAAATAAAATTTCCTCTGCTGTCTTTTTTTAAAAAGTAGTTTAAAAATAACTCCACCTTCTGAAGACTATATACACTGTTGGTTGTTCCTGCTACTCTTCTTTATTTTTATGTATATAAAGTTAGAGGAAAATTAATTTAAGTTAGAAATGTAGATTTCCTCTTACTACCAAAATACCCTCACTTTCAATTCACAGGACACCTTTTCTTCCTCTGGAGCATAAAACTGAACCCATTAGAGTTTACTCATCCTCCGTCAGTCCACAATGTTAACCGCTTCGGCACTGAATTAGGTACTCTAGAAAGTTACAAAGGAAACATAGGACCCAGTAACTACCCTCAAAGAGTTTATCTATCACCCCATAAAGGCAGAACAATGTAGTTACTGAAACAACATATCCTTGTTGAGAACCTTCCAAGGCCAATGGAGCAAGGACTCCATTTTTCAGGCCAGGTTCTATTTAAAGTAAGTAATGCCAAGAAGATGGTACCTCCCTAAATTAAACAGACTCCAAAAGCGGTCAGGCCAATTTATGGATTATATATTACTGCTCCCCAGTTCTACAGGCATGACAAAGGAAGGCTGTGCCCGTCAGGGGACACAAAGAAAGAGACATGTCTTCCTTGGATGGGCCCCTGTATACCATTTTCCCTGACTTCGCCCAGTTTTGCCACAAACCAATAAGCAGGATGCTAGTCGGAGGGAACTTCTATGATACGTGTATCGTCAATGACCACACAAATATCCGGAGAGCTTCACAGCTTTAAGAGCCTGAGCTGCATCTATCTACTAGAGGAATGGCTGAAGAATGAAGAATAACAAGAGATCATCCTCCTTCTAGTTATTCCAATTGTGGCTGCCAAGTACCTGAAAGGCCCCGCAATTCTCGTGGCCCTGGAAACTTCCTTCCTCTCTGTCTCCTGATTATGTGTATGTCTTTTCCTGCCATGCATGATTGCATGATTGTGTCCATAACATAGATCCACTATCACCGTGGGGTTGGGGAGCGGAGGTGGAAAACCACCGCCCCAAGTGGCGCCTCTCTACCAACCAGGGGGTCTTCCCCTGACCATGAACAGCACACACCTCAGGCCACTCTGATGCTGCGATTTGCCAGACAAAACTGTGATCAAACAGCAACTCCACTTGTGGGCCTAAGACTATATACACCTAAACCTTTTCTTTCTTTTTTTTAAGCATCCTTACCAGATTTGCTCTCCAACTTTGAGAACTGTCCTGTATGTCTGCAGCATGACCTCTAGAGAAGAAACGTTCTGTCACTTGGAATCGCACCCCGTAACATCAAACCTAGACTGCACGGAGGGGCACAGTTACACTCTTAATTCAGACGTCAGAGAGACGGGACCCCACCACCCACCCAACCGCAAATACTTGTGGGTGTCTCCCAGCTTCACACGTTGCCCCAACTTTCCAAGCTCTGGACTCTCTAAAAATCACTGGGAGTCAGAGCTTCCACTCGAGATACGGCCCAAAGAGACCTACAGGAGAAGAGGAGCGGGGGCCACCCATCAAGTCCCCGTCCCTGGCAGGTCACAGGAACTGTCGAATCACGGAAAGAAACGGGGTGCAGAGACCGTAAACGGGGCTCCTGGCACACCACGCACCTCAGGCAGAAGCACCCGAGTTCCCCCCCAACCAATACCCGCTGCTGGCAAGGAGCAGCCCATGCGGCGACGGCGAGAAGAGGGCCAGCCAGTTCCAGGTTTGAAAGAAAGAGGCTTTTGCTACAAACGGTCAAATCCGGACGGATGGCCAGACCCGTAAACAAGTCTTCCGCGCGGAGCCACGGCGCCGGGCGCATCGCACAAAAGAGCGGACCCCCCACGCCAGCGCGCCCCGGGGCTCCGCGGGCTGGGGCCGCGCGCCGGGGCCGGAGTCCCACCTCCCCGCACCCGGAGGGGGAGCGGGGGTGGGGGAGGAGCCGGCTTCTCGGAAGGCGCTCGAGAGAGAGAGGAGAGAGAGAGAGAGAGGAGAGAGAGGGAGAGAGAGAGAGACGGGCTGGGAGGGAAGGCGCGAGCGCAGCGCAGAGGAGGCGAGCGGAGCAGCGGACCAGCGTCAGCCGCTCCCCAGGCTGGCGACACCCACCGGCCCGCGCCAGGCCCAGCCCGCCCGGCCCCGGCCCGCCTCCTCACCTCCCTCACGTCCTGCAGGCACTCGAGCACCGCCAGGTTGTTGCTCCAGGTGTGCTTGGGACACACTCGGGTCACGTCCTCCCTGCAGAACTCTTCCTCCGCCAGCTTCCAGCCCCCGCCGGCCCCGCCGGGCCCCGCTCCGCCCCGCCGGGCCGGAGGCCCTCCCGCCGGGAAAGGTGGCTGCGGCGGCTGAGGTGGTTGTTGCTGCTGCTGCTGCTGCTGTGGCTGCTGCTGCTGCTGCTGCTGCTGTGGCTGCACCTGGAGCAGCTGCTGCTGCCCCGCCGGCCCGCCGCCTCCACCCTGCCCCCCAACCGGCACAAAGTTGGGCACCGGGACCTGGCCCGGGCCGTGGGCAGCCTGACCCGGCAGTTTCTCGGCCCGGGCCGCCCCGAGCAGCAGCAGCAGCTGCAGCGCCGCCGACAAGCGGAACATCCTCCGTACACGTCCACACGCCGCCATCTTGGGTCCGCGGCGAGCTCGACGCAGCCGCCGGCGCCGCGTACTTAAATGAGGGGGCGTGGCCACGGCGGAGGGGCGGGGCCCCGGGCGGGGGCGGGCCGGCGGACCGCACGAGCCCCGCCCGGCCCGCGCCGCCGGTGAATGGGGAGCGGAGCGCGCGAGGAGGAGGCCGCGCTCGGCACCGCCACGCGTGGGGCTCGGGCGGGCCCGGGAGCCGCGCTCCTGGCCGGGGAAGTTGCTGGCGTGCCTTTAATTAGAAGCCGCGGTTAAGCGGTTTGGCCTTATTCCCTCGGTTGCCGTCGCAGAAATAAATAAAGAGGAATTGGGGTTGCTACAACCAAGATGGCCGGTAGAGTAGGCTGCCCGTGCAGTGGAGAGGTGAACTTTACCCCGTCAGGTGTATGTGCCCCGGCATCGAAGAGCCTCTTCTTGCCTCCCCCCGCTTCCTGCAGCCTGCCTCCAAAGTCTCTCTCCGCGGAGAAGGCAGCCTGGAACCAGGGTCAGGAGCCCCGATAAGAGGAGAAGACCCCTTGCAACCCTGTCTCCGGGACCGGCGAGGCAAGTCCTTGAACTTCTCCGAGCCTCGTTACTCTCAGTCTGCGGAAGAAGAGGCGGGGAGGGGGGGGCTCTGCTGGAAGAATAATTGTGAAGCGTGCCCGGCCCACACTACAGGATCCAGAGTTGTAACCAGCATTATGAATAAACTGCGAGGCACTCTGTGCATGGATCCTGCTTTTAAGTCAGAACTGAAACTCGTGTTTAAAAAGAGGAAAAGAGAGCCCTGGCCGGCGTGGCTCGGCTGGCGGTGTCCCAGGCACGGAGAGGTTGCCGGTTTGATTCTGAGTCAGAGCACAAGCCCAGGTTGCAGGCTTGGACACACACACACGTCCCTCCCGACTCCCAGAGGTCTGCAAGAGGTAGCCAATCCATGGTTTGTGTGTGTGTGTGTGTGTGTGTGTGTGTGTGTGTTTTTAAATATATTTTATTCATTTTTTACAGAGAGGAAGGGAGAAAGTCAGAAACATTGATGAGAGAGAAACATCGATCAGCTGCCTCCTGCACGCCCCACTGAGGAGATGTGCCCACAAGCAAGGTACATGCTCCCAACTGGAATCGAACCTGGGTCCTTTCAGTCCGCAAACCAACGCTCTATCCACTGAGCCAAACTGGTCTTGGCTGTGTTTTTTTTTTAAACATAATTTTTTTTATTGTATTACATGTATACATATCTCCCCATTGCCCCCCTCCCTCCCCAACTCCCCAGTGTCTATGTTCATTGGTTATGCTTATATGCATGCATACAAGTCCTTTGATTGATCTCTTATCTACCCCACTTCTCCTTAATCTTCCTGCTGTAATTTGATAGTCTCTTTGATGCTCTACTGCCTCTGTATCTATCCTTTTGTTCATCAGTTTACAGTGTTCTTTATTATCCACAAATGAGTGAGATCATGTGGTGCTTCTCCTTCATTGACTGGCTTATTTCACTAAGCATAAGGCTCTCCAGTTCCATCCAGGTTGCTGCAAATGGTAAAAAATTCCTTCTTTTTAATGGCAGCATAGAATTCCATTGTGTAGATGTACCACAGTTTTCTGATCCACTCATCTGCTGACGGGCACCTAGGCTGTTGCCAATCCATGTTTTCATCTCTCCCTCTCCTCCTACATATCTCTCTAAAAATAAATTTTAAAAAAATCTTTTTTAAAGAGTAAAATAAAACATCTTTGAGGCCTCAGGTTAAATCTGTGCCTGGCTAACTGTTCTTTTTTTTTTTTTTAATATATATTTTATTGATTTTTTACAGAAAGGAAGGGAGAGGGATAGAGTTAGAAACATTGATCAGCTGCTTCCTGCACACCTCCCACCGGAGATGTGCCCACAACCCAGGCTGACGCTCTATCCACTGAACCAAACAGGTCAGGGCCTGAGTAACTGTTCCTGCTGGCTGACTTGTATGCAGCACTTGACTGCAGGTTTTGGTTGTTTCACCTCACACCAGCGTCCCTTCCTCTCCTTAGGAGAGAGGTCTTCACAATGCTTTTTCACATTCACCGTGCCGTTTGGACTGGGTTGGGTTCTAATTAAACTGAGGAATGGCATAGAAATGGCAACAGTTCTGCATAGCCGGATTAAATGACCCGCCCAAGATAAACTCTGCCACCCTGGGACCAGACTCTCTGTGACTTCCCAGTTCCCTGGTGCACTTTTATCCCACTCTGACAACCCAGCATGTGGGGGGAAAAGACCAGCTTGAAGCATGTGATACCAAGTGGTTAAACGTGCTCAAACAGTGCAGCTTTGGCTGTGCTGACCCACATCTCAGACATAATTAGAGCCTGAGATGTCAGATGCCTGAGACAGAATATTATGGGGGATGCAAACTACCCACTGAAGCTGACTCTAGGTCTTGATCTTTGAAAAGGTCATGTTGGCATCTGCATCAAACTCTCATCTGCTACTTCCATAAAACGGTCCTGAGACTTCTGCTAACCTTGAGGATGGCCTAAGGCAGCCCAGGGAGACCAGATAAGTGTACATATTCAATAATAGATACATGGCATGAGTAAGTCTCAATCAGGCATAGAAAATACATCATCAGAAGTTCTTTAAAAGTCACCAAAGGCCATTAATTTTTAATGATGGATCTGCATGTACTCAGACCCGCATGGCTCTGTGGTTGAGCATTGACCTATGACATGTACCTGGATTGCAGGCTCCATCCCTAGTGTGGGTTGTGCAGGAGGGAGCCAATCAATGATTCTCTCTCACTGATGTTTCTATCTCTCTGCCTCTCTCAAATCAATTTCTAGTTTAAGGCTAGAAATTGACAATCTGCTAAGAGAAGCCAACAGTTGCTTATCTCTCTGTCTGCAATGAGGAAACCCTACGCCCAGCCACAGATTGCCCTGGGAGATAGGGAGGCAGGCGTATATGAGCCTATCTAGAAATCACAAATGACCAAGAATCGAGAAATCATGAGAAATCTGGGAACCTGGCCAGCTCAGGCTGTGACCGCAAGCCTTGATCTTCTATAAGGCACAAACCCCAAGTTAGTGGAAAGAGGGGTGACCTAATCTGGATCTTGTGGCCTTGTTGACTTTTCAAGATAAAATATACTGCCTCTGTCACAGACTGGGAATTCATTTTACTCTTTATTGTACCCTTAGGTTTTCTTTATCTTCACATTTCTAATACATTCAATAGGTTATCTGTTGAGCTTTTTTTTTTTTTTTTTACACACTAAGGTATTACTTAAGAACTGGCTTAGCAGAAATAGGTTTGGCTAAGTGGATAGAGTGTTGGCCTGTGGACTGAAAGGTCCTAGATTCGATTCTGGTCAGGGGCATGTACCTTGGTTGCCGGCACATCTCCAGTGGGAGGTGTGCAGGAGGCAGCTGATTGATGTCACTCTCTCATTGATGTTTCTAACTTTCTATCCCTCTCCCTTCCTCTCTGTAAAAAGTCAGTAAGATATTTTAAAAAGCCGAGACCGGTCTGGCTCAGTGGATAGAGTGGCGGCCTACAGACTGAAGGGTCCTGGGTTCGATTCCGGTTGGGGGCATGTATCCTGGTTGTGGGCACATCCCCAGTGGGGGGCGTGCAGGAGGCCGCTGATCGATGTCTCTCTCTCATCGATGTTTCTGACTCTCTATCCCTCTCCCTTCCTCTCTGTAAAAAATCAGTAAAATATATTAAAAAAAAGATATTAAAAAAAAAAAGAACTGGCTTATATGATAAACGAGACAGTAGACAAAGAGCAAGTAATTTCAGACAGTGTTAAGGGCTATGAAGAAAATAAAAGATATTTTCTTTTCTTTTATTGGCTGGGGAGGAGTTTTTATATGAAGGCAGCTAGGGAAAGGCTCTATGAGTCTATGAGCGAGTTATCAGTGAGCCAATTAACAATAAAGATAACAACTATGTAAAGGACTAGATCTAAAGTTGTTTCTGCTGCTGTAACAAAAATACCATAGACCGGATGGCTTATAAACAATATAAACATGTCTCATAATTCTGGAGGCTGAAAGTCGGAGCTCAGGGTGCTAGCTTGGTAGGTCTGTGGCAAAGACACTCTTCCAGGTTGCAGACTGCCAACTTCCCACTGTGTCCTCATAGGGTGGAAGGGGCCACGGAGCTCTGTGGGGTCTGTTATAAGAATAATTATCCCATTCATGAGAGCTCCACTCTCATGACCTAAGCACCTTCAAAAGGCCCCATCTCCTCCTAATACCATCACATTCAGTATAAGTATTTCAATATGAATTTGGAGTGGGGGGACAAAAAAAAATATTCAGACTCTAGCAAAAGTGTTCCAGAAACAGAGGCTAACAAAAAAGTTCAAGGCCCTGACATGGGAATAAGTGTTCAACATGAAGGTGTATGTGGCTGAACTGAAATGAGAAAAGAGGATACTGGAAGGAGTCAGAGAACTGGTCAAGGGTTGGATCAACTAGGGCCTTGGAGGCCCTACTTATACATGTCATTAAGGAGGTTTCTGATTCTACCCCGGACTAAGAATTTTCATTTCCATTAAAATAAAACCATAAGATATATAAAATAACTTTGGAAAGGATCAGAAAGTAACCAATGCAGTCAGGAAACGAGGGGTTACATATAATCTTTAAGAAAGAAAAGTAGCCGAAACCGGTTTGGCTCAGTGAATAGAGCGTTGGCCTTTGGACTGAAAGGTCCCGGGTTCGGTTCAGGTCAAGGGCATGTATCTTGGTTGCAGGTACATCCCCAGTGGGGGGCGTGCAGGAGGCAGCTAATCGATGTCTCTCTCTCTCTCATCGATGTTTCGGACTGTCTATCTCTCTCCCTTCCTTTCTGTAAAAAATCAATAAAATATATTTTAAAAAAGGAAAAGTATACAGGGCAGCTCCAGTCCAGATTTTTTTCTGAGCATACTTTCCAAATTGGGGCTCAGAAGAATTGAACCCATGTAGTTAGCAGCAATATTACTGAGCTTAAAAGACACAGGTAGCTGAAACCGGTTTGGCTCAGTGGATAGAGCGTCGGTCTGGGGACTAAAAGGTCCCAAGTTCAATTCCAGTCAAGGGCATGTACCTTGGTTTCGGGCACATCCCCAGTAGGGGGCGTGCAGGAGGCAGCTGATCGATGTCTCTTCTCTCATCGATGTTTCTAACTCTCTGTCCCACTCCCTTCCTCTCTGTAAAAAATTAATAAAATATATTTAAAAAAAAAAGACACAGGTAGGAGTTCAAGAGCCCCCAAAGTGGCTTGGATTTAAGGGTCAAAATACTGGAGAAAGAAACCACAGAGAAAGAGACAAAAATCTGAACAAATTTCTCTCAAGTCACTGGCTGACTCATAAGCTGTGCATATACAGGATGAGACACCAACAGATCCAGAAGAAAATAATAGCTGACAGAGCAATAATTTCAGAGAGGTTTCAGTGGCCTCACAAGTACTGGGGAAATATAAGTTTGAGTTAAACCCTGCTGAAGGGCAGAGGCTTAGGCAAATACCTGGGTTTTTAACTGAGACCTCAGAAGGTTTACACCCTAGCAATAAAGGCCAAACTGTAGGAGAAAGGACAATAGCCTAGCAAGAAACTTTGCTCTTGAAAAAAGGACAAAACTACCATAAACCAGCCCTAATGAAGTTTAAAATATGCCTCAGTGGGGTCAAGGTGACCATTAGTACTTTGTCTATAAGAAGGAAAGAGGAAAGAGATTAACCATACTGTGGACGAAAGCGGCCACATGAGAAAAGAGATTAACCATGGAATTTATACCCATATATGCACCATCCATGAACACAGATAATAGTTTGCTGAAAGCTTAGAGGGGGGTAGCAGGGGGTGGGGGGGAGCAGGTCATTGGGGCGGGGAGGGAACATCTATAATACTTTCAACAATAAAGATAAATTAAAAACAAATTTTTTTTTAGAGCTCTAACTAGTTTGGCTCAGTGGATAGAGCGTTGGCCTGCAGACTGAAGGGTCTCAGGTTTGCTTCCGGTCAAGGGCATGTACCTTGGTTGTGGGCACATCCCCAGTAGGGGGTGTGCAGGAGGCAGCTGATCAATGTTTCTCTCTCATTGATGTTTCTAACTCTTTCTCCCTTCCTCTCTGTAAAAATATCAATAAAATATATTTAAAAAAAAACTTTATTTAGAGAAATATAACATCATGCAAAGCCTCTTAAATTTTTAATCTACATGGTACAGCATTGAATAAAAAATTACGAGGTATCTATATGTATAAAAGCCTAAGTGTCCATCCAGCTGGTAGCTATGATGTACACTGACCACCAGGGGGAAGACACTCAACCGAGGAGCTGCCAAGACACACACTGGCTATTTCAAAAGAAACAGCACTGAGGACCTGGTGCTGACAAACCAACACTCAGCTTCCCCCAAGTTGGATACAGGCCCCACCACCACCCCAGAACGACAGTCCACCAAATCACAGCCAATGCTGCCAAGACCCCATGGTGCAAAATGCAGCCCACAGCCCAGCCCAACCCCCAAATGGTGGCTGTGGGCACCAGGTAATGACATCATGTAGCAACACCCAGCTTCCTCTCCCTAGCGACTAGTTTCCTTGCAGTTTCTTCAGTCTAGGAACATGATTGGCTTTATAGCCAGGTGCAAACATTTCACACTTTAACCAAATGTCTGTGAAGCATTTTCCCCATGCCTCATCTCATTTGATCCTCACAGAAGTCCTGGAGTAGCTAGATAGGAGATTCAGTAAAATCTTATTTTATTTTCATTAGCTGGAAAACGAAGATTTAGAAAGTTTAGAAACTTAACCCGAGTGAAAAGAAGTAAGAAATGGTGGACTTTGGAAATGACTTCAGGTTTTCTCACTGCGCAGGATATAGTCAAACACTGCTGCAGTTAAATATTTCACCCTTTGTTCTCCCTGCGTGATCTACAATAATAATCTACTTCATGTTGATATTTACTGCTGTGTTGCTGACAATTATCTGAAAGAGAAGTTGGGGTGCTTCACTGGGCTGGAAAAAGTTTAGCTAAATCAGAAAGGAAGTCTAATTAAGCAAGTTTATTCTATATCTATAAAAAGCTAAGTTGACTTGCACATGCAAGATACATATAAAGCTCTCACTGGTGCCAATCGCACACATGTTTCGATCTGTCATTGTCAATTGTGATTTTGGTTGACACTTCTATTACAGAGAAAGGGCGAATAGTGATATTAAAATATGTCTTCTGCCGAGACCAGGTTGGCTCAATGGATAGAACGTCGGCCTGGGGACTGAAAGGTCCCAGGTTTGATTCTGGTCAAGGGCATGTATCTGGTTGGGGGCACATCCCCAGTAGGGGGCGTGCAGGAGGCAGCTTATTGATGCCTCTCTCTCATCGATGTTTCTGGCTCTCTATCTCTCTCCCTTCCTCTCTGTGAAAAATCAATATAATATATTTTAAAAATAAAAAAAATAATAATAAAATATTTCTTCTAATTAATTTCCTTTCAGTGTGCACAAATCCATGCACTGGGATACTAGTTGTTAACACAAAAACATTCAAACCTGTAAAGAATTTTTGTGAGTTTACTTGAGCCAAACTATTCACAATTGCCAAGAAGCAGAACCTCAATGGATTGAGATAATGATCCAGAGAATGATGGGTTTCATCTATATACATTGCAATCAAAGGAAGGGACATGGGTGGGTTACATGAAATCCATTGGTGATAAACTAGAGAGGTGGGAGAAAGCAAAGTGGGGGAAGGGGAAACCCCTGGGATTGGATAAAAAGTAAAATGATAAACACAACCTTAGGTGAGTGCAGGAACAATTAACATGATAATAATGAAGATAATGGTGTTATCTGTCCTGCTGTCTAGGCACATTAGGTTATGCCCCCAAGGAGTCCAAAAAAAGGGAAGTTACAAGTTACCAAGACATTTCAAGGGTATGTTATTAAAGATGTAAAAAGACAGATAGGCTCAGTTAAATACGAGGTTAACTACCCACCATAGCTGCTTTTCCTTAAAGTTTAATTTCAGACTATCCTTTATGGTTACTTTAGGTCTCTGAGTTTGTAAGACTGCCCTGCAGACCTTCCCTGAGCTTGTCAGGTTAGCATGTAGCTAACAGTATGCTTTCGATCCGCATGGCTCAGTGCTTGAGCACTGAACTATGAACCAAGAAGTCACAGTTCAATTCCCAGTCAAGGCATATGTCTTGGTTGCCTGCTGGATCCCCAGTGTTCGGAGTGCAGGAGGCAACTGATCAATAATTATCTCCCATTATTAATGTTTCTATCTCTCTCTTTTCTTCTCTGAAATCAATAAAAATATTTTTTAAAAAATTATGAGGCATGCTAAAAACAAAGCAAAATTTGAACTAAACAACCAAAACCAAAAAGAAAAAAAAGTCAACAAAAACAAACTCCTGCCGAAACCGGTTTGGCTCAGTGGATAGAGCTTGCGGGCACATCCCCAGTGGGGGGCGTGCAGGAGGCGGCTGATTGGTGTCTCTCTTTCATCGATATTTCTGGCTCTCTGTTCCTCTCCCTTTCTCTCTGTAAAAAAATCAATAAAATATATTAAAAAAAACACACAAAAAACTCCTTATGGTTCAGATATTAGACATATCAAATAGAGACTTTAAAAAAATTGTTACTAATATGTTATAGAAAATAAAAGATAAAATAGATGCAAAATAAGAGAATTTCAACAGAAAATAAGATGCTATACAAATAAACAAACATCTAGAACTGAATTAAAATGCTTTAGATGACCAACACACTGGATGTCTTAGTTTGTTTGGGCTGCTATACAAAAAACCCATAGACTGGGTGACTTATAAACAACAGAAACTAATTTCTCACAGTTCTGGATGCTGGCAAATCCAATATCAAGATGCCAGGAGATTTGCTGTCTGGTGAAAGCCCACTTCCTGATCCATACACAGCTGTCTTCTTGCTGTAACCTCACATGGTGGAAAGATGCCAGAGGCAGTAATCCTATTCTCAAGGGTTCCATCCTCATGATCTAATCACACTCCCAAAGATCACACTCTCAAATAACTAACATTGGGGGTTAGGATTTCAACATATGAATTGGGCAGGGTAAACAAACATTCTACAGCATTGGAAAGAATTGCTGAAGGAAAACAGGTCAATAGAAAACATCCAAAAGGAAAGAGGGAAAAAAAAGGACAGTGGGGAAAAAAAAGAATAGAGGCAAGAGTAGGTTTATGGTGTATGTGAAACACAGATACTTTTCTTTTTTTAAATATATTTATTGATTTCAAAAAGGAAGGAAGAAACATCAATGATGAGAATCATTGATTGGCTGCCTCTTGAATGGGAATCAATCCACCACCCAGGCATGAGTCTTTGACTGGAATTAAACCCGGGACCTTTCCATCCACAAGCCGATGCTCTATACACTAAGCCAAATCAGGTAGGGCCAGAATTTATTTTTGTATTATTACTTATTAATTATTGTATTATTTTCTATATGAACAATTATTTCTTTTGCCCCACCCTGAGTAATCAAGTCCCAAAAGAAGAAAAGGAAGATAATGGTACACCTCAATATTTGAAAAGAAAATGCTTTGAATTTCTCAAAACTGATGAAAGATATCAACCTATAGTTAATAGGTTGAACCCTGAGTAGGTAAATACAAAGAAATTGTATTTCAATAAAAATATATTATAGGGGGAATCCAAGATGGCGGCATAGGTAAACACCTACACTGCTGCCTCATACAATTTCAAAACTACAACTAAAAGACAGGACATCATCCAGAACCACAGGAAAGCTGGAAGAGTGGAAATTCTACAACTAGAGGGAAAGAGAGGGGCTCAGAGAGACCGAGAGGAGCTGCAAAAAGCTGAGGTAAGGGGACGCGCGCGCGTAGAGAGAGCGAGTGACTGCGAACCTGGCTGGCCTTCTCCGGCGGGAAGGAGATGGAGACTCTCAAAGGCATTGAACTCCTTATCCTACGACACTAAACCTCTGACCCAGCTGAAACTCATTTGGGGGGCAGTTTGGACTGTGAAGGGGGAGAAGTGCATGGAAATTTAGGAGAGTCGCAAAGAGCAGAAGTCTGGTGGTGCGCTCGGCACTGCGCCGCAGAGAACAGACTGCTGATTTTGCTGCTGGCTTTCACGAGAGGGCGGGAGGCAGATCCTCCCTACTGTGCCACTTCTAACTTCATTAAACCCCAGTTTCGGGCAAAACCCTGGGGACCCAGACTCGTGTGGTCCCGTAGCACAGGGGAGCCGGAAAGGCATCAGTCTAGAGGCACTGCGAGAGAGCGCACGCGCACAGGGACCGCTCCAGTGATTATTACCCAGTCATGTGAGACTCAGGGGCCGTGGAGGGCGGGGCCGACTAGAAGGCAAGGCTGTCCTTTAAGCCCTGAGACTCCACCCCTCCCAAGCTCAAGAGAGGCTTTTGCAGTTTTTCAAGTCTGGTATCATAAGGCT
>JAAGEH010000452.1:16474335-16511704 GCA_011751065.1 Lasiurus cinereus
AGTGAAAATGCCGAAACAAGGGAAGGGATCACAAACAAAAGAAATGGAGGAAAAAAAACGACTGGATATAGAGTTCAAAACCACGCTTATAAGGTTTTTCAAGAATATGCTAGAAAAGATGGATAAATTTATCAAGTCCCAAGAGGAGATGCAAAAGGACCAACTAGAGATGCAAAAGATCCAACTAGAGATGATAAAGGACCAAATAGAAATTAAACATACACTGACTGAAAAAAAAAATATACAGAGACCTAACAGCAGACTAGCGGAAGGCAAGAATCAAGTCAAAAATTTGAAATATAAAGAATCAGAAAACACTCAACTGGAAAAGCAAGAAGAGAAAAGAATCCAAAAATGTGAAGATAATGTAAGGAGCCTCTGGGACAGCTTCAAGCGTACCAACATCAGAATTGAGGGGGTGCCAGAAGAGAGAGAGCAAGATACTGAAAACCTATTTCAAGAAATAATGACTGAAAACTTCCCACATCTGGTAAAAGAAATAGACTTACAAGTCCAGAAAGCACACAGAACCCCATATAAAAGGAATCCAAAGAGGACTACACCAAGACACACCATCATTAAAATACCAAGAGCAAAAGAGAAAATATTGAAAGCAGCAAGAGAAAAACAATTAATTACCTACAAGGGAGCACCCATACGACTGTCAGCTGATTTCTCAACAGAAACAATGCAGGCCAGACGGGAGTGGCAAAAAATATTCTATGTGATGAATAGCAAAAACCTACAACCAAGAATACTCTATCCAGCAAAGCTAACATTCAGAATTGAAGGGCAGATAAAGAGCTTCACAGATAAGAAAAAGCTAAAGGAGTTCATCAACTCCAAACCAGTATTATATGAAATGCTGAAAGGTACTTTTTTAGAAGAGGAAGAAGAAAAAGGTAAAAGCCAAAAAATTATGAACAACAAATACATATCAACAAGTGAATCTAAAAATTAAGTGAATTAAAAATTTGATCAACAGAATAAACTGGTGAATATACTAGAGTCAGGAACACAGAAAGGGAGTGGACTGATAATTCTCAGGGGGAAAGGGGGGAGGGGGTTACAGGGAGTGACTGGACAAAAATCATACACCTATGGACTCATCAATTGGGGGGAAAGGTAAGGGTAGAGGGAAGGGTGGGAGCGGGGTGGAGTGGAGTTATGGAGGGAAACAAGAGAGACAAATGTAATAATCTGAATAATAAAGATTTAATTTAAAAATATACATATATTATAAAGATCAACCAATGAATGCATGAATATCGGAACAGCAAAAATCAATGTTTCTTGTCCTCTCTCTCTAAAAAAAAATAAATACAATTAAAATGATTTTTATTTACTTAAAAATATATTTTTAATAGATTTTCATTGATTTCAGAGAGGAAAGGAAAGGGAGATAGAAACATCAATGATGAGAGAGAATAATTGATCAGCTGCCTCTTGCATGCCTCACACGGGAATTGAGCCCACAACCCGAGCATGTGCCCTTGGCCAGAATCAAACCTGGGACCCCTCAGTCCATAAACCAATGCTTCATCCACTGAGCCAAACCAGCCAGGGCTGGATTAATTTTTTTTTAAAGTGACATGAAAAGGCCTTTGTTCTTCCCTCCCACTCTGGGTGGGTGGTGGAAATCACTAGCTCTCTTTTCCTCTGGAGGAAATGTCTGAGTCAGGAGCCCCTGGCCAGGGGCCAGACAACACTGTCACATGAAGGTTGAGGCTAAACATAATACAGACTCCTAGCAAGCATCTTTTATCTGATGTATGAAGACATTTCTATACACTGCAGTGAATAATCTGAAACAAAATTAAGGAAACAATTCTATCAAAAAGAACAAAATACTGCCTGGCCAGTGTGGTTCAGTGGTTGAGCATCAACCTATGAACCAGGAGGTCACAGTTCAATTCCCAGTCAGGGCACATGCCTGGGTTGTGGGCTTGATCTGCAGTCAGGGATATCAATAATTCTCTCTCATTGATGTTTCTCTCACTCTACTTCTCTGAAATCAATAACAATATAACTTTTAAAAAAGAGAACAAAATACTTAGGAGGCAAAAGACTTGTACACAATACTACAAAACATTGATAGTCCTGGCCAGTGTGGTTCAGTTGGTTGACTGTCATACCATGCACTGAAAGATCATAGGTTCAATTCCCATTCAGGGCACATGCCCAGATTGTGAGTTCCATGCTTGGTTGCAGGAGGCAACAACTGATCAATGTTTCTTTCTCTCTCCCTCTCCCTTCCTCTCTTTCTAAAATCAATAAAAAACATATTAAGGAAAAACACTGCTGAAATGAAAGACATAATTAAGTAGAAAAACATGACACCTTTATAAATTGAAAGACTCTAATATTGTTATGAATAGTTCCCAAAGCAATCTATAATAAATCCAGTGTAATCCCTATCAAAATCCCAATTATATTTTTTGTAATACAAAAACCCATCATAAAATTCATTTGAAATCTTAAGAGGTCCAAAATAGCCAAAAGTCTCAGAAATAAATGAACAAAAATGAGGGCACCCACTTTCTGATTAAAAAATATACTAGAAAGTTACAGTAATAAAAACAGTGCAGTACTGGCAGAAAGACACATAGACCAATGGGATAGAATAGAATGCCCAGAAAGAAACATTCACATGTACAAATGATTCTTGATCAGGGTGCCAAGACCATTTAAGTAAAAAGACAGTTTTTTTTGACAAGTGATGTTGGGAAGACAATACCCACATCCAAAAAAAAAATGAAACTGGACTTTTAACTCACTTTATAAACAAATATTAACTGAAAAAGAATCAAAGACCTAGAGGTGAGAACTAAAACTGTAAGACAATTAGGCAACAAAAGAAAAAAAAATAGACAAATTGTACTTCATAAAAATTTAAACTTTTATGCATCAAAACACAGTATCGATAGAATAGAAATGCAAGACACAAAATGAGGGAAAATATATCCTACTATATAAAAACCCAAGATCTGTAACATCCAAAACAACCAAAGGCTCAACCAACTGGAAGTCAGTGCTGGGTTGTTGTGGCGACCCAGCACTGCCTGCCTGCCTGCCACAGCAGGTGGTAATCCAGCACTAACTGCTGAGAGGGCTGTGGATCAGGCCCAAAGAGAGGTCTGGAGAGAGAAGCAGAGTCTGATCAGTAGCCTTCATGCAGCTGTTGATCATCCCTTGCCTCTCTCTTTCTCTTGGGGCCTGGCCAGCAACTGCGCCTCTCTTTCACTTGGGCCTCTGATCAGCCCTGCCTCTATGATCAGGCCCTTTGATAGGCCCAGAGACACTGACTGGCATAAAACCAACCAATCAGAACCAAATCTGAGTCAAGTGCAAGGAGCCAGTGGCTGCCTTAGAGACAGAGCTTTTGACACTGACTGCCATAGAAGCTGACCAATCAGAACCTAATATGGATGAACTGTGAAGGCAGAAACTTAGATGAGGGTTGAGAAGAGGTTTTAAGGGCAACAGCTGTTCAGTGTAAGGTGTAAGAAAGTGGTTCAATTTTTTTTAAAATATATTTTATTGATTTTTTACAGAGGAAGGGAGAGGGACAGAGAGTTAGAAACATCAATGAGAGAGAAACATCGATCAGCTGCCTCCTGCACGCCCCCCACTGGGGATGTGCCTGCAACCAAGGCACATGCCCTTGACCGGAATTGAACCTGGGACCCTTCAGTCTGGAGGCTGACGCTCTATCCACTGAGCCAAACCGGTTTCGGCAAGTGGTTCAATTTTTTAATGACCGGTTTGACAGTATAGTGCATATGGCTGGTTATCAGTCCAGATATAGGGATTATGTGTTTTTGTCTGCCAAGAACATCTCCTCCTGATGAAAAAGGCTCCCCCTCCCATTTAAGCAATCCTATCATATATAATCTATCTATACTACTAAAAGGGTAATATGCTAATTAGACCAGGTCGACCGGCCGTCTTCCGACGTCCAACTTCCTTCTGGACAAAGCCGTGGTGGTAGGGGTCAAGGCAGAGGCCATTAAGGGATCAGGCCGGCAGAGGAGGGCAGTTGGGAGCAAGATCAGGTCAGCAGGGCTGTAGGGGGCGAGATCAGGCAGGCAGTTCAGAACAATCATGAAGGCAGGCAGAGGGGCTTGGGGCAATCAGGCAGGCAGGAAGAGGCAGTTAGGGGCAATCGGGCAGACAGGCAAGTGAGCAGTTGGGAGCCAGTGGTCCCAGATTGCAAGAGGGTGTAGGCTGGGCTGAGGACCTCTCCCGCCCCGCCCCGCACGTGCACGAATTTTGTGCACTGGGCCACTAGTGTGTGTGTGTGTGTGTGTGTAATGGCAGCTACTGTAACAGCCATAACCACCTAACAACTGGTCGCTATGACCCCCAATGTGGCCAGCGAACTGGCTGATCAGGGGGTGGGGCCAGCGGCCAACCTTGTGGCCCCTTCCCCCTGCTGACCTGTCCTTGATCAGATTCTCCCACCCTGATCAAGAGCGGGCCTGGCTGAAACCAGTTTGGCTCAGTGGATAGAATGTCGGTCTGCAGACTGAGAGGCCCTGGGTTCTATTCCAGTCAAGGGCATGTGCCTTGATTGCGAGCATATCCTTAGTGGGGAGTGTGCAGGAGGCAGCTGATCGATGTTTCTCTCTCATCGATGTTTCTAACTCTCTGTCCCTCTCCCTTCCTCTCTGTAAAAAAAATATATATATATAAAAAGAGAGAAAATATAGACCAGAGCCTGGCCTTAACTGGTTTTGCTCAGTGGATAGAGCATCAGCCTACAAACTCAAGGGTTCCAAGTTCAAGTCCGGTCAAGGCATGTACCTTGGTTGCGGGCACATCCCCAGTGGGGGGTGGGGGGTGCAGGAGGCAGCTGATTGCTGTTTCTCTCTCATCAATGTTTCTCTCTCTTCCTCTCTGTAAAAATACAATAAACTATATTTTTTAAAAAAGAGCAGGGCCTGTCGGCCAAATGCCCCCTCCCTTCCATCCCGACTGGCCAGTTGCACCCCCAATCAGCCCACCCCATAATAGGCCCACAGCCCCTCCCCCCACCAGCCCACCCCTGATAGAACCCCTCTACCATAATAGGGGGTAGGTCTGGGTGGCCAAGCTCCTGCAGCCCCTTTCCTGGCTGTCCCCGTCCATGACCGCCGCCCTACCTTAATAGGGGCTGGCTGGCCAACCTCCTGTAGGCCCCGCCCTCCCAGCTCCACTCCAGACCAGCCCCTCGCCCCAATCAGGGGCAGAGCCAGCTGGCCAATCAGCTGGCCCCTTCCACATAGCCCCTCCCCATGGCCATCCCCACCCCCAATCACTCCCCCCCAATCCCAATTGGGGGTGGGGCCCACCAGCCAATTGCCTGTGGTCTCTCCCCACAGCCAACCTGGCTGGCCAACCTCCCAGCATTTCCTCTTCCCCATAGGCCTAGCCCCAATCTGCCTTGATTGGGGCCAGGCTGGCCAAACCCCACCCGTGCACAAATTCGTGGGCCTCTAATGTATTTGATAAAAAGTTTATATCCAAAATATATAAAGAGTTCCTAAAATTCAACAAAAAGATAAAAACATTAAAAACCCATGCTTTATTTTAAAAAGAAAAGATAAGCTGGGAATAACTGCCTCATGAAGTTCTAACACTTTTATCCTAAAATTATTATTCTTTTTTAATATATTTTACTGATCTTTCACAGAGAAGAAGGGAGAGGGATAGAAAGCTAGAAACATCAATGAGAGAGAGACATCGATCAGCTGCCTCCTGCACGCCCCCTACTGGGGATGTGCCCGCAGCCAAGGTACATGCCCTTGACCAGAATCGAACCTGGGACCCTTTAGTCCACAGGCTGACGCTCTATCCACTGTGCCAAAATTATTTAGGTTTTGGCCTAAAATTATTTATTCTTTAAATGCTTATCTCAGAAGTCTCAACATTTTGAAGACTCCCTGGGAAAACTTACCCTTTATCAACATGTCATTTTTATAGCCATTTAATAATTTATATTCATTTATTTAGTGAGGCCCGGTGCACGAAATTTATGAACTCAGGGGAGGGGAAACCCTCAGCCCAGCCTGCACCCTCTTGCAGTCTGGGAGCCCTCAGGGGATGTCCAACTGACAGCTTAGGGCTGCTCACCACTGGCCTCTCCCACCACTGCCACTGCGCTCGTCAGCCACAAACTCGGCTTCTGGCTGAGAGGCGCTCCCCCTGTGGGAGTGCACTGACCACCAGGGGATAGCTCCTGTGTTGAGCATCTTTCCCCCGGTGGTCTGTGCGCATCATAGGGACTGGTTGTTCCAGTTTGGTCAATTTGCATATCAGCCTTTTATTATATAGGACCAGAGGCCTGATGCACGAAATTCGTACAAGAGTACTTGGTCTGGCCGAGACTGGTTTGGCTCAGTGGATAGAGCATCAGCCTGCAGACTGAAAGGTCCCGGGTTCGATTCCGGTCAGGGGCATGTACCTTGCTTGCGGGCACATCTCCAGTAGGGGGCGTACAGGAGGCGGCTGATCGATGTCTCTCTCTCATTGATGTTTCTGACTTTCTATCCCTCTCCCTTCCTTTCTGTGAAAAATCAATAAAAATATTTAAAAAAAAGAAAAAGAGTACGTAGTCTGTTGCAGCTGTGGTAGCTGTGTGGATCCCCCTCTCACAGCCATGTCATCAGAGAAGGCCATCCAGTCTAATTAGCATATTACCCTTTTATTATTATATTTTTTGAGCACTTCCTATGTATTTCCTGCCTTGGAGATAGCACTGTGGTTTTAGATACCACTGATTTTCTAGGAAAATCAGCCTAGACCAGTGATTGGCAAACTCATTAGTCCACAGAGCCAAATATTAACAGTATAATGACTGAAATTTCAAGAGCCAAATTTTTAAACTTAAACTTCTAACACCACTTCAAAATTCACTCGCCCAGGCTGTGGTATTTGGTGGAAGAGCCACACTCAAGGGGCCAAAGAGCCGCATGTGGCTGGCGAGCTGCAGTTTGCCAACCACGGGCCAACTGTCTGGGTTTCATTATCTACTCCATTATTTGTCTTCTAGTGGATTAATTTGGGTCCTGCAAAAGCAATCTTCCGACAGGATTAGCTATGGAAGACTTATTAAGAGGAGAGCTTTCCAGGAATAAGCCTGCTTTAACTTCTCTGCCAACATTCGGTCATTGCTTGGGAGTAAGGCTTGGAGAATGTGGCCTCAGAGTGACACAATGGATTTCAGAGCGCAGCAGCTGAGACATTGGTCAGTTACATTCCCTACAGTTGGAGATCTGAGGCATATTTTATTTTCATGACCACACAGATTTATTTCTCCACACAATTGGGTTACCAAGCTACTCCATAGTCTCCATGGATCTGGGAACAAGCCAGAGCAGTTCCACCTCTTCAGCTGATCTGTGATGAGCCCTAAAAACAGGTAGTTCTAGTTCATGTCATAGACTCTTCCATTGAAGAGTAATGTTCCCAGGCTCAGTACCCAGAAACCCAAGACAAATGAGGGCATTTGAAAGAGTGTTAAGAGTCACAATTATGTGCATGATTGCCTGTTTTTTTTAAGATATATTTTATTGTTTTTTTACAGAGAGGAAGTAAGAAGGAGTTAGAAACATTGATCAGCTGCCTCCTACACACCCACTACTGGGGATATGCCTGCAACCAAGGTACATGCCCTTGACTGGTATCAAACCTAGGACCCTTCGGTCCACAGGCCTACACTCTATCCACTGAGCCAAACCGGTTACGGCTGCCTGCTTTATTTTTTAAATCCTCACCCAAGGACCTGCTTAATTACAGAGAGGAAGGGGAGAGACACAGAGAGGGAAAGAAATATTAATTGATTGCCTTCTGTACAAGTCCCAACCAGGGATTGAACCTGCAACCTCTATGTGCTTGACCAGGAATTGAATTAGCAACTTTTCAATGCAAGGGGTGATGCTCAACAAACTAAGCCACTTTGGCCAGGCTATTTTCATTTCATTATTGTCATTTTTAAGTATGTTTTTATTGATTTTTAGAGAGAAAGGGAGAGATAGAAACATCATCATGGATCAGCTGCTTCCTGCATGCCCCCTACCAGTGATCAAGCCCGCACCCAGGCATGTGTCCTGACCGGAAAGTGAACCAAAGACCTTTTGGTTCATGAGCCACACAGGCCAGAAAGACTATTTTCATTTTAAATGTTGAAGTTATGGGAAATTATCCCAGGCTATTCTGGAGACAGAGAAATAAAAAAAATGAAAGCTTTAACCCAGGTTTCCCAATTCCTCCTTAGCTGACAGTAATAGAAAGTATAAAGTGAGCTGAAACCAGTTTGGCTCAGTGGATAGAGCGTTAGCCTGTGGACTGAAAGGTCCCAGGTTCGATTCCGGTCATGGGCATGTGCCTTGGTTGCGGGCACATCCCCAGTGGGGGTGTGCAGGAGGCAGCTGATTGATGTTTCTCTCTCATCAATGATGTTTCTAACTCTCTATCCCTCTCTCTTCCTCTCTGTAAAAAATCGATGGAATATATTTAAAAAAAAGAAAGTATAAAGTGGGAAGTCTAGGATATATAAAATTAAATACTTAAATGTCATTTTCCTTTAATATTTTAACCTATTTCTTCCCCTGTAAATTAGAATACTTAATTTAAAACATTGCTTAAAAATTAATATATTGGGAAAGGGCTTTGTAAACTATTAAGAGATAAAAGGTAGAAATTATTACCAATGAACAGTACTTTTAAAAATATATCTTATCGATTTTTTACAGAGAGGAAGGGAGAGTTAGAAACATCGATCAGCTGCCCCTGCATACCCCCCACTGGGGATGTGCCTACAACCAAGGTACGTGCCCCTGAACCGAATCGAACCTGGGCCCTTCGGTCTGCAGGCTGACACTCCATCCATTGAGCCAAACCGCTTTCAGCTGAACAGTATTTTTTTTGTGTGTGTGTGATTTGGAGTTTACTTCTGTCATTTTCTGAAGGAACATCAGGTTCCATGACAATAGTAAACTTTACCTATGGATTCAGTCCTTTTGGAATCTAGTAAACTCCATTTGCTATTCAGCTGAAAAACATGTTCAGCCTTTCCAGTCTAATCCTTAAATGCCATTATTTATGCCAATGAAATTCCTGAGCTAAACAGAACAAAGAAGCTAAGGTAAGTAGCCAGAACTGTCCTAAGCAGGAACCCAGGAGCCCATACTTGTCCAATGCTGCTGCAACAACCAGAAAAGCTTTCTGCTTGTATTCTCCATTAGTATCTTGCATTCAAAGAAACTAATAGGAAGCTAGCAGACAAAGGGAGTCTGGGAAATAGGGTTTGCAGGATTTAGACCCTTAGATCTCAGAATAAACAAAAGACCAGTGAAGAGGAACTCTTAAGAGGCAAACACACAGTTCCCTATTAGCAACAGTAAAATAGAATTGCTAGCTAAAGCTTCAACTAGGCTCATCAATTTAAATAATACGTTTACTTCAGATCCAGGAGAACTGTGTAACTCAGACCTTATACAACATGAAATGGAAAATCTACCAGGTTGGGATGACAGCCTTCTCCCAAGAGGCAATCATGTTCCTGCCTCTGACAGTTGGAGACAAAAGACACCAGGAACTGTTACACTCAGCAAATTCTTTATTTTCATATTAACATTAAAATAGAAAACACAAACATTAAAACATATTAACAGAGATCCCATTGCTCTGTTTTGAAAGCAGGTACAAGGATATATAAAACAAGATGTTTTGAGTTTGCTTAACTCCAAATCCTCAAATGGGAAAACAACCTGAGAGACAGGAATGAAGAAACATGGCAGGGCCTGGTGCTATACAGGACGCCAGAACCTGGATCTAGGTCAGTCAAATATAAGGCTACTCAAATGCAATCTCCTGCCAGGTGCAGGGGGTGCAGGGAGGCTAAAGGTGAGGTTTTTTCCTATGGAGAAATCAGTCACATGGATTTGTTTCTAAAACATACAAATTTACTGAAGAACCCAAGGACTGGCAAGAGGTGAGATTCACCCAACCTCCCTAGTAATAAGTCCCTTGGTTCCTATGCTTAGGACAAGCAATCAGCATCCCTTGAGTGTACTTCAAGGCTAGTCAAATCCTAACCCTGTCCAAGACAAAAGGCAGACAGGGTCTGACCATCTGCATCCCTCTCTGTGACAGTCTACTTGAAACCAGTTATGTTCTGCTTTTTAATTCAAATCCCAATCTGCCACTGAAGCTTTAGGCCTGGGCAATCAAATCATCAACATATCAAAAGGAATATATCCTCCGAGGAAAGGGGGCTCTTTCCCAGATCTGGAAACTGGCTTTTTTTTTTTTTAATAGGAGGATGCAATTTTTAAAAGGCACAAGTAGAACTTGGAACTCTGGGGAAATCTGCAATAACCCCTTCCTGGTGAGAAATGCCGGAAAAGACTCAGGAGTTGACAGGTCAGAACTATTTTGAAATAAAAATAATAACGTTTCTACAACAATTATTTTAAGAAAAATCATACTCCTGAGCCCTCTACTGGAGAAAAGTGAAGGGCCCAAATGTGGACAATCCAGAGTTAAAATGAATAACCATTTCCCTCAACACTTAGAAAAGTCTAGGAATGGAGGCAAATCAAAGAAACTTGGGCCCTGGCCAGTGTAGCTCAGTTGGTTGGGTGTCATCCTGTGCACAGAAGAATTGCAGGTTCCATTGCTGGTCATAACACATGTGTGGCTTAATCCCCAGAAGGTGGGCCTGCAGGAGGCAGCTGATCAATGTTTCACTCTTACATAGGTGTTTCTCTCTCTCTAAAAATCAATAAAAATGTTTAGTATATACATATACATAAATAATATATATATATGAATGAAACTTGGAATTAGACATCATTTTCACATGGGGAAGGCTTTATATGGGAATTCTAAACATGCTCAAGAACAGCCTCTCACTCTGAAGGGGTGGCTTTATTCAGATGGGAACTTTCAGAACTGAAGTGACAGGCCCTTCTATTTTCAGTAGCAGTCTGAGCAGCTTCTCTTTTGTACGTCTCTTTTGCAAAGTTAGCCCATTGCTCCTAATATGATACTAAGAGATTTAAGAGCTTTAACATATTACTTGCTCATCTTTTCCTAACGAGAGAAAAGGAATGGTCTTTAAAGCATTGGTTTATATAGAGCTATCCCTGAAATTTTAGGCTGGCTACAAAAATGTCTTCCCCATTGCTAAAACAACTGGCCTCTTTCCTTGGCTTTCACAATGCAATGAGCTTAATGCTTTCAGCATTAGGAAAGTTGTCAATAGCTCATTACAGCTGCCTCCATCACAAGGCTTGCCCATATTTCAGCAACTGCACAACTGAAACATAACTGTCGCTGCCACAAAGTACACCAGATGTGCTCTACCACACACTTCTATGGGGATGAGACCGAGTTACTAAAATGTCAGCCCACAAGGTCAGAAATCGATAAAATCCTACACAAGGTTCT
Organism: Lasiurus cinereus; assembly: GCA_011751065.1. Taxonomy (NCBI): domain Eukaryota; kingdom Metazoa; phylum Chordata; class Mammalia; order Chiroptera; family Vespertilionidae; genus Lasiurus; species Lasiurus cinereus. Next base: position 16,485,772 of record JAAGEH010000452.1, read on the forward strand.
ATAATGCCCTCTTGTGTTCAACTGAAAAATTCTGCATCCACTTGCATCCAAGCAGCCTCAAATGGTTAGTCCCTTTAGGGACATAAGCATTCCCAAACCAAATAGCCCATGTGACAAGACCACTCAAACAGGGCCTAGAACATGGTTGGTGCACAATCATATCCTAAATGATTGCTGGGAAGATACTCTCTGTGGTACAGCAAACAGTCTGAATGAAAGTATCGTTTCTCCATAAAGATTCATGAAGGCTTTTAACCCAAGAAATGATCAATGTAGACAGTAACAGTCATTTACTCTTTTGATGGACATAATACACAATCTGTAGTTTTAGTGACTTGGAATCTTAGAGTCATAGTAAACCAAAGGAATCATGTTCCCAAAAGTTCTAGGCCAGACAATAAGCAGGGATCTTGCTCAAGGCTGTTAGATGCTAGCAAACAACGTTGAACATTAACCAGTTGGCAGTGCCTTGTAAGTTTCAAGACCATGGTCATTCCCACTTATAGATTTGAACCATCTTCTCTGTTAAGGTAGCCACATGGCTGCTATGATTCACCTCAAATGGACAGATGTCCAAGACAGGCTGATCAGTCGGCAGACCCTGCAGCAAGGAGCCACTGCTAGCATCCCATACCTAAAGAAGACAAATAAAGATAAAAAGTAAAAGTCATTCAATTAAGCTAAAGGACTTTTTTCCTCATCTATTTTGAAAGAGATGCAGAGAGCACTGCCTGGGTAGCAAAGCCCTTACCCCTCATCAGGTTGCAATCAGCACACTGACATGATCCAGTATGATCACCTACTATAATCAGTAATTAGTTTATTTGTGAGCAGATCTGAAAATCAAGCCTTGCTAGCATTCATCCCTTGAATATATGTGCTGGGCAGTCTTCTAGAAATAGTAGGGACAATATGACAAATCCTTGTTGCTGTTTTTATGGAACCTATCATCTCCTAATTGGTACTTTCTTTTTCTTTTACTGTGAAATTTCTTTTATTGTGAAATAAAAATTTAAAGTATTAAAACCCATACACAACTGATTAAGCTTTTACTACATCTGCTTCATCGATCCTATTTTTTTTTCTCTTCTATCTGACTTCATGTCTTTTTACCCTTAAAATTCTTAGATAAGGCTTGGATTCAAGTTCAAAAACATCTCATAGAAGGCACCCTCTGCTTCATATTGCTTTACATCATGAGGGACATTTTTTGGTAAGCTCACCTACCTAAAGTTGATTGATATGTTTAAGTGGTAACAGGCCGACTCCTCCCCGCATTGTGAAATTTCCCACCAACCTTTCATCTATTGATAAAGCTGATGCCTGAATCATTATTTTATAGGGGTTTCAGCAATGTTGTTTTCTTTTTACTAAGATTCAAAGTATAGCCCATGGAACACTTTAGCTTATGGAAAAAGAATGAAGTGAATCTACAGATATTGAAATGAAAAGAGCACCAAGATAGGAAGTTAAATGGGAAAAGAGCAAACCACAGAAAGCAGTAGTAAAGTGTGACTCATAAGAAAGATAAACTAAGCATATGCAGATATATATAATCGTGAAGGAGAACTTTGGCTTTTTGTTTCATACATTTCTCTATAAAACTATAAAAGGCTCACCAGGGCAGAATATGATGCTTCATCCCCAATACACACCAGGATGCTACCACTCTTCTCTGGGTTTTGGAAAAGCGCACTTTTGGTCAGTAGTTTGCAAGTGCGTCCCCCAAGGAATGTCTGTACAGGACGGCAGGAACAGACTGGCTCTCCAGCGTCATCCAGCTTGTAGGACATCTCCATCAAAACACTGCGCAAAGTGTTGTGATTTTTATCTACAGGATAGAAAAATGTATTGCTCCATGAAGATGGTCCAAATAAATTAACTAAGCACCTCAGGCACAACCTAGTTGAGTGAAAAAGCCTCAATTTATTAATCCATCAAGCATAGTTAACAAAGCAAATATAATAACAAGCCCTATGTGGGTTTATCAGTGATTAGCCCTCTGGCCAGTGGACTGAAGGGATAATTCTGGTCAAGGCATGTGTGGGAGGCAACCAATTGATGTGTCACTCTCACATTGATGTTTCTCTCCCTTTCTCTCCCCCTCTCTATAAAAATCAATGTGGAAAAAATAACCTTCTGGTGAGGATTAACAACAACAAAAAACCTAACAAAACCACACACACACATACACACACACACAAAATAATCTGTTCTTAAAAAACACATTCACACACACAAAAAAAAACAGATAGTTACAACAAAAATAATATAGCACAAATGAAATTCAGAACCCTAGCCTAGGATGAAGCAGGTTATCTACAACAGGATTTGCCTATGAGGGAAACAATTTGAGAATGGACTATCTATCCTTTTTAGTACAATCACTGTATCCTGCAGACCTCTACTTGGGTTTTTATCTTCCTTAACAGTTCTGACCACATTTTTCTTCCCTTTCCCCAGTGAGGACTCTTATTAGCCCCAGAACTGTACATTTTTATAAATGTGCTATTATAGAAGGGGAAACAGATCTACAGCACTGCTGGGAGGCAAATGAAAACTAGAGAACAAAATAGAGCCCCCAAGTTTTCTTGGAGATAGAGACCTATGAGATATTAAGAACAAAAAGGGTCAGAAACACTGCTGAAGCAACTCTACAGTTCCAATAAAATTGTAAATGATTACGTAGCCAATAATAGCAAAGTATAGCACTTTAATGACTATCTCTGATGAAACATCTGCCTAACCATCAGTATAGCTCATCAAAATATAGATTCATACCTTTCAGGCTAAAAAGAACCTATGAATTTAAGTAGAGTTGGTTGTCAGGGGTTCCAACTTGATTATAGAGGCAGTGAGAAGTTCAGTTAGCTAGTCCCACACAACAATGGTTGTCCTTCTATTTTCCCTTTAACCTTGTTGGCCTCAAATAAGGAATAGCTAAGGCCCTAGTCAGAGCCCTTACATGGCTGCCTTCTCCAGGGCCTTTCTGTTAAGTGAAGTGAGGATCAGGCAGAAGACATAAAACTGATCTGAGGGTGGCTCAATGGCCTCAAAAGCAGGCCTCCTCATCCCATTACTGTTTCAAGTCATAGGGATTCCTAAAGTGGCTAATTTACTTCCAGAAAGTACCTAGCAGAATCTGTCCTAGTTCACACAGTGAGGAGCAGGAAGGCAGGCTCCATGCTACTATCACTGTAGTAGCAATAGCTGTCAGTCTGTGAGGGGCTTACCAATACTACTGAAGGATAGGGAAAACTCTCCTTTCCTCTCCTCCCAAACAAATCCCATGAGGGCATCCTAACACTCACCAGGCCTGTAGGTCACAAGACAGTGTCGGGTGCTGCTTTCTGTCTGAAAGTCTATGCAGCCCCCTGGCTCTATGGGCAGCATGTGCGGCTGGTGAGAAGAGCCCATTTTTCGCTCCCAGAAGGTAGCATTCTCCAAGGTTCCAGCCAATACTCCACCATATGGAAATACAGCCGAGGCAGCTCTGGGTATGTATGACAGGGACACCAGTGGACATCTGAAGGGAATAAAGGGAAACCATGCCTCACATTCTAATACCTGGACTATTCCAGACCCCACTATCAGGAGCCCTCCCTTGAGCACATTTCTATCTGTATAAAAGAGGTTGAAAATCATCTGAGTTACTATCTGACATCTGATAAAAATGACCAACCCATTCTGTAGAAATAAAAGGCCATCCATATAATATTCTACATCCAATTTCAGAAGAGACAATACATACTCTAAATGCAATGAAAACAAATGGACAAAGAAATTAAATAGTACAAGATCACAATTACAAGAAAAGAGAGTTAGCCACATACATAAAAAAAAAAGTTAGAAAAGAAACACAGCTTATACATCTAAATAAAATAAAGCTTCCAAGCTGTAGTTGACAGACCTCTCGATTAAAATAGAGCTTAAAGCAACTAATTTCAATTCAAACAATTATTTCTTTATAGATTTTCTAAATCTCTTTTTACAAGCATATATTCAGGACTATGTCAAGAATTCTCTCGGAAATATTAGCCTATAGACTATGTTTTTATGAACTTGTTTCTGTTCAAGTTAGCAAAACGATCACTTTGCCTGCCTTATTTCATTTCCCTGTCACAATGAAGCTAACCAAAGCAAACTTAAACAGAAATAAACAATATTTACAAGTATTTCCTTGCCATTTGCTGTATTTTACTATCTACTCTAGGTGGTCCTCTACATCAATGGCAGTTACTTTGTTTGCCTGGGGTTGACATTTGTGTACGTTTACATCATCATCTTCAGGCCCACAGACCACATCATTGAAGCATGATTCTACCCCATCCAAATGAAAAGAAAACCCCAAAGTGTTGTACCTAGGTTTTAGTAAATAATTATTACTGCAGTGCTATCTTTATATTTAGATCGTGTTGCATTCTTTTAATATATATTCAAATTAGAAATGGAAATAGCTAAGGCCCTAGTCAGAGCCCTTGGACACTTCGCATTTTGGCCCAGGTCATAAATCCCTCTCCATTTGAAAACTGTGTCCAGGATTATTATGCCCAAATGGTACTCAACACATTCTGAAAAGCCAGTGATGCTGATGGCCACCCACTCTCAGAACTGGAGCTGGACTTACAAACCTCCCAACTCTGTAACTGGATTATAAATGATTAGGTAGGTCATAGTAATATGGTATCCTTAGACCAAGTTGGTTTAATTGTGCATTAGGGAAGTTTTAAATCATTCTTTATTGAGCTACCTTTTGCTGTTTTCCTTGTGTGTTAAGACATGTGGCTGTAAAAGCAAGTGTTTGCTAACCATATTTTATAGATGAAGAATACAACAGGCTAAGATGAGATCACTCATATGTAGTGGACCTGTGTTGAACATAAATCTGACTTCATTTTGCCATGTTGGATAATGAGTAATTCCATGAAGCTGGTTATAGTTGGCACCAGAGTTTTCTACCATGCAAAATATCATAAATACAAACTTTAAGGATCTTATTGCTATTTAAATGAGAATAAATCAGTGGACTCAGAGAGAACTTCCCTCTGTGAGGAATTGTGATAAACTGTGAAACACTCTTGGAAAGAGAGAATACAATAACTGTCCAAGAGAAAGACGCTATCTACAAGTGAATGGCTCCCTACCTGGCTTTTTGAGGTACTAATTCCTGGACATAACAACTCGTGTTTCGAAGGTCATATACCAGAACTGAACCATTGACCAGTCCAGCATAGATGTAATTGTTTTCATCAAGACACCAGCAGCAGCTCCAGACAGCACGTCCAGCATTGTAAGTCTGGACCACAGTATTTGTCTCCAGGCTGTGAAATTATAAGAGAATTTTACAATTATGCATTAAAAAAATAAAAAATATAACTAAGATGTAAAGATCATCTCAATCCTCATTATTTAAGAATACACCCTCCCACCCAAATTATTTGAATTTCCAATTTCGTCTAAGGAATGCCCAGATAATGCTATTTCCAAAATATATTTTTTGGGGGGGACAGGGGACACACATGTATTCCTCTTAAACTGTAATGAAGAGTAAATTAAAGGGACACAAAGTACATCCCCATTTCCTTTACCTTCTCCTAGTTACCTATTACACAGGTGATCATATTCCATGTTGAAAATATAAAAATATATTATAATTCAATCATCTAGAGAGTCATTTATAACAGTTTGGTATTTTACCCCTCCTCATCCCAATTTTATAACCCTACTAGAAAAAAAAACAACAGCACATACATATACAAAATGTAACAATACAGTGAGTTTGGGGGCAAAATTAAGCAGAAGCATTTTTGAAAAGTGCTATCTCGATGTTCTTCAGATTTAGGTGCAGAAATTAAACAGGAAGCCAACTATCAGATATTTAATCAGACTAATTTCTAAAAGATAAAGGCACAAATCATTCTCAGATTTGGTTCACAGCACTCACAAAGCATGTAAAAGATAAAATGCAGTAACTGAGCCCAGCCTGTGTTGCTCAGTGGTTGAGCATTGATACATGAACCAGGAGGTCATGGTTCAATTCTCAGTCAGGGATCATGCCAAGGTTGTGGCCTCGATCTCCAGTAAGGGGTGTGCAGGAGGCAGCCGATTAATGATTCTCATTATTGATATTTCTATTTCTTATTCCTTCCTCCCATTCTGAAATAAAAAAAGCAAAATGCAGTAACTGAGGGTTATCAATTAGAGAAATCATCATGACACTGAAGGAGAGTGAGCTCTAGTATTACTGTTAGGCAAAATGAATCAGCAATAAGCAGTCTTAAACTGGTAGGATAACTCAATGGTGTCAGGCTTTAGGCTGCCTCCATATTAGCATTTCATTATCTCAAGGATGTTACTCTTATCTGCTTAAGATGTATTTTATAACATATATAATTTTAAAGAAATGGAACACTACACATATTGTTTTGTAACACTTTTAAAAGCAATACAGTTTGAATTAAACAAACCTAGATCTCAGAAGACAATGCTTTAGACCAGTGGTCAGCAAACTGCGACTCGCGAGCCACATGTGGCTCTTTGGCCCCTTGAGTGTTCTAATGCTACTTCTTCAAAAGAGACCTGGTCAGGCCGAAAACCGACTTCTGGACATGGGTCACAAAGTTTCAATTGCACTGTATGTGCGTGCCTGCACGTGGTATTTTGTGGAAGAGCCACACTCCAAGGGCCAAAGAGCCGCATGTGGCTTGCGAGCTGTGGTTTGCCAACCACTGCCTTAGACCAAAATAAAAACAAAAATCCTAAGCTAAGGTCATCATAACACAAATATTAATTTCTATGCTATTCAACATTCAACAGCCCAGAGCACTCCCCAAAGCACTCACCTGGTCAGTTTAACAGTGTTATCTAGGGAAGCAGAGAGAAGTAAGCCTTTGGACTGATTGCCAAAAGCCAGTCCTCGGATCTGTTTGCTATGCATGGGAATGTACTGACTACTTTTCATGTTGGCAGTACTGAACATCTTAACACCAAAGCCTGTCAAAGGTAAGGAGAGAGTGAGATACGTCACTGATAGTCAGTTTACGGCAAAGCAAACTCTTTCAAGTAGCTCCTTTGTCCACCTTTCTTGACGTGTAAGTTCCTGGAAAAAGTTAGTTAAAGAAAAAGAATAAAAATTTCCTATGGTTTTAATTTATTATAAAAAATATATTCCAGCCGGCTGGTATGGGTCAGTGGTTGAGTTATTGACCTATGAACCAGGCAGTCAAGGTTCGATTCTGGTCAGGGAAGAGGCCCAAGTTGCAGGCTCAATTCTTCCTCTCAGAAATCAATAAAAATGTATTTTTAAAAAAGGATATTCCATTTCAAATATCCATGGACAGGTAAATGATAAACCATTACACACACACACACACACACACACACACACAATAGAATATTACCCAGCACTAATAAGGAATAAATGAAATACACTATAATACAAATTAACCTCAAAAATCTTATGTTGAATGAAGCCAGACAAAGAAAGTAAAGAGCAATACTATTTATGACTCTATTTATATAAAACTAAAGGCCTAATTCATGCACGGGTAGAGTCCCTTAGCCTGGCTGATAATCGGGGCTGATTAGGGCTGTCTCACCCAGTCCTGACGGGGGCCCATGGGGGCTGGCCAGCCAGAGGGAAGAATTACAGGAGGTTGGCTGTAGGAGCACATTGACCATCAGGAGGCAGCTTCTGCATTGGTCAGAGTGCATCATAGTAACTGGTCAACTGGTCATTCAGTAGCTTAGGCTTTTATGTATATAGATTCCAAAACATGTGCACTAATCTATAGTGCACTAAATCAACTAGGGAATATGAATACTAATCAATAGTGACAGAAAGTCAATCAGTGATTGCCTGGGAATGCCTTAAAAGGGGCAGGTGGAAGATAGATGACATAAAAGCATGATATTCACTATCTTGATTTTAAAGATGGTTTTAAGGTATATACATATATTAAGAAATCATCAATTAGAATACTTTAAATATGTATAGTTCATTATACATATTATACATCAATTATACTTCAATAAAGTTTGAGAGAGAGAGAAAGGGGGGGAGGAGGGGGAGAGAGCATGCTCTCTCTCACAAGGCATGACCTAAATAGATACTTTTCTAAAGACATAAGGAAGGTCAAGAGCCATGAAAACATGCTCAAAGTCACTAATCACCCAAGAGATGCAAATCAAAACGAGATACCATCTCACACCTGTCAGAATGGCTATCATCAAGTCAACAAATGACAAGTGCTGGTGAGGATGCAGAGAAAAAGGAACCCTTGTGAACTGCTGGTGGGAATGCAGACTGGTACAGCCATTGTGGAGAACAGTATGGAGTTTCCTCAAAAAATGGAACTCCCATTCGACCCAGTGATCCTACTTCTAGAAATACATCGAGTGGCCAGATTATTATGATCTCTGAACACATAATAATCTGGCCACTCACTGTACTTCTCTTAAGTACCTAATTTACCTAATTTATTTGATATCAAAGATACTGTAATAATAGTGTAATAAATCGTGCACCTAGTCAGTTTTCCCCTTTGCACTGGCTGATAGAAAGCTCAGGACAAATAGGTGTTTGATCTCCAGCAAAAGTCTAGAATACTTTTGGTACCCATTTGAGATACAAATACACTGAGTGGCCAGATTATTATGCGTTCAGAGATCATAATAATATGGCCACTCAGTGAATATCAAAAGAAACTAGAAATTCTAGTCAGAAAGGATATATGCATGCACCCCTATGTTCAGAGCAGCACAATTCATCATAGCTAAGATTTGGCAACAGCTTAACTGCCCATCAGTAGATGAGTGTATTAAAAAACTGTGGTACAACTACAGAATGGAATACTACACTGCTATAAAAAGGAACTCCTCCCATTTGCAAAAACATAGATGGACCTGGAGAGCATTATGCTAAGCAAAATAAATCAGTTGAAGAAAAGATAAATATCGTACGATCTCACTTATTTGTGAAATATAATGAACAACATAAACTGATGAACAAAAACAGATCCAGAGACAGAGAAGCATCCATCAAACCATCAAACCTGAGAGGAAAGGCAGGGGAGGGCAGGGGTTAGGGGGAGAGATTGACCAAAGGACTAGTATGTATGCATATAAGCCTAACCAATGGACACAGATACCAGGGAGGTGAGGGCATGAGTTGGGGTGGGGGTAGCAATAAAGGGATAAGGACACATGTGTAATACCTTAATCAATAAGTAAAATAAAATAATTAAAAAAAGAGAAATGAACAGTAAAAAAAACTGACAAGTAGTTAAAAAAGTGGTGGCACATATATACAATGGAATATTACTTGGTCATGAAATAGAATAAAATCTTACCATTGGCTACAGCATGGATGACCCAGAGGGTATTATGCTAAGTGAAATAAGTCAGTCAGAGAAAGACAAACATTGTATAATTTCACTTACATGTGGAATTTGAAGAAAATAAATAAACAAAACTGAAACAGACTAATTGTTACCAGAGTGGAGGAGGGTTAGGAAACTGGATAAAAAAGAAGGGTTTAAGATGTACAAAATAGTCACAGGAATATACAGGGAATATAGTCAATAATAGTGTAATAGCTCTGTCTGGTGCTAGGTGGGTACCTGGAATATTGGGGGAAAAACCTTACACTTATGTCTAACTACTATGCCATACACTTGAAACTAACACAAAAATAATACTAAATGTAAATTGTCATTAAAAACTAAAATTTAAAGAAAAAAAATAGAGATAAGTAATTTCTGTATCAGGTGGTCAAGATAGGTTACATTTGTCTGAAATAGAATGAATATGACATCTCAATTAATGTATATCATTCTAGGAGTGGAAAAGAAAATGAAAAACTTGTCCTTTAAATTTTTTTGTTATTGTTCTCTTTCTAGGCTATGATATCCATTTATTAATCAAATTATAAGAGAAATTTTATTTAGAAAGTTACAGAGATAGAAGTAAGCCAGCTGGGCTGCTTAGGCTCAGGAAACAAGTTACAAGTTACAGAGGCAGAAGAAAGGCCTTTGGTGCTTGCTTAGGAGAAAGGCCAAGGTTACCTGCCTGTCGAAGAAGAGGGGGAAGGGAAGAGTGCAGGCGAGCTCTAGCCAGTGGATAAAGCGTCAGCCTGCAGGCTTAAGGGTCCAGGTTCGATTCTGGCAAAGGACACATGCCTCGGTTGTGGGCTCCATCCCCAAAACAGTTTGTGGGCTCGATCCCTAATAGGGGGCATGCAGGAGGCAGTTGATCAATGATTCTCTCTCATCATTGATATTTCTCTCTATCCCTCTCCCTTTCTCTCTGAAATCAATAAAGAAATATATTTAAAAAAAGGTGCAGGCGAGTTCCCTCTATTATTTTAATTATACATTAACAAAATTTGTCAAAATACCCTTGAAGCACACTTCAGCTTCTCTAGAGAACAAAATAGGAGGAATTTCATTGTTTTTTTCCTGAAACAGAATTAGGAGAGCTAGTGAGACCTACGAACTGAAGGGTCCCGGGTTCAATTTGGATCAAGGGCACATGCCTGAGTCGCAGGTTCTATCTCTACTAGGGAGCGTGCAGGAGGCAGCCGATCCATGATTCCCTCTCCATTCCCCTCTGAAATCAGTAAAAAAGATATGTAAAAAGAAAAATCCGCTGAAACCGGTTTGGCTCAGTGGATAGAGCACCGGCCTGCGGACTGAAGGGTCCTGGGTTCGATTCTAGTCAAGATCATATACCTTGGTTGTGGGCACATCCCCAGTAGGGGGCGTGTAGGAGGCGGCTGATTGATGTCTCTCTCTCTCATCGATGTTTCTAACTTTCTATCCCTCTCCCTTCCTCTCTGTGAAAAATCAATAAAATATATTTTTTTAAAAAATAAGAAAAAGAAAAATCCTACACCTATGGAGGAGGACAATAGGGGGGAGGTGGGGACGAAGGGTGGGGTAGGAGCATGATGGAGGGGAGCTATGGGGGAGAAAAAGAGGAATAATTGTAATAATCTGAACAATAAAGATTTATTAAATTAAAAAAAAGAAATATATTAAAAAAATAATATAAAAATCTGGATGGACTATAGGAACACTATAAACAATCCTTTTACTTTTCACTCAATTAAAGTCTTCTGATAGCTTCTTAACTCACAGCTAATATCAGTGAATAGAAAAATATGATAAAGTAGGAATTCCACTCCCTAACTTGTATATACCTAAGTTTAGGGATATAGTTTTGATTCAGTTGATGGAATTTTTAAAAATATATATTTTATTGATTTTTTACAGAGAGGGAGAGGGATAGAGAGTTAGAAACATCGATGAGAGAGAGACATCAATCAGCTGCCTCCTGCACGCTCCCTACTGGGAATGTGCCTGCAACCAGGATACATGCCCTTGACCGGAATCGAACCTGGGACCTTTCAGTTCGCAGGCCGACGCTCTATCCACTGAGCCAAACCGGTTTCGGCTGATGGAATTTTTAAGTGGGGAAACAGAAGTTATTAGGCTGAAGCAAAGGGACCTGACAGTTGGCAGAAAGCACATGCTGAAGACAGTAGAAACATCTACCCCATTTAGGAATGATTTAATTTCTCATGTAAAGAGATTTGGTTTTCAACATTAAGACAATGTAAAATTAGAGGAAAAAATCCAAGATGGTGGCATAGGTAAACACCTATACTGCTGCCTCGCACAACAATTTCAAAACTACAACTAAAAGACAGAACGGACATCATCCAGAACCACAGGAAAGCTGGCTGAGTGGAAGTTCTACAACTAGAGGGAAAGAGAGGGGCTCACGGAGACCCAGAGGAGCTGCAAAAAGCTGAGGTACGGAGACGCGCGCGAGGAGAGAGCGGGTGCCGGAGTACCTGGCTGGCTTTCTCTGGCGGGAGGGAGACGGAGACTCTCAAAGTCATTGAACCCCTTGTCCTGCGACACTAAACCCCAGATCCAGCCGAGACTCATACGGGGGGAGTTTGGACTGTGAAAAGGGAGAAGTGCACGGAAATTTAGGGGAGTTGCAAAGGATCGGAGGTCTGGTCGCGCATGGCACCATGCGGAGGACAGATTGCTGATTGTGCCGCTGGCTTTCGCGACTGGGCGGGAGACAGACCCTCCCAACTGTGCCACTTCTGACTCCACTAAGCCCCTGTTTTGGGCGAAACCCTGGAGACCTAGACTCGTGTGGTCCTGGTTCCCAGGGGAGCCGGAAAGGAAGCGGTTAGAGGCACTGCGGGTGCACGCATAAGGACCGCTCCAGCCATTACCCAGTCACGTGAGACTCAGGGGCCGTGGAGGGCGGGGCCGACTGGAAGGCAAGGCGGTCCCTTAAGCCCTGAGACTCCACCCATCCCAAGCTCAACAGAGGCTTCTGCGGCTGAATCCAGCACAGAAGTTTCCCCGGCACAGTGAAAATGCCGAGACAAGGGAAGGGATTACAAGCAAAAGAAATGGAGGAAAAAAAACGACTGGATATAGAGTTCAAAACCACGCTTATAAGGTTTTTCAAGAATATGCTAGAAAAGATGGATAAATTTAGTGAGACCCAAGAGGAGATGAAAAATACACTGACTGAAATAAAAACTATTATACAGAGGCCTAACAGCAGACTAGAGAAAGGCAAGGATCAAGTCCAAAATTTGAAATATAAAGAAGCAATAAACATTCAACTGGAAAAGCAAGAAGAAAAAAGAATCCAAAAATGTGAAGATAATGTAAGGAGCCTCTGGGACAGCTTCAAGCGTACCAACATCAGAATTGTGGGGGTGCCAGAAGGAGAGAGAGAGCAAGATACTGAAAACCTATTTAAGGAAATAATGACTGAAAACTTCCCACATCTGGTAAAAGAAATAGACTTACAAGTCCAGGAAGCACACAGAACCCCAAATAAAAGGAATCCAAAGAGGACCACACCAAGACACATCATAATTAAAATACCAAGAGCAAAAGACAAAGAGAGAATATTAAAAGCAGCAAGAGAAAAACAGTTCATTACCTACAAGGGAGCACCCATACGACTGTCAGCTGATTCCTCAACAGAAACGATGCAGGCCAGACGGGAGTGGCAAGAAATATTCAATGTGATGAACAGCAAGAACCTACAACCAAGAATAATCTATACAGCAAAGCTATCATTCAGAATTGAAGGGCAGATAAAGACCTTCACAGAGAAGAAAAAGCTAAAGGAGTTCATCAACTCCAAACCAGTATTATATGAAATGCTGAAAGGTACTCTTTTAGAAGAGGAAGAAGAAAAAGGTAAAAGACAAACAATTATGAACAACAAATACACATCTGTCAACAAGTGAATCTAAAAATTAAGTGAATTAAAAATCTGATCAACAGAATAAACTGGTGAATATAATAGAATCAGGAGCACAGAAAGGGAGTAGACTGATAATTCTCAGGAGGACAAAAATCATAAAGCATCAAACAGACTGTGAAATTACAGCAGAAAGATTAAAGTTAGGTGAGGTAAATAAGTGATCAATCAAAGGACTTGTATGCATGCTTATAAACATAACCAATGATCACAGACACTGGGGGGTCGGGGTATGCCTGGGAGGGAGGGGGGGCAATGGGGAGATATGTATAAAAAATTAATTAAAATTAATTTAAAAAAAAAGACAATGTAAAATTAAACTTAAACAGCGCAAACAATCCAGCTGGCATGGCTCAGTGGTTGAACATAGACGTATGAATCAGGAGGTCATAGTTTGATTCCCGGTCAGGGAATATGCCCAGTGTGGGGCGTGCAGGAAGCAGCCAATCAATGATTCTCTCTCTTCTCTGATGTTTCTCTCTCTCATCCTCCCTCTTCTTCTCTGAAATCAATAAAAACGTATTGTTTTTTAAAAGCACAAAACGTGAAAATTAGTATAGTATTAAAAAAATAAATGTATTCCAAAATTCCTTTATTTGGAATCTGTAATTTCTCCCCCTAAAATAAACTCAGGTTAAGTTCAATGAGTTTTTAAAAAAATACATTTTTTATTGGTTAGAGAGAGGAAGGGAGAGAGAGATAGTATCATGGATGAGAGAATCATTCATTAAGCCCACAACCCAGGCATGTGGCCTGACTGTGAATCAAACAGTGATCTCCTAGTTCATAAGTTGACTCTTATTTACTGAGCCATACCAGCTAGCCAGGAATCTGTCAATTTAAATAATTCTAAAAATAAGTATTAAATCTTGTTTTAATTTGAATTAATCCTCAGAATAGTGTTTTTTTGTCTCCCCCACCCCCCAATATTTCCAATCTAAAATGCACCAATAACTTCAGTGGAACATATAGTCCTTCTTGGACTATACCAGTAATGCATATTTCCAAGTACCTCATCTTTTCTTACTTTATCATAGATTTTCAGTATTTCTACTCTCTTGGTGAATTAATTTACAGAAGGAAGTCAATAGACAGTAAAGACATTTTGTAATACCCTGAAGTTATCTGCAGGAGCAGGAAACTAAGAAAAGCTGATTTGGTGGGCTGTGGATAGTGTTCTGGATACAAGAACACTGGATACTGCAAAAAGAGCGAAGATAGAGTTCAATAATGTACATGATAACTGAGGTTCTAAACCAAGCATGTCAAACTCAAAGGCTAACATGGGCCAAATAAATAAGATTTAAGTTTATGTGGGCTACAAAATAATAAGTTTTAATTTTCATAGAAACATAGGTTTATTTCAATAGAGATGCTTAATACAAAGGGCTGAAATAAATGAGTAATTGTTTGAGTATTTGTTGTGGGCTCAAGTTTGACATGCTTGTTCTAGACTGTTCACCTGGAACAAAGGTAGCCTGAGGAGTAGGTTGTGAGACCACCAGACAGTTCAGAGCATCACAGTTGGTCATAATTCGGCAGTTTCCACTCTGAGACACGGTGAAGGTCTTCTGGAAACAGTATTTGTGCTGGGGCTGTTTGCAAGGTGAGCCGCTCAGCCAAGGTCCTTGGGAGTTCAGTAAGAGCTGATCCCGATGTTGCAGAATAAGTCTTTGCAAGTCCTAAAATGAAAAAGATTTTATAAATTTGAAGCTCTTTTGTTTAGTATTGTTTTATTAAAAAAAACTTTAGTTATTTTTTTTTGTTTCTTATTTTTATTGATGAGAGAGAGACATCAATTTGTTGTTTCACTTCTTATTCATGCACTCATTTGTTGATTCTTGTATGTGCCCTGACAAGGGATCAAACCCACAACCTTGGTGTGTTGGGATGATGTTCTAAACAACTAACCGGCCAAAACCATGGGTAGCTTTTTGATTGTTATTCCCATCATGCAAAATTCCTTGATCTAATACAAAGAGTTTTGTTTTGCTTTTTAAAATATGTTTTTATTGATTTTTAGAGAGAGAGGAAGAAAGAGGGCAGAGATAGAAACATTGATGAGAAATATTATCAATCAGCTGCCTCCTGGATGCTCCCCACCAGGAATTGAGCCTACCACCTGGGCATATGCCCTGATCAGTAATGGAACCGATGACTATTAATTAATAGAACCGATGACTCAATCACTGAGTCACACCAGCCCAGCACCAGGAAGTTTCTTATCCATTATATGAAAATGTTAACATAAATCCTAGAGAATTGCTGTAGTTTTTGTAGTATTACAACAAGTAAATGAAAAAAACGAGCACAGAATCATAAACTATAGGGTTGAAAATTGTTTTTGTTTACAACATCATTTATTGGTAGATGCAGGAAAATGAAAGGACTTATGTTTTGAGTTATATGGTTTAATCTTTTTTAAAAATTCAGATTGCAATAGAATTAATCATAAAACATGTAAGCTTTGGACAAATGCTCTAAACAGAAATAAAGTTGGTCACATTTACATGCTGATAATTTTGATTAAATCCTATTTGTATCTGAGATGAACCTTAGTAATATTTAGATTCCTTTTCAATTCCTATACAAAAAGTCATTTGGATTAGAAAGGGCAAACTTACCTGGACACGATTATGAAGCTTAGTGCACTCCTCAGTGAGGACTTGAAGTCGGAGCCGGCACTGTGCTGTTTCTAACTCTGCCTGCTTCCTAAGCCTCTGCTCCTGTAATAAGGTACTAGAGGGGAAAGCCAGCAAGAGGTAGAAATTAGGAAGGCTACTGAAGACTTCCCATCAAGGTAGCATAGTAAGTTCATGCTATGATACAAACACTTTGCTGTAAATATGTGATGCCTGAATAAAATATAACGAGAGAAAGATCTCAAATCCAGAAACAATACAGAAATGCAGCACGCATGGCTAAACTCATCAACCTACTAGGTTTGGTGTTAAAAGTAGGCAGTGATGACCAGGAGTTTTGGCTCCTTAAGCAACAAGGACTAAAAATGCAAAATGAGGGATCAGAACTAAGCTCACTACTTGAGTAGAGCCAATTATGAAAGCTTAAAATGACATGTTCAAAGACTAAGGTTATCTGCTGGATTAAAAGAAAAAAACAACCTACAAGATTACATATTCAAATAACACTACAAAAAAGAAGCTGAAGTGAAAAACATAGGATGCATGTAACAGGAAAATGATAACAAAAGACCAATTAGAATTAAAAAGATAAATATAAAGATAAACAATGCATAATGAAAGGCACATTCACCAAAAATAAAAATCATAAATTTGCATGTACCTAAAGACAAATTGAAAATATGAACTAAAAAAAGGAAGAGATTTCCATTTCAATGACACAGGATAGAAAAAAACAATGAAATTTGGAAAGAAAGGAATAAAGCTGCTCTATTTATTTCATGCAAAATTCAGGAGAACCTACTAACTATTAAGGTCCAGTAAGATGCTAGAATCAAGATCAAGAAAATGAGATTAACGAGGAGAAACTAAGATGGCGGCATAGGTGAAAACCTAAACTGCTGCCTTGCACAACAATTTCAAAACTACAGCTAAGTCCTAACCCGTTTGGCTCAGTGGATAGAGCATTGGCCTTCGGACTGAAGGGTCCCAGGTTCGATTCCGGTCAAGGGCATGTACCTTGGTTGCGGGCACATCCCCAGTGTGTGTGTGGGGGGGGTGTGCAGGAGGCGGCTGATTGATGTTTCTCTCTCATCGATGTTGTAAAAAAATCAATAAAATATATTAAAAAAACAAAAAACAAAATTACAGCTAAAAGACAGAATGGATATCATCTAGAACAGTGGTTCTCAACCTTTCTAATGCCACGACCCTTTAATACAGTTCCTCATGTTGTGGTGACCCCCAACCATACTTCATAATTGTAATTTTGCTATTGTTATGAATTATAATGTAAATACCCGTGTTTTCCGATGTCTTAGGCGACCCCTGTGAAAGTGTCCTTTGACCCCCAAAGGGGTCACGACCCACAGGTTGAGAACCACTGATCTAGAATCACAGGAAAGCTGGCTGAGTGGAAATTCTACAACTAGAAGGAAAGAGAGGGGCTCACAGAGACTCAAAGAAGCTGAAAAAACTGAGGTACGGAGACACACACGTGGAGAGGATGAGCGGCAGAGTGCCTGGCTGGATACCTCTAGTGGGAGGGAGATGGAAACTCCCAAATGCACTGAATCCCAGTTCTGATTGCAATAAACCCCAGTTCTGGGTGAGACTCATATGAAGGGAGTCTAGACTGTTGGGAAAAGAGAGGAGTTGCAAAAGGTAAAGGTGTGGAGGTGCGCATGCAAGTTCCCGCAGAGAGGACTACTGTTGATTGTGCCACTGGCTTTCTCTAGTGGGAGGAAGGCAGTACCTCCCAATTGTGCTGAAATCCAGTTCCAACTGCACTGAACTTCAGTTTCAGGAGAGACCCTGGGAACCCAGACTCATATGGGTCCCAGGGCACACGGCAACTCAGGGGAGCTGCGAAAGACAAGAGGTCTGAAGGCGCGTGCACGAGTGCACACAGAGAGGGCTGCAGTGATTACTGAGGTACACTGAGATGCAGGGGCCTCATAGGTCAGGGCTGATGGGAAGTCAAGGCTGTCTGCTCAGCCCTGAGACTCTACCCCACCCAGATAGAGCACAGAGGCTTTTGAAAATTTGCAAGTCTTGTATCATAAGGCTGACTCCAGCACAGAAGTTCTCCTAGCATAGAAATAGGTGGTCCTCATAGCCAATTAGCCTAGAGGTCAATTTCTCCCAGTGATACCAACAACAATCAAGACTTAACCATAACAAGGCTGTAAATACAGTCCACAGAGTGGTGCACCAAGAGTGTCCCTCAGATACCTGGGGAGGCAGAGCTATGGGGCCATATAGGACAATTAGGACACAAAGCTACTCTACCAACTCAGGGAAGCAGCGAAAATGCGGAGACAAAAGAACAGATCTCAAACAAAAGAAATGGCGGAAAACAAATGACTGGATACAGAGTTCAAAACCATGGTTATAAGGTTTTTCAAGAATTTCCTAGAAAAGATCAATAAATTTAGCGAGACCCTTGAGGATATGAAAAAGCATCAACTAGAAATTAAAGATACACTGACTGAAATTAAAAAAAAAAAAATTATACAGAGACCTAACAGCAGACTAGAGGACCACAAGAATCAAGTCAAAGATTTGAAATACAGTCAAAACCAGTTTGGCTCAGTAGATAGAGCATCCGCTGTGGTACCAGGTTCGATTCCAGTCAAAGGCATGTACCTTGGTTGCAGGAACATCCCCAGTGTGGGGTGTGTGGGAGGCAGCTGATTGATGTTTCTAGCTCTCTATCCCACTCCCTTCTTCTCTGTAAAAAAATCAATAAAATATATTTGAAATAAAGAAAAAAAATAGATTTGAAATACAAAGAAGCAGAAAACATTCAACTGAAAAAGCAAAAAGAATCCAAAAATTTGAAGAGAGTGTAAGGAGCCTCTGGGAAACTTTAAGCGTATCAACATCAGAATTGTGGGGGTGCCAGAAGAAGAGAGAGAGAGAGCAAGATACTGAAAACCTATATGAAGAAATAATGACTGAAAACTTCCCCTACCTAGTGAAAGAAATAGACCAACAAATCCAGGAACCCCAAACAAAAGGAATCCAAAGAGGACCAAACCAAGACACATCATAATTAAAATGCCAAGAGCAAAAGACAGAGAGAGAATATTAAAAACAGCAGAGAAAAACAATTAATTACCTATAAGGGAGCAGCTATACGACTGTCAGCTGATTTCTCAACAGAAACTATGCAGGTCAGATGGGAATGGCAAGAAAAATTCCAAGTGATGAATAGTAAGAACCTACAACTAAGATTACTCTACCCAGCAAAACTATCATTCAGAATTGAAGGTCAGATAAAGAGCTTCACAGATAAGAAAAAGCTAAAGGAGTTCATCAACATCAAACCAGTATTATATGAAATGCTGAAAAGTACTCTTTAACAAGAGGAAGAAGAAGGAAAAGGCAAAGATAAAAATTATGAACAACAAATACATATCTATCAACAAGTGAATCTAAAAATCAAGTGAATTAAAAATCTGATGAACAGAATAAACTGGTGAATATAATAGAATAGGGCATAGAAAGAGAGTGGACTGACAATTCTCAGGGGTAAAAGGGTGAGGGGGTGCGAAAAGAGACTGGACAAAAATCGTACACCCATGGATGAGGACAATGGTGAGGGAGGTAAGGGAATAGGGTGAGTTGGAAACCAGGTGAGGGAAGCTATGGGGGGAAAAAAGAGGAACAACTGTAATAATCTGAACAGTAAAGATTTATTAAATTAAAAAAAGAAAATTAAAATTGTCCGTAATCCTACTCCTCAAATGACTATCTATGGTACTTTCTTTTTCTAGCTCACAAAAACATAATCGAACTAATAGTATACTTTTACATGACAACATATATGCACTTCAATAGCAGTTTTAATGAAGGTATAGCATTCCATCACATAGATATGCCAAAGTGTATTCAACTCATTAATTCTCTTGGCTTGGTTTAACAATGCTAAAGGAAAAAACTCATTAAGTAAAATTTTCCACACATCCTTAATTGTCTTAGAACAAATGCCTGAAGTAGAATTACTTTTAAAGCATATTGTTGAAGCACACTAGCAAGGGCTTCTCTAAATGGTTGTGCCTTTGTACTTTCTTACTGGTAGTGTGTCTGAGGCCCCTTGTTACTGAACTCTCAGTGCCGAGTATAAAAATTCTTTAATATTCTTAATGAATATTTTAAAGTGTTATTAGTGATTGCTCTTCAGTTTCCAAGAACAATTTTTTTCATTGCACTACAGTGCAAAGCTTCATTTTTGAGTCTTCTGTATAGGGTGCTGCTGTAGTTTTTAGGAATACCATAAGCAAAAAATGGCAACAGAGATGGGCAGTAAAGGCAATCCCTTGGTTAGAATCTGGACAGGCTACAAGAAAACCAAGAATATCCTTCTACTTGAATCTGCTGCCCAAGTCAGGTATAAGGTATTGTACAGTTTTAGGTTTCTCTCTGGCTTTTCATTTCAGGAGGGCTTAAGACACCATGGTCTTGATCTCCACAGTTCATATTTACCAAAGGCTTAAGTCTTAGAGTTGATTCCAATTTCATAGGAATGCCTAAGTGCTCCTGGAGAAGGAACAGCTACTGCATTCCTTCTGAACCTACCTGTTCCAATTAACATACAACACTCAGGCTCTGAAAGCAGATGCTTACAGCATGTGCCAAGAACATAGGAGTAAGTGGCAATCTTCTCCCTGCTGTCCTTTCATGTCTTTCTGCAACACTGGTTAGTACTCCGTATATTACAATAGAAGCTTTTTTAACTTGGCAAACTAAAATTGAAAACCAATGTATTGATTTGTGTAACTGAGAAATTTATTGGGATCTAACTTCAGTATAGTTGAAATCACAATTATTTGTCATCTTGATCCTCATTTTTAATGCTGTATGGAATGCAAACAATGCAGACCTCTTTGAGATGATCAGGTATATATTATAAATCACAATAAGAGGCAGATTGCTTAACAATCCCTAGAGATCCCCAGTCAAGCATCAGAACTACACTAAAAGTGACTCATACAATCTATTTCTACAAGGAACCAAAAGGGAACATTCCAGCTAGGCAGGTTCTTTTTACCTACCTTTTCATGCGCTCATGTTCACTCGTGTCCAAAGCTCTCAGCGTTCGGGCATAAAGGACAACAATGTCACTGTGCTTGGCTTTCTTGTTGCACTAAAGAGTCCAATAGGACAAAGTTAGTCGAGTTCCAGGAATCCTCCTGACTTAAAATGACTGTGCACATGCACAGTCCCTATCTCCAGTCCTTACCTGGGGACATTTTCGTGCTGGTCCTCTGAGCCACTTAGAAATGCACCTAAACCCAAAGAGGTGCCCACAGCGTAAAGCAGAAAGCCGATGATCCCCAGCATTAGTCCACTGTTCTAAACATATTGTACAAGTGTCCCCTTCTTCCTCATCTGTAGAAACTGAAGGCAGGAGAAAACTGGACTTCTGGGGAGACTGCTGGATGTAAACCAGAACACATTCAAATGAAAGAAAATGCAAAAATCAATTTTGAAGAGGATGCACAACTATCAAATTAACAAAACCACACAAAAATTATAAAAACCCAATTGAAAACACTGCAGAAAAACTATAACATCTATGAACCTCCTCTCATTCTTTTTAGAATGCAATCTAGTCAAATCTAACATAAGGCACAAAAATATTAGTACCCTTGGACCTTGAAATTCTTGGATTTTTTGCATTCAAATAAAGAAAAAGGGCTATCTTTACAAAGATACATACACACACTCAAATTAGCAGTTACTCAGATAACCAACAGAAAACAGTAAGTTTGTTATTTTTCTAAAATAAGGTTTCATAATCAACTCAAGTGGTTATAAAGTACTTGGTCCATGTGAATCAAAGAAAAATACCATAAAAACAAAATATAAACAGCTTACAAAAAATTACAAATGGTCAATAATTGTTCGCTTATAATTTTTAAAGAAGCAACAAATTTAAAAAATGCAAATTTTCCCATCTATTAGATGGTATAAATTAATGTCTGATGATACCAAGCACTGTTGAGAGTGAGGGAGAAATGGGCATGCTTACATATTGTTGCTGCAAGTAGAAACTGGTACAAATTTTCCAGAGGGCAATTTGGCATTATCTATTAAAACTAAAATACATATCTTTCCTTTGACATAACAATCTCTCTGCTAGGAATACAGACACAAAATGTGCCAACACATTTCTACAAGGATGTTCATTGCACCATGAGTTATATTAGAAAGAGCTTTTGGCCAGTGTGGCTCAGTTGGTTGGGGTGCCATCCTGTATTCTGAAAGGTTTTTGGTTCCATTCATGGTCAGAGCACCTATATCAGAGCACCTCAACTCCCAATGCCCCCCACCTCCGCTTGCCCTCTCTCTAAAATCAATACACATATGCTTGGGTGAGGATTTAAATAAGTAAATAAAAAAGAAAGAAAAGGGAATGACCATAGTACACATAAGGGAAGAGTTAACAAAAATTTTAATTATATGATGGAACACTATTATTAAGTTATTAATAAAAATAAGGTTCAACTTTATGTGCTGATAATAGAAAGCTCTCCAAAATGTAGTTAGTGGGAAAAGGAGTAAAAATAAGAAATAATATAATCCCACTTGTGTAAATTTAAAACGTTTTTACATATAAATTCACATGTACATAAAATATTTTTCTAGAGGGAAGAAATAAAAACAGAGACCATACACAAACATGCAAAAAGTAGATCAATGATGTTTTGGGATTGGTTAAGTCCACAATTAATGTAAATAACTTATATTAAGAACAATAATTTGTTATTTTTTAAATTAAAAGCTACTTATCACATAGTTATCACCTTCTGCCAGACAGTTCATAAACTACATTCCTATATATTATTTTAATTGATTCTTAACCTTGTTAGACAAGTTACCCTTACATCTTCACACCCACCTGCCAACCCTTTTTAAAACTAAGAGAAAGAAGTCACACAAATTACTTCCTTAGATAAGATCTACTCCTAGATCTCCTGCCTATAAAGCCTGCAAATTTTTCATTTTAGCCTGCAGTCTCCTTTCTAAATGAAAAATCCAAACCTTTTCATTTATAATTTTTTTTTTTTTAACAGGGAGAGAGAGAGATAAAGACTGAGAAACATCAATGAGAGAGAAACATCGATCAACTACCTCCTGCACTGATGTGCCCGCAACCAAGGTACATGCCCCCTGACCGGAATCGAACCCGAGACCCTTCAGCCCGCAGGCCAACGCTCTAACCACTGAGCAAAACTGGTTTTGGCCAAACCTTTTCACTTAAAAAAAATGTTTGTCTTACCTGCTTGGGGAGTGACTCTCTTCCATCACTACATGTAACTTCTTGCTCTGCTGAAACCCCTCCTGGTTGTTCTGTCAAGTCGTTTCCAGAAATAACATAATAGGTAATAACAAAAAAAGATATATGTCATAAGGTCAGAGGCTAGGAGAGCCTGAACTCACCATTTCTAATTGGTAATGTTTAAGGCATGACAATTTTCCCAAGTAGCATCAGTGAATTTCTCCCCACTTATTTTACACATTTTTCTAACATATATAAAAAGTAGACAGAACAGCTTAACTATACCCATAGGTATCCATCACTGCATTTCAAAATAATCAATTATTTTTATAATCTTGTTCCAGCTTAACCCGATTCCCATTATTTTCTTTTGGAATACTTAATAACAAACTTTTAAATATCATTTCACTTATAAAAACTTTTGTAACACTAACTGATAAGGATTTATATTTACATAACATTATTATCGTACCTCATATAACTTAAAAAAATATATATATTTTATTGTTTTTACAGAGAGGAAGAGAGAGGGATAGAGAGCTAGAAATATCGATGAGAGAGAGACATCAATCAGCTGCCCCCTGCACGCCCCTTACTGGGGATGTGCCCGCAACCAATATACATGCCCTTGACCGGAATCGAACCAGGGACCCCTCAGTCCGCAGGCCGATGCTCTATCCACTGAGCCAAACCGGTCTCGGCCTTACCTCATAAGATTAACACTAATCCTTTAATACCTTTTAATATCCATGCACCCAGTTCATTTTCAAAATTTCCCAACTGTATTTACTACAGTGAATTTATTCCAACCAGGATCTAAATAAACAAGGTCTCCAAAATGAGCTTGACTGTTATGTTTCTTAAGTCTTTGTTTTTCATTCATAACAATTTTCTTTTACTCATTTTTATCCCCTCATTGTCATTGATATATTGGGGGAGTTTGGTCATTGGTCCAATAAAAAGTGCTACACCCTGGATTTTGCGGTTTTTATGTGACACTGCTTACATTTCCTATGAACTGACAGATCCAGAGGCTTCAGTACATTCAATTCTGGTTTTGGGGCAAGAGGAAGGGCAGTAAGATACTTCTTAGGTTGTGCATCTCTGATTATAGCACATCAGAAGGCTCATATTGGGTTCCGGTGTTTCAGTCCAACCCCTAAACTATCAGGGTCTTCATCAATCTTTACACCTTCATTAATGGTCAAGGAGGTGATTTTTAATTTTTAGTCATTTTTCATGTAATTTTTCTGGGATTGCTTCTAGATTTTGAAATACTCCTTATTTCTGGATTTTATCACTCATATACTCTTCTAATACCAAAATGTTTTCATTTTTTACTCTAGATCTCCAATCCACTTACTATATCCTATTTTATATAGTATAAGGAATGAATCCACAACAATACATAACATTATACTAGGACTTAAAAAGTAAAGACTAGATAGGCGCTGAATTTACAAAGCTTTTCTTTAAAAACAAACAAAAAACTACTTCCTTCTCAGATATCTAAGGAATTGAAAGGGAATATAAAATGTCATATTAAAATAAATGATTCACGCCCTAATTGATTTGGCTCAGTGGATAGAGCATTGGTCTGCGTACTGAAGGGTCCCTGGTTCGATTCCGGTCAAGGGCATGTACCCTGGTTGAGGGCACATCCCCAATAGGGGGTGTACAAAAGGCAGCTGACTGATGTTTTTCTCATCAATGTTTCTAACTCTCTATTCCTCTCCCTTCATCTCTGTAAAATATCAATAAAATATGTAAAATATAAATAAAAATAAACAAATGATTCACTGGGTCACAAATCATATTAAATTGCAAGTCAGGTCAAAAGTCTCTATTAATTATGGCCAATGAAAGCTGCACTATAAAGCAGAAATCGATAGCATTTGCAGGGAAAAAGAAAAAGGATCAAAACATGTATCCAGAGACTCTAGCCTTTTGAAGTCTGAATATTTTTTGTTTGTTAATTCTCACTGGAGGATATTTTTTCCATTGATTTTTAGAGAGAGTGGAAAGGAAGGAGGGGGAGAGAGAAACAGCAATTAGTTGCCTCCTGCAGGTGCCTCCACCAGGGGTGCAAACTGCAACCCATGTATATACCCTTAACTGGGAATCGAACTGGAGACCTTTCGGTACACGGGCCAATGCTCTAAACACTTAGCCACACCAAGCCGGACTGGAGTCTAAGCTTTCTATATATTAGCCTTGTAAATCCAAACCTGGATAAACACTCACCTTCTACAATGGCAACTTCAGGTTCATCTGTCTGCACAACCACCTCTTCGTACTCTATGGGACTTTCATTGTCAGAATCAGAACTATTTGGTACCTGCAAGTCTTCAGATACAGGATTGCTAGCCCCTGAATCATGAGAAGTAGTTGGCAAAGAAGATTGGCTCCTGCTCACTTGAAAGTAAGCATCCAATGGTGGTGCTCTGGACCTATTTATAAAGAAAGGCAACAGAATGTACAATAAACCACCATCTAATAACCCAATGTGATTTGGAGGCAAATCCTAGTCATTTGAACCCATCTCCAGGCCTTTGAACAAAACACCAGAATTGGGCAGATGCTGGCTGGTCTGTATACTCCCTTCCACTCAATTATATTAATCCACACTGGAGCTTAACTCTTCTACTAAAAGCTAATTCTACTCTACTGGCCCCTTTGGCTATATGTTAAT
>JAAGEH010000452.1:16512104-16635625 GCA_011751065.1 Lasiurus cinereus
TATTAAAGGGTCGCGGCATTAGAAAGGTTGAGAACCACTATTTGAAAAGATATGACTCAGCAATCTGTCATTATTAGGATGTTGGAAAGGGAAAGTGGGCATGAAGAAAAAGAACCATTGGTTAAATACAGTCGCGTGGCCGAGACAGGTTTGGCTCAGTGGATGGAGCGTCGGCCTGCGTACTGAAAGGTCCCAGGTTCGATTCCGGTCGGGGGCATGTACCTTGCTTGCGGGCACATCTCCAGTGTGGGGCGTGCAAGAGGAGGCTGATTGATGTCTCTCTCTCATCGATGTTTCTGACTTTCTATCCCTCTCCCTTCCTCTCTGTGAAAAATCAATAAAAAAATATATTTAAAAAATACATAAATAAGTAAATAAATAAATATGGTTGCGTGGATTCTGCTGCTATAGTTAGGCAGATCAGGCCTTTGGGGATAAAGAATTAAGTCTGGCTTCAGTCATCATTTCAGCTCTTATTTTAAGACACTAAAGGCCCAGTGCACGAAATTTGTGCACTCGGGGGGACGGGGGAGTCCCTCAGCCCAGTCTGTGCCCTCTTGCAGTAATGGGAGCCCTCAGGGAACATTGAGCCTGGCTTCTGGCTGAGCGGCGCTCTACCTGTGGGAGTGCCTTGAGCATCTGCCCCCTATGGTCAGTGTGTATCTTAGCAACCAGTCATTCTGCCAAAGGGCCAAAACCGGCTCTCTGACATCCCTTAAGGGGTCCTGGATGCAAGAGGGCCCAGGATAGGTCTAGGGATCCCAGCAGTGCACCATGGGGACCAGGGACGGATGCATGTGATTAGCTAGCTGGGGAGGGATCGAGGGAGGGTTCCAGGTATGTCTAGCCTGTCTTGCTTAGTTCCGATTGGCTGGACCCCAGGAGCAAGGTGGTCAATGCATATCATAGTGAGTGGTTGAGCAGCCTTAGCATATCATTGCATTTTACACTTTGATTGGTTGAACAGACAACTGGACGATTGGACACTTAGCACACTAGGCTTTTATTACATAGGACTAGAAGCCTGGTGCACGAAATTTGTACATGGGGGGCGGGGGCCCACGCATAGAGATGCAGGCAGTTGGCCAGCCAGGAAGGGACCGCGGGAGGGGTCCAGGTGTGTCTTGCTTAGTCCTGATCAGCCGGACCCCAGAAGCAAGCTAACCTACTGGTCCATTGTCTGCCCCCTGGTGGTCAGTGCATGTCATAGTGAGCGGCTGAGTAGCTATAACATAACTTCAGCATATGATGCTTTAGTTGAACAGACAACTGGATGACTGGACACTCTAGCACATTAGGCTTTCATTATATATGACTAGACGCCCAGTGAACGAAATTTGTACGGAGGGGGAGGGGTTGTATATCTCCTCAGCCTAGTCTGCACCCTCTCCAATCTGGGACCCCTCGGGGGATGTCCGACTGCTGGTTTAGGCCCAATCACATCCCTCTCACAATCCGGGACCGCTGGCTCTTAACTGCTCTGCCTGCCTGATCACCCCTAACCACCTCTGCCTGCCGGCCTAAACATCCTTAACTGCCTCCCCCTGCTGACCTAGTTGTCCCCAACTGCCCCTCCCTTGCTGGCCTGGTCACCCCTTACTGGCCCCCGACCCCCAACAGCCTGGTCATCTCATGCAGCCTGCTGTTCAGTTGTTTGGTCATCCCTCACTATCCCACCTGCCCGCCTTGTTGCTCCACGCAGCGTGCAGTCTAGTTGTTTCAGTAGTGACTGGCCTCTGGCTTTTTACATATTAGGATTACTTTTCTTCTCAAGGTTAATATCTGGTTAAAGTTAAAAATACAACATATTAAAAAAAGAACTCAAGATGAGGAGAGTTGGGAGCAGATTTAACATTCCAATTCATTCTGGCTGGCTGAGTTTTAACCATAACCACTTTTATATCTCAGTTTTCCTTATTTTCACGGTAGCAAGCCATACTCCACCCAGAATTAATGACATTTGATATTAAAAGTTTAAAAGGTTCTGAACTTTATAACATACTGCCAAGCTAATAATCACAAAGTATTAGTGAAAGGTGACCTACTTTAAATTTTAATAACTGTTTTTATGACATTGAGATATGTTATTAGCCAGAAACATTATTGGAGATTGCTCATGCAGAAAATTTTTGATTTCTCATAGGATTGCTGAAATTTATAACTAGGGCTTTCTATTAAAAAAATTGATTGCCCTAACCAGTTTGGCTCAGTGGATAAGGCTTCAGCCTGCGGACTGAAAGGTTCTAAGTCTGATTCCAGTCAAGGACATATACCTTGGCTGTGGGCACATCCTCCATAGGAGTTGTGCAGAAGGTAGCTGATGGATGTTTCTCTCTCATAGATGTTTCTAACTCTCTATCCCTCTCCCTTCCTCTCTGTAAAAAATCAATAAAATATATATTTTAAAAAATGGATGGTTAAATGAAACAAAATAAGCAGTATTTGCTATCCCATTCATTAGATAGAAGATTCACCCTTATAAAGAAATGTGACTAGCCGAAACTGGTTTGGCTCAGTGGACAGAAAGGTCCTAAGTTCGATTCTGGTCAAGGGCATGTACCTTGGTTGTGGGCATATCCCCTGTAGAGGATGTGCAGGAAGTAGCCGATCGATATTTCTCTCCCATCGATGTTTCTAACTCTCTATCTCGCTCCCTTCCTCTCTGTAAAAAATCAGTAAAATATATTTAAAAAAAAAACCAACAACAAAAAAACAAATGTGACTAAAATTAGTAGCAATTGTGAAGCCTTTGATTCACAATTTAAGAGCACAAACCAGTGATTTTTAGCATAATCACACAATTCTAAAATGAACTCTGAACCCATAAGTGGTTATTTTCTTTTCTCCTTCCCCCTTAGCCTGTGACACCACTAATTTACTTTGTTTCTATGGATTTGCTTATTCTGTATTTTCATGAATAGGACCATATGATATGTGGGTCTGGTTTTTTTTTACAACTTGATGATAAATACAAGGATTATATAATCTGCAAATAGCTATAATATTATTTATTTTAATATATATGTTATTTTTATTGATTTCAGAGAGGAAGGTTGAGGGAGAGAAACATCAAGAATGAGAGAGAATCATTGATTGGTTGCCTCTTGCACACCCCCTACTGAGCCCAAAACTCAGGCATATGCCCTTGACCAGACAACTGGATGACTGGATATTTAGCACATTAGGCTTTTATTATATAGGACTAGAAGCCTGGTGCACGAAATCTCATCTCATCTCATCTCATCTCATCTCATCTCATCTCTCTCTTTGCCTAACCTGGAACCTCCGGTACAATAGTTAATCAAAGTGGCAAAAAGTTTAATGCTCCAGAATCCATGTTCTTTACACTGAACTACAGTCTTTGGCCTTTTAGGTTTATTCCACTTTGTGGAGACAAACATGTGACTGCCAGTCAAATAGCTTGATTAATATCTTTCAACATCTAAATTCTGTAATCTGAGCACATATATTGCTATATATGTCAGCAATTTTCTAATTATTGTTTGGTTTGTGTTTGCAAGTATCTTCTAGGAGAATCAAGCTGAACATGCCAACAAGAAAATTTGTTCTCGTTCCTATTTCTCTCTGTAAACTGGTACTTGGTTTATAAGTGTCATTCTGTGAGGTGGTTAACACAAGTGTCTCCGACCAAAAGCAATCACTCAATTGAGTGTATGAACAACCAAGGCTGAGGAATAATGTGAGAGGCCAGCCAGTCCCTGGGGACACCACTCTCAACTCTCAGCCTATTTACTCAACAGAGGTCCCAAACTGCACTACAAGGTACTGTCACCTATCACAAAACTGTGTGAAGGCATATTTTTGCTTTTATAATCTGAAGGAATGACACCTTAAAATAACAGAGTTGGATGCATTTGTAACTCTTGTTTACCACAGAACTGTACACCCACCATCTTTGATGGGTCACATCCAAGAGTGACCAGGCCTAACAGAGGCTGGAACCACATTAATAGCAGGGCCTGCTACAGAATCCATGGAAAAGGATGCTGAATCCTGAAACCAAAGGCACAATCCCAATTCCAGAGTTACCTCAGACAAATCACAAATTATCCTATCAGCTTCCTCATTTGTAAAAATAGATGACCTAGCCACTGTTTTTAGTACCATCTCACTATTCTCATAGTGTTTAGACAAAAGGATTAAGCTCTCTCTATATCTGTCTATATAGAAAATGAGTCCAATCCAGCAGTTTCAATACCAGCTCTACTTCTTCTGTGTGGTAGATATGAGACCTTGAACAAAACACTCTTAGGGTCCATAAAATGAATTCCACCTCTTTTAAACATGAAAATATTTAAAAGACCAAATATGAAATAAGAGTCTTTCAAATAAAGCAGAAGGACATTAAAAACAGGTAAGACATAGACAATTGTTATTCTTTATAATAATCCTGTCAAGACTTGACAGCTTAGCCCTTCAAGAGGTAAATTCAAACCAAAAACTATGTAAAAAAAATTTCAACTCTTCAACATAGTCTCAAGTGAGGAAGACTGGAATGCTTCCCACTCTGTCAGATAAGCTCTTAATTCACATTTTCCTTTTCACAAGGATTCTTTAAATCTAGCCTACACTACTATGTAGAGTGCCAATAAATAATGGATCTTGGATGAGTGGAGTGAACTTACAAATTAAGAAATATATATATTTTTTATATACAAGGTACAAATGATCTAAAGAAAAGCCAGCCTCCATAAAAGCCATTGCCAATAAACTACCATCAGTTTTCAAAACATCTGAGTATAACTTATCCCTTGCCTGGCCAGAGTGGCTCAGTGGTTAAACGCTGTCCTGTACACTAAAAGGTTGTCGGTTCAATTCCCGGCCAGGACACATAAAGGGCTTGCAGATTCCATCTCCAGTTGGGGCACATTGGAAAGGCAACTGATGGATGTTTCTCTCTCTCTCCCCCTCCCCTTCCTTTCCTCTCTCTAAACATGTCCTCAGCTAAGGATAAAAAAAAGAGAGAGGAAAAAAAAATTAAGTAAGTATAATATACCCCCTCAATTACTTTGTTAGGTAAATAAAGCGAGCACTTTTATTTTCATCTGACCTGTGAGAAAATAGGAATTCAGAAAAGTTACCTTGCCTACCTTATCTTAAGCAGTACTGGGGTTATGACCAGAGCCCAAGTCCAAAATTCCCAATCTGGTACTAATCCCATAGCCCAAGTTATTATTATTTACCTGGCACTGTCCGTCCTCTGAGACCCTCCAGGTCTCGCTCTACGTGAAGCAGTCCCTCGCCTCCTCCTGGTTCTTACTGGCCCCACATTGTTGTCTGAAGGGGGTCTCAGGAATTCTAGCATGCCATGAAGTCTCTGTAGCCCATTAATGAAGTTGCTCACTGAGTGCAATGAAGCCACTCGGATGTTGGGGTTAGCATCAGCTCCCTGCCTACGCTCCTCTGAAGTTCCTGGATTAGTGTTCTCCACATTATCTTCTCCCAAGGGCTCCACTTCCTCTGTCAGGTCAATGGACATCTGTGGAGCAGGCTGCAGCAGGTGTGGTCCTTCCTGGCTGTTGACCACTTCAGCAGGAGCAGGCTGCAGCAGACGTGGTCCCTCTTGGCTGTTGACCACTTCAGCAGGAGCAGGCTGCAGCAGGTGTGGTTCCCCTTGGCTGTTGACCACTTCAGCAGGAGCAGGCTGCAGCAGATGTGGTCCTTCCTGGCTGCTGACCACTTCAGCAGGAGCAGGCTGCAGCAGGTGTGGTTCCCCTTGGCTATTGACCACTTCAGCAGGAGCAGGCTGCAGCAAATGTGGTCCTTCTTGGCTGCTGACCACTTCAGCAGGAGCAGGCTGCAGCAGACATGGTCCCTCTTGGCTGTTGACCACTTCAGCAGGAGCAGGCTGCAGTAAGGGTGGTCCCTGTAGGCTGCTGACAAGTTCAGCTGGAGCAAGTTGTCCTAGAGCATTATGATCTAACTGCATCTGAACATCATATTCCATTGCTTCTTGAGCCATCACTGGGAAGCAATATTTGTAAAAGGTATTAGTAAAATAGATAAAACATGTCATATAGTTTATATAATCTAGAATTTTATTTGGCAAAACTGAGAAAATTTTAGTTAGTAAAGTCAGAGATGTTTTGGTAGAGATGTTTTGGTAATCATCCACTTTTTTCTCCTTAACAAGCACTTACAGCCAGTTGTCCAGGTCATCCTTTGAAAACATGAAATCATGTGACCATAGTACAATATTCTTAAATAAAAATAACGGGATTGAACTATTGGGTCTGAAAGTAATATCCCATACCTCTTGCAGTTCTTTGTCATGACCTGAATATGGACATTTATCAAATTAATTCAATTACTAAGTGGAAATTACCTAATTTCTCCAAAAAAGGGTAAGCAACCTTTATTTATGCATTCCTTTTCATTGTTTCCCATCTCTAATTCCATTTAACAAATATTTATTAAGCATTGTTACATAGACACCCCACAGACAAGATGCTACATAAGAGTTTATAGTCTAGCAAATGGGAGAAGAAATGTAAAAATTAGACATTGTGATATTTGGTTTTAAGAGTCGGAGGCAAAAAGCATCATTTCAGACACAATAGTAAGGGAAGGCCTCTCAGAAAGAATAAAACTGAGCTGAGGAATAAAGGATTAAATGAAGTTGGCCATGTAAGAGCAGAGGAAGTTTCAGAAGGAAATCAGTACATACACAGGTCCCTGGTAAGCATGAGATTTGGTGCATTTGAGAAACCAGGCAGACCAGTTTAATGAGTACACTAAGGAAGAGCTAGACAACATAGGATGAGCTTGATAGGGCAGGACACTATCGCTGAAGGCCTTGTTAGAGTTTCTTCTTGTGTTAGGAATGGGCTTCAGGGAAGCAAGATTTCAAACCTGGTGACTAGCTTATAAGTTACTACGGGAGTATAAACTAATGGTTATGAAGGCTTGAACAAGAGTAGACAGCTTTGCTCTGCCAGTATGGTTGAACATTATCCCATGCACCAAGGAGCCGAAAATTCCATTCCCGGTCAGGGCACATGCCCAGGTTTGGAGCTCGACCTCACCCCCTCCTCACCCTGTAAGGGGCAAGCAGGAGGCAGCTGATCAGTGTTTTTCTGCTCTCTAAAGAAAATCAACAACATTTTTTATAAAAGCCCTAACCAGTTTTCTCAGTGGTTAGAATGCCTGAAGGATTCCAGGTGGCTCTGGTCCAGGTGCCCGTGGGAGGCAACAAACTAACATGTCTCTTTCACATCAGTGTTTTTCTGGTCTATCCCGTTCTCTCCCAGGATCTTTTAAAAAGTCAATGAGATTTTACTGTTAGAAAATGATTGGGTCTCTGTCCGTATATTTAACAATAAAATCATACTGGTTGTTAAGGTTCAGCTATTCAGAGTTTCCAAAACAGAGAAAAGGACAAACCAAAAGAGTACTTGAAATGAAAAATAATAAAATGAGAATGGAAGATAAAGTGGTGGAAAAGTAGAAGAAAAAGATAGCCAATTAAGACAGTAATAAAATTAAAAGATCAAGCCAGGATATACGATTAACTGAAGTACCAAAAAGAAAGAACTCAGAAAATGGAGAACAAAGTAAATCAAAACCTTGGGTCAAAATGGAATCATAAAGTCTCTTCCAACTAAGAACCCCAACATAATACGATTTCTACAAAAATAATATCCGCGGGGGTGGGGGAAGCAGGTTGCAAACAAATCCTCTAGGGTAGTGGTCAGCAAACTCATTAATCAACAGAGCCAGATATCAACAGTACAATGAATGAAATTTATTTTGAGAGCCAAAGTTTTTAAACTTAAAACTATATAGGTAGGTACACTGTTATTTACTTAATTAGGGTATTCCTAAGCTGGGCTTTGCTAAAAACATCCTCAATCTGATTGAGGCATGTAGCTCTCGAGCCAAGGTTTGCTGATCACTGCTCTAGGATTCCATTTTTTTAGGACACTTAAAAACATGTAAAATCATGCTATCTAAACTTAAAATACCAAATTCAGGAGGGGGAAGGTGCAGGGATACATGAGGCTTTGACTGTCTAATATGTTTATTTCTTTTAAAAAATGGAAGCTATTGTATCAAAAAGTAAAGGCCAAGATTTGTTAGGTCTGGGTGGTGAAAGCACAGGTCTTTTTAAAGTCATTCTCTGTACTTTCCAGTATAGTTAAATATTAAAAAGTAAAATTTCTTCCCATCATATACCAGTTGTGATTAGATAGCAATCAGTTCTGATTAGAACAGGAAAACTGAGAACCAAATCTATTGGCTTATCACTTTTATCTTCCATAGCATCAAGTACATAGCAGATGCTAAATGCCTATTGAATTATCCACCATATACCTAAAAAAAAACTGCCCAAAACAAAAACAAAAAAACCCAAAGCTCAACAATTAAGAACATATCAGCATTCAATACACGGAGCTACAGACACAGCAGAAATATGGAATATTTTCATCCTGGCATAAAGTTCTACAGAACAGCTGGTTTGGCTCAGTGGATAGAGCGTCGGCCTTCTGACTGAAGGGTCCCAGGTTCGATTCCGGTCAAGGGCATGTACCTTGGTTGCAGGCACATCCCCAGTGGGGGGATGTGCAGGAGGCGGCTGATCGAGGTCTCTCTCATCGATGTTTCTGACTATCCCTCTCCCTTCCTCTCTGTAAAAAATCAATAAAATATATTATAAAAAAAAAGAAAAAAGTTCTACAGAACAGTGCTATTCTGGATAAAAGTTTCCTAACAATGTGGGGGAATATTAATCCTTCCAGCCCTTGGGGTAATGGGCACCTACAACAATGATTTTCAACCTTTTTCATCTCATGGCACACATAAAATAATTACTAAAATTTTGCGAAATATGTATTTTTGCCAACCTGACAAAAAACTAAAAGGTATAATAATTTTGATTCACTCCCACCAGACAACTCGTGCTGTGTTGGCTGTTATTTTTTTTTAACTTGACAATCTAGCCCAGCTGGCACGGCTCAGTGGTTGAGCATCGACCTATGAACCAGGAAGTTAGATGGCTCGATTCCCGATAAAGGCACGTGCCTGGGCCTGCAGGAGGCAGCCCATCCATGATTCTCTCTTATTATTGGTGTTTCTCTCTCTCTCTCTCTCCCTCTTCGTTCCTTTCTGAAATCAATAAAAATATATTTTGACCTAACCGGTTTGGCTCAGTGGATAGAGCGCTGGCTTGAAGACTCAAGGGTCCCAGGTTTGATTCCAGTCAAGGGGGCCCGTCTCTTGGTTGCCGGCACATTCTCAGCAGGGGGTGTGCAGGAGGCAGCTGATCCAGGTCTCTCTCTCATCCATGTTTGTTTCTAACGCTCCATCCTTCTCCCTTCCTCTCTGTAAAAAAAAAAAAAAATCAATAAAATATATTTAAAAATAAAATAATATTAAAAAAAATAAACTTGACAATCTAAGGGGGGAAAAAAGGTCAGTGCCCCTCACTATATAGTCAGGTATTGCATGCTTTAAAAACCCTTGACACACACACACACACACACACACACACACACCAGCTGAAAATCTCTGGCCTCGAGCAAAAGACGTCCGGCTGCCACCCCAAGCCTTAAGCAAGCAACCTTGACCTCGATTTTTCTATTTATTTGTGCCATCGGCGTCGGGAGTTTAAAAATGTTAACCTCCCACCATTCACCGCACCACGCTTTGTTTACTCAGATTTCAATCAATGTCCACCACAGGCCGGGAGGAGGTGACCCCCCCGCCCCCCACTTTAACAAAACAAGAAGGGGAATCGGGGAGTCAGGCGCAGGCCGGCCTCGGCTCAAATCCTCGCTCCGGAAAGCTGCTGCGCCGCTGGGACCTCGGGCGGGGGTTCCGCTAACCAGCTCACCCGTGTAAATACGACAATAAAAGCAGGTACGTCGCCAGCATTGCTGTGAGGTTAAGCTAAATAAAATGAAAAAACTAGGTTCTGCAGTCACCTCGGTGGTGATGCCACGAACGCACGCTCAAACAGGAGAACAATTATCGGCCGGCCAAGAGTTCACGGGTCGGCGGCTCCCGGGAGACGGGCTGCGGAAAAGCCGGCCCGCGGGGAACTCGCCGGCGAACTCGGGAACTTCCGGGATCGCTCGCACTTCCTGTCTTCCTCCCCGCCCCCACCACGACCGCAGGCCTCTCAGAAACGCCGAAACCCACTGGGATTCCGGCGCCTTCAGCCCTAACGGTTGGGGCCGCCGAGCACGGCCGAACCTTCTCAGGGGCTCGGGGTTCCACCGGGGGCGTCCCTAAGTTCCGCCTCCAGGGGCCACGCCGGGGAGTTATTCCGGAGCCAGAAGGGGGAAAAGGTAAGCGCCCTCCTCACCTGCAGCCGGAAAAACGCAGCCCGGCTCGCGAGCCCGCCGCGGTCCGTTTCTCCCGCAGCTTTCACGTCTCCCGACTCCAACCTCCCTTTCCCCCAGCCGCTCAAGCTGCCCGCCTAAATCGTGGGCGCGGCTTGCTCCTATTGGGCAGTAGCCCCCGGCCATCGGCCAATAGCCTCTCTTCTTCTTCCTTTGGTCGCCGCTGGCTAAAAGAGCGGCGCTCTCATTGGCTGGTCCTTCGCAAACAGGTGGGACCGCGCGCGAGGAGGCCTTGGACCATTGGTTTAAAAGCTTCAGGCCGTCCCCTCGCGTCCAGCCCCCCCACACGGGGCGGAGGAAAGCTTCTTACCGTTTTTTTTTTTTTTTTTATTTGAACTTTCTGGCGGAAGAAAAGTTGGAAGAAAAAAAGTTGATCGGTGCATTTTGAGGAGAAGATGAAAAATATTAAAACGGTGACTCCTGCTGCTTCTCCCCAACTGCTTAGTAAAGGAGCTGCCGTTAGCCGAAGGCTGGTAATGAACAATCGTTTCAAAATACCCCCCCCCCCCCTCCCCGTCCCGTTCCTTTATGTTCTCTCCTGGGTTTGGAGAGAGCGTGCGGATTGGCCGGCATGACCTCTTCAGGCCCAAATCACTGCGGTAAATGGCCTGCTACTAAACTATTGTCACATCACTTTGACAGCTAATGTTTTTCAGACATCTTCCTGGAAGATGAAATCTCGCTGAAATCTAAACCTTGGCCCAGGCTGCACATGGCCAGAATTTTATTGACTCAGCTGCCAATTTTCAGTGGAAGTGGTAGCCGAGGAGAGCATAAATAATTGAAAATCTTGGCCAATACGTATAATTACACTATTTTTATCCTGCAAAATTAGCATTAGTATTTTTACTTTTCCCCTCCCTTTCTTGCTATAGCTACTGAGCTTTTAGCATAGGCTACTCCCCTGGCTAAAGAAATCTGTAGAACACAACAGATGGCTGCTCAGTGAAAACTACAGAATGTTCCTAGATGGTTCTGAAAGTAGTATATTCATTCATGTCCACCTAATGACCAGGCTCGGAGGAAGAGAATAAACAAAGCCAGAAACATAGAGTCTTGTCTCCAATTTTTTAAAAGTTACCTATAGTTAGAAAAAAAAAAAATGTGTTGGCTGTGTTCCCTTTAAGAGTGAAATTCCAGCCCTAACTGGTTTGGCTCAGTGGATAGAGCATCGGCCCGAGGACTGAAAGGTCCCAGCTTCGATTCCAGTCAAGGGCATGGATGTACCTTGGTTGCGGGCACATCCCCAGTAGGGGGTGTGCAGGAGGCAGCTGATCGATGTTTCTAACTCTCTATCCCTCTCCCTTCCTCTCTAAAAAAAAATCAATAAAATATATTTAAAAAAAAAAGTGAAATTCCAAACTTTATGGGTGGAAAATACCAACCTTTCTATGGGCTCGTGGAACCTAAGAAGATTCATTTGATGTGAATCACGAGAAGGAATATACTGTATCTGCTGAGATGGACTCCCATGATCAACCAAGAGCCCACATTTTACAAATAGTAAGAGCTGAACCACTGTTTGCTGGCAGGGGCTTCTCATGTGCTCTGTCTACCAAGCAGAGCTTCCAGCACTAGTCAACTATGAGGGAGCTCCTCAAACCTGCCCAGTCCAATCAGATGTGTCCTGTGGTGACCAATCAATCAGGAGTGGAAGGGCATGATTATAAAGGAGCATGAAAAACTAGGACTTGATGGATATGTCCACTATCCTGATCGTGGTGGTATCTACATAAAAACTTATCAAATTGCATACTTTAAAAGGGTATGGTTTATTATGTAATTAGTAACCCTGTGCACGAATTGGTGCACCGGTACCTCTCTGCGGGGCCTGGTTGCTCCGTGCCCCCTGCCCAGACCCATCAGCGGCTGGGTGCAGAACACTTGCCTCATCAGCCCCTGCCCCCATCACACACTGCTCTGAGCCCACTGCCCAGAGGCCCTCTGCAGCCAGGGTGGAATGCTTGCCTTGTTGCTGTGGTGATGAAACAAGCATTCTGCCAGACCACTATGCTGCCTGCTCTCAGTGGCCGCCCCCCTGGGACTGGGGGACTCCAGTGGGGCTGAGAGGACTGGCTGCCACCATCTCGTGGCTATGGGTGCCGCCTTCTTTCTGATGGAGTGATGGTTAATTTGCATATTACCTTTTATTAGATAGGATAATTATGCCTCAAAATGCTCTTAAAAATCAGAATTGTGGGACAGGAGTAAGGAGAAGGATGGATTGCACAGACATAACAGAACTTTCTAGCATGATGATAATGGTCATTATCTTGATGGGGTTTGGATTATTCATGTGTATGCATTTGTCAAAACTCATTGAGTGGTGTATTTAAGATTTATGCATTTTACAACATAGAAATGTTAACTGCTCATCTCCCTAACCCCTTATAAACAAATATTAAACTTAAGTTTAATATAAATGCTGAAGTGTTTTGAAATGAAGTGTACTGATGTTTGAAGTTTTCTTTCAAATTCATAAAAAACTAAAATGCCAAGAGCAAAAGACAAAAAGAGAATATTAAAAACAGCAAGAGAAAAACAATTAGTTACCTACAAGGGAGTACTAATACTATTGTCGGCTGATTTCTCAACAGAAACTATGCAAGCCAGAAGGGAGTGACAAGAAATATTC
Organism: Lasiurus cinereus; assembly: GCA_011751065.1. Lineage (NCBI taxonomy): Eukaryota > Metazoa > Chordata > Mammalia > Chiroptera > Vespertilionidae > Lasiurus > Lasiurus cinereus. Next base: position 16,525,104 of record JAAGEH010000452.1, read on the forward strand.
AAAGTGATGAATAGCAAGAACCTACAACCAAGGTTACTCTAGCCAGCAAAGCTATCATTCAGAATTGAAGGGCAGATAAAGAGCTTCACAGATAAGAAAAAGCAAAAGGAGTTCATCAACTCCAAACCAGTATTATATGAAATGCTAAAAGGTATTCTTTTTAAAATATATATTTTTTTATTGACTTTTTTTTTTTTTTTTACAGAGAGGAAGGGAGAGGGATAGAGAGTTAGAAACATTGATGAGGGAGAGTCATGGATCAGCCGCCTACTGCATGCCCCCTACTGGGGATGCACCCGCAATCAAGATACAGTCGATTGACTGGAATCGAACCTGAGACCTTTCAGTCCTTAGACCTACACTCTATCCAGTGAGCCAAACCGGTTTCGGCTGAAAGGTATTCTTTAAGAAAAGGAAGAAGAAGAAAAAGGTAAAGATAAAAAATATGAACAACGAATACATATCTATCAACAAGTGATTCTAAAAATCAAGTGAATAAATAATCTGATGAACAGAATAAACTGGGGAATATAATAGGATCAGGGGCAAAGAAAGGGAGTGGACAGACAATTCTCGGGGGAAAAGTTGTGTTTGGAGTGAGGGAAGAGACTGGACAAAAATCATACACCTATGAATGAGGACAGTGGGAACCAGGTGGAACAGAGCTATGGGGGGAAAAAGGAACAACTGTAATAATCTGAACAATAAAGATTTATTAAGAAAAATAATTTTTGATGAGATGCCAACCTTTAAAACTATGACAACTTACAGAGAAATCTGGATATCCAGCTTCTTTTGACAAAATGGAAAGCTTTTGAAACACTGGGATCCTATTACTACCTGATTAAAAAAAGAAAAGGCTGAAATGAGCAGAGGCTGTCCTTAACAATGCTTGTCTGTTCACCGAACTCCGCTTCAGTCTAGCACACTCATGGGGGTTTCCTCTGAGACACAATAGGCATTAGAGTTTGCAATATCTGCTAGAAGAACTCTGGAACTTCATATAGGAAGTAAGGTTGGGGTCAGAGATACAGGCCATGGTACTCTAATGGGGAGTTTGTATTTCGTTCATTGGTCAAGATGAAGACTGAACAGTGTTTGCTTAGTTACTACCATTGTGTAACAAATCATCCCAAAACTTAGTGGCTTAAGACAATAATTCATTTAGATCATAATTTTGTGAATGGGCAGTTTTTAAAAACAAAATATTTTTACTTATTTCAGAGAGAAAAGGAGAGAAAGAAACATCATTGATGAGAATCAGATTGGCCGCCTCCTGCACACCCCCTACCGGGACCTACAACCCGGGCATGCACCCTCACCTGGAATTGAACCCAGAACCCTCCAGACTGCAGGCCGACGCTTTATCCACTGAGCCAAACTGGCTAGGTCTGAATGGACAGTTTGGTCTGGTTCAGCTGTGTGGTTCTTCTGGTGTTGACTGGTCTCACTTATGTGACTGGGCCAGCTAGGTTAGGTTGTCCCTGCTCCACGTGTCTCTCATTCTCCAGCACAGTAGCCCAATTCATGTCTGGGTAGGATTGCAAGAGAGGGAGTAGAAATGAATAAGGCCTTTAGAAGCCTAGGCTTGGAATGGGCACACCATCACTTCGACTTTTTATTGGACAAAGCCAGTCACAATACCAGCCTAGATTCCAGTAGTGGATAAGTAGGCTTTATTTCTTTTTTCCTTTTCAAAAAATCATTTTATGTGGAAAGTTTTAAGCATATTCCGAAGAGAAGAGCACATGAACCACTATGTACCCATCATCCACATTCAGTAGTTAGCAACCCATAGCTAATCTTATTTTACTTTTTTTCTTTATCTATAATTATTTCCCCTCCCCCCTGGATTAAATTAAACCCCAGATATATCATTGCATCATCTATAAAACCTTTCAGTTTGTAAGAGAGAGTATTTCTTTTCAATTGAAATATAATTGACATACAATAATATATTGGTTTCATGTATAGATTCCACTTTGCCATGGGAGGAGCTGCAAAGTCACAGTGCTAAGAGGTGTCCATATATAAAGAGAGACATTTTTTGTAAAACATCTATCACGGTTACTATCAGAGACATATTTTTGACAGTATCTTTTGGAGGCGGGGTGCGTTCGGCGTGACTGGACTGCTTTCTCTTTGTTACAGAGAATGCTGCTTCCCTGAGCCCATAAATAACTTCACGCCAAGGACAGGAGAGAGGAAGATGCCCAGCTTTCGCCTCTTTCCGTTTCTTATCCAGGGACTCCTTAGTTTCAGTTTCAAGCCACGGCTTTGCAAAAGATAGACAGTTTCTCTGAGATTTCTGTGAATGAATGAGCAGAACGTTAGGCAAGAGAAGGGAGCTGAAAGCCAAGCTAGAATCACAGTGTAGTTTCTACACTGCACATCAGTGTATGCACTGCACTCCCTTTGGCCGGGTGGATGGAGCCTAAACCACCATCTGCATTCATGCCTTAGTGCTATGATGTTCTTTCTGACTTGGTCAACTTCTCAAATACAAGTAGCTTATCAAATACCAAGGAGGGATAAACTCGCATCTTAGTGTGAATTTGTCTCAGTTTTAGATTCTCTAATACCAGCGTAACCCTGAGTTGCAAAGGAGCCTAAAAGAGGGAAGAAGGAAAGAAGAGGGGAGGGGAGGGGAGGGGAGGGAGGGAGAGGGGGGGCATATGAATATGAATATAGTGAATATATAGGCTGGAATAATCTATCTCCCCAACCCACTTTAGACTAAACACCATTCCTTAACACTGGGTTTCTGAAATCCTGTAGTATTGATATTTGGGCTGTAGAATTCTTTGTTGCAGGAGGCTGTCCTGTGCATTGTAGGATAATGAGTAGCATCTATCTACTAGATGCCAGTAGTATGATCTACTCCACCCACCTTCCCTGAGTTATGACAACCAAAAATGTCGCTAGGCATTGTGCCAAATGTCCCCCGAGGGGCAAAAATCACCCCTGCTTGTGAACCAGAAAGGAAATCTCACAAATATGAACTAACACATGTGACTCCTACTCTTAGACCTCACCCTTAACAGAGGGCCGCCTGGAGGGCTCATAAGCTCGGCAACTATCAATGATCTCCTGCAGCTGTGAAGGGCAATCTTCACCCAGTGGCTCCTGGTGCTGGTCCACAGCCACCAGCTGGTGGATCTCACTAGAATCACGGCCTGGCACAGAAACAAGAGGATGAGAGGCTTAAATATTGTTCTGGGACTCACACATCTCTCTGGATGATGATTGCTAGCATCAGACTCAGGGACTTTAAGGACTGAAGAAACAAGAGCTTCCAATGACTTCCCTGACCAGCCCAGACAGTGCCCACGTTGGAGAACAAAGCACCAGGACAGCACTGATGGGGAATTTCTAGTCTTCTGGAAAGGGACCCAATCCCAGCACCATCTGAGCCAACCTTCACCCTGGTTACCTTCAAACGGGATCTTCCCAGTGACGATTTCCCAGAGGACAATTCCAAAGCTGAAAGGATACCAAGAAGCTGAACAATCAGAAGGTTTCTGTTTTCCCACACCTCTTAGCCAGTTCTGGAAACTTCAGAGAATTTTTTGATTGCCATCCAATTCCATTCAATAGAGTAGAAGTATGATGATGTTTGGATGTGGGGTTTGACTTGGGCTTTCCTATCCTGTTCATTTGAGTTAGGGTCTGAGCAAGAACATGAATATACCTGTATATTTCAGCTTTTATGTCATTATTACTAAACACATTGTCCAATCTTTGAGGTGAGAAATATGCTGTGGGATTGACTCTCTCTCCTTTTTTTCTCTTGGTTGTTCTGCCGATGGAAGTCTGTGTTTCGCTCAACTCAAATCCTGAAAGCTAGATAGAGAGGTGAGTTAGAGATAGAAAAAAACAACACGATCTTGGGTTGGTAGTAGTGGGCAAAGGCTTGGTGCTACACATGATTGCCAGGGATAGTCTTTTACGTTTGAAATGCATTTCTAGTTATTTTATGAAGATGGCGCTGAAAGCTAAGAAGGAAGCCCCTGCCTCTTCCAAAGCTGAAGCCAAAGCAAAGGCTTTGAAGGCAAAGAAAGCAGTGTTGAAAGGCGTCCACAGCCACACAAAAAAGAAGATCCGCACGTCACCCGCCTTCCGACAGCCAAAGACACTAAGGCTCCGGAGGCAGCCTAAATATCCTCGGAAGAGCGCATCCAGGAGAAACAAGCTTGACCATTATGCCACCATCAAGTTTCCCCTGACTACGGAGTCAGCCATAAAGAAGATAGAATACAATAATACACTTGTGTCATTGTGGATGTCAAGGCCAACAAGCACCCAATCAAACAGGCTGTGAAGAAGCTCTATGACATTGATGTGGCCAAGGTCAACACCCTCATCAGGCCTGATGGTGAGAAGAAGGCATATGTTTGACTGGCTCCTCCTGACTATGATGCTTTGGATGCTGCCAACGAAATTGGAATCATCTAAACTGAGTCCAGCTGCCTAATTTTAAATATAAAAATTTTACATTAAAAAAAAATAGAGCCGAGACTTGTTTGGCTCAGTGGATAGAGCGTCGGCCTGTGGACTGAAAGGTCCTGGGTTCAATTCCAGTTGGGAGTATATACCTTGCTTGCGAGCACATCTCCAGTGTGGGGTGTGCAGGGGGCGGCTGATCGATGTCTCTCTCTCATCGATGTTTCTGACTTTCTATCCCTCTCCCTTCCTCTCTGTGAAAAATCAATAAAATATATTTTAAAAAATAAAAATAAAGTAAGTTATTGAGTCACCGTCTCTTAAAAAATAAATAAGAGAAATGACTCTTAGCCCATCCCTACTAAGCAGGTGGTGAATGAAGACAGGCATCCTAACAGCAGGCAGGATTGAGACTGACGTATGGTGGGCACACGGAAAGCTGTCCAGGCAGGGAAAGAGTTTTGAGTTCAGTTCTAAGGTTAAGGCAGAGAAACAAGCAGGCACAGCCTTTCTGGGAGACAGGTGTCCCTCTCCCAGCACCAAACAGTCACAAAGGCTGAACTCAGAGTCCCCTGGAAGGCCTCACTCACCTTCACTTGGTAGCCGTTAGTTACTAGGAAGCTCGTGCTGCTGATGTTTCTGTGGAGTTCAGGGGGTTCAGAATGGTGCAGCCTGTCGTGTCCAAAGGCAGGGAGTGTTAGTGACCTTTACAAGACCTTCCTGGGGGGCTCAACTGTTATTACCGGAATAAGGAGGCTGGTCAGTTCCATGCCTCTCCCCCTTGTACCTCAGTTGAGGGCCAGTGTGGACACCACCAACTGATGTGTTGCTTTCACATCCAATGTTTCTCTCTCTGTCTCTCCCCCTCCCACTTTTTCTAAAAATTAATGGGAAAATATCCTTGGGTGAGGATTAACAACAACAAAAACGTAAGGAAGGGGAGACTATCTTGGGCTTCTGGCCTGTTCTCTCCTCATCTCTGGGATTATCAGTAGGGGAGGAAGACTCGTTCTGTTCTTCTTAGCATCCTTTCAACCCATAAGGTACCTGCATAAGCCATTGGCTGCCCCTATGGCCAGGACGATGCGCTCAGCCAACGTGAGGTCCTTTTTCTGATCCAGCAGCTCCCTCAGGGTCCCGAGCTCACAGTACTCCATGACAATGGAGAATTGAGGTGGGGTCACTGATGGAAAGAAGATCAGCCCCACTCAGAGGTCCTGCTCTGCAGCCCATCTCCCCCTAACTCCACAGGCACAGACTCAGCGCTGCAATGCTTCTTCCCCACCCTCTAACCCCATCTCACACAGTTTGCATCCTGACCTCACTGAATGGGTCAAATACCTACAGAATTCCCATACCTCTTCTTTCTAATATTTGGCATGTCGTATTTATATAGTCTCTTAGTTATCTGAGTAATGTCTCCCCCACTCAAGTTCAAGCCCCAGGGGGCAGGGTCTGTTTTGTTCACATCCTCAGATGCAAGAACCAACACACAAAGAATGAGTCAGTCACTTTAGCCATCACACAGGAGACCAAATACCACTGGAAGTTTTCCTCTAGTTGAGTGAGGCTGTAGAGAGATGTCTACAGGGGATGAAACATTTAAAGAGGTTGCTCTGTCCCCTCTGCAGGCAGCAACAACAATGCATAACCCACAGGAGAGTCCAAGCTATAAGGGAAAATGCAGCCACATTAAAAAATTAAAATGAGCCGAAACTGGTTTGGCTCAGTGGATAGAGTGTTGGCCTGAGGACTGAAGGGGCCCAGGTTTGATTCCCAATCAAGGGCATGTACCTTGGTTGTGGGCACATTCCCAATATGGGGTGTGCAAGAGGCAGCTGATTGATGTCTCTCTCTCATTGATGTTTCTAACTCTCAATCCCTCTTCCTTCCTCTCTAAAAAAATCAATAAAAATATATTTAAAAAACTTAAAATGAAAAAGAATCTGATGCATGAAGTTCTTGTTTAAGGGGCAGGTTAATTGAGTTTTTAGGTTTGATCTATACTAATGATATGAGCAAGGATAGATTCCTTATTCTTGATAAAGGGGCATGTTAATTGAGTCATGGGGTTTGATCTATACTAATGATGATCCAGGATAGATTCTTTATACTGATTAGTCAGCTTTATGATATTTTATTGCAACAAAATGCTTCCATCATTCAGGCCAGTATCTGAACAAGATGCCCAGTAGCCAGTAGGATGTGGCCACATTAGTGTAAATCTTCCCTTAGGCTGAAGCCAAATTCAAGCCCTTGTCTCCTGAAAGGATATGAGAACCTGCATCTTGGGATGCAGAAAAACTAACACTGATCATAATAACTCTGTGATCCTGCCCTTTCAGCTCTGCTTTAAAAATGCAGTGCATTATAAGATATGTGACAGGCCACCCAAAGAAGGACCATCCTCAGAAGCACTCCTTACCTGTTTCATCAATGCAAATCCCAAATATACGCAGGATGTTAGGAGAATCAAATTTCTTCATGGTTTTGACCTCTTTATTGAAAATGTGCCTCACTGTTCTATGAGGATGAAAGGGACAATTAAGATTTCAAGATGGGAGGGTCCCTCTGAGAACATTTAGTGTGGGGACCATCTGTGCATGTGTGGGGGATTGTCAGCATCCTGGGGTGAGATGAGCTTGGCAGCAGAATTTGTATGCATGACACATGCTACAACATAGATTTACCTTGGAAATATCATGCTAAGGGAAAGGAGCCGAACACAAAAGGCCACATATCATATCATTCCATGTGTGCAATATCCAGAACACACAAATCCATAGAGACAGAAAGTAGATTAGGAGGTGCCTAGGGCTAGAAATGGTGGGGGTAGCAGTATATGGGGAGTGACTGCTAAAGGTTATAGGGTTTCCTTGTGGGATGATGCAAATGTCCTAAAATCACTTTATGGCAATGGTTGTACAACTCTGTACATTAAAAGCCATTAAGTTGTACACTTTATTTATTTGTTTACTGTTTGTTGTTGTTTTTTTATTACAATTGACATACTGTATTACATTAGTTTTAGGTGTACAGCATAGTGATTAGACACTTATAGACCTAATGGAGGCTCACCCCGAGGAGCCCAGTACCCATTTGACAGCATACAGAGTTATCACTGCATCACTGAACTGTATTCCCTGTGCCATATGTTACATCCCCATGACTGTTTTTACAACAGGCGATTCGTACTTCTTTTTTTTTTAATATTTAAAAAAATATATGGAACACTTCACGGATTTGCGTGTCATCCTTGCTCAGGGGCCATGCTAAGCTTCTCTGTATCGTTCCAATTTGAGTATATGTGCTGCCGAAGCGTGCACAAGTTTTACACTTTAAATGGGTGAATCTTATGGCAGGTAAATGATGTTCCAATAAAGTTGTTAAAAATACGGTCCCAATCAAAATCTCAATGTGTATGTTGAGGAATGTGATATTTATTTAGCTCAGTAAACCCGAGAAAGAAGAGCCAAGATGGAGGGAGTTATCTTACCCGATACTGAGAATTACTAACAAGTCATAATAAAAGCAGAACACAGTGTTATTGGTGCTAAGACAAATGGACCAGTGGAATATAATAGAGAGGTTAGAGCTAGATCCATGTCTAAATAGAAGCTAACATACAATAAATGTGGCACCACAAGTCAAGGGAGAAAAACATTTAATAGCTTGTGTAGAGAAAATGGATTCATTGTACAGATAAAAATAAAACTAGGCCCTACATAATATCAAAGGTGGATTCTAGGAGAATTAAAGCCTTATGTGAGAAATAAAACTCAAAGTTAATAGAAGAAATATTATGAATGCCTAGAGGAGTGGAAGGGCACCTCAAGAGCACAAATATATAATAATGTAACATTTTGGTAGAATTAATGACATCAAAATTTAAGATGCCTGTTGATGGACACTACTGGCAAAATTAAAGTATAGGAAATATGATGAGAGAAGACCTTTGCAGTATCTAAAACTTAGAAATGATTAATTGCCACAATATACATATTATCTTCTACAAATTGACATGATAGAAACAGCAACTGTGACAGAAAGAAGGGCAATATAAAGAAGTGGAAACCCAAATAGCTAAAAGCCATATGAATAAATGTTCGAATTCATTAGTAAACAGAAATGCAAATCAAAATAACGATAAGATGTTACTTTATAACCATAAGCATGAGAAAAATGAGAAAGTTGGATAACACTAAGAGTTGGTAGAGATATGTAACTATAGAGCTCTCACACATTGCTGGAGAGCATATAGGCACCTGCAACCCATTCTGGTAGTACTTAGTCAATTTCATGTAAGCATGACCCACTGATTCCCCTATGACCCATCGATTCCCCTCCTGGCAGCACAGCCCAAAGAAATTCTCATACAGGCCCATAAAGGAATACTTATGGTGGCATTATTTTTGGTGGGGGAACGTTGGAAACAGGTTGGGTTCCATCATTGGAAAAACAGGTAAAATATGGTCTACCCCATGGACAGTAGTCAGAAGGAAAGGGCTACAAGTTCAGTACATGTTCTCTGATGCTGAGTGGAAAGGTTAGCATAGTAAGTAGGCAACAGATGTATATAACACTACCATTTGTGAAAATTAAAGATGCACGCACATATATCAACAATATACATTTTACAAGAACACCTACAAATGAAACACACTTCATTGCCTGTGGAGGGGATGGGGAACTGAGAAATAGGAATGGGAGGGAATACAGATTTTTAAATAACTAAATGTATGAATAAAAGAGAAGTTTCTAGAATTGAGGTTGGAAGACATGCACTTAACGTCTAGGCTCTGCTCCTTAAGACTAGAAGGCAAGTCATTTCAGCCTTTGGGGCCCTGTTCTCCCACCTAATGGAGACAATACACCTCCCTCCTTGGGGAGCTATAGAGAGGAAGTGAAATGATACATGAGAGAACTATACAAAAGGACTTACCCAGGGTTTCTGGTCTGGCTGTTGTTGAATACTTTTATGGCCACTGGAGATTGGTAATATTTTCCTTTAAAAACTTCACTGAATTCATTTTTCTTTAGCGAGAACCAATCAGATTCTGAAAGGTCCTCCTTCTTAATCTCCTTGATCGTACATGTTAGGGCCGCCTTCATTGATTTCTCTAAATCTGACCGTAGGACAGAAGGAAATAAAGAGTCAATGAGCTGAGGAAGGTGTCCTAAGGGAACAGGTGTCTCTTGTAAACATGTCAGTGGGAAGCCTTTCGCCATGACCCACAGCTGGCCCTGGCGGGACCTTCTTACTCCCTCAACCTGGGAAAGAGGTTCCAGTAGAGACACAGCTGGATGGGTAACAAAAATGTGTCGTGCGCTTCCTTCCCCTCCTCTTCAAGTCCTGTCTGTCTCTCCAGCTTAAACCTTGATCTCAATCTGTCTCTGTCATTTTGGAGGCCTTCCTACTCCTACTGCCACTTGAGCTTGGCACTTGAACATTTCGCATCTTGTTTAGTCATTTCAGCTTTAAGAGTGAGAGACACAGTTCAAGCTGAGTGACTCCACTGCTGGTATGTGTTCACACGACTCTCTTTCCTCTCCCTCCCTCCTCCCCTGTGGCTGTGAGCTCCCCTGAGGCAGGGGCTTTCTGCATGGACTTGGCTCTATGTTCAAGGCTCTGACAGCAGATACAGATTGGTCAATGAGTGACGAATGCATATTTTAAGTGTGATTTGAATTTGTTCTTGGAAATTCAGCAAACGAAGCTTCCATACTATCTAGAGGAAGTTGTCAGCACTTAGAAGGTATCTTTGGGGTCAAGAAGTTCCCTTCAAATGCTACTCCTTGGACAGAAGCCTGGGCTAAGTTATGAGCACGTCCACAAACCTGTGGGCTGTTTCCAACCACCCAGCCTAGAAAGTGGGCAGTGGTGGGGTGGGGAGGACTCGAGTTCCTACTGAACAAGTGACTTCTGGTTTGGGGGCACTCAGAAGCAGAGGTCACAGGTAACTCACGGTGCCTCAGGATTTTTTCCACTTCATTTTTCACTTGCTCCACTGAAGCTTCGATAATTTCACTTCCTGCAGGAAATAAGAGTAGCAAATATTCAGAAATAGAAATGCGAATTAAAAACACACCGAGGCCCCATTTTCTCTAACATGATATTCGTTACAGGAGGGATTACAACTACCGCTCATGAATATTCACCTTTCTACTTCTAAGCGCACAGTAAATATCATGAAGCATGGCCGTGTCACTCACTTTGACCAAGAAATGAAGTGAAAGAAATGCGAAGGAAGCTTGTGTCAAGGTGAAAGTGCCATAACCTTGAAAGTTCCTGGAAAGGACAGTTACCTCGGAGTCTCCTGGATTTTGCCTAAATAAGAAATAAAGTTTTCTTTCTTTGAGACACTGTTTTTGGTTTTACATCATAGCATAATCTCATCTATCCTTATTAAAATTTTTAAAAATATATTTTATTGATTTTTTTTACAGAGAGGAAGGGAGGATAGAGAGTTAGAGACCTTGATTCAGCTGCCTCCTGCACACCCCTACTGGGGCTGTGCCTGAAAACAAGGTACATGCCCTTGACTGGAATCTAACCTGAGACCTTTCAGTCCGCAGGCCGATGCTTTATCCACTGAGCCAAACAGGTTAGAGCTCATCTATCCTTATTTATATAATCAGAAATACATTTAAAAATTGATAGGACTTTCAGTGCTAAAACTAATGAAGAAAAGTGTGGAGAAACACAATCTCATGCATTGTTGGTAGGAATGATATTGACATAACCTCTGCAGAGGACAATCTGGCAATCTCTATCAAAATTTTAAGTGCCGGGGGGAGGGGAGGAGGCTGGGGACATCAATAATAATAAAAAAAAGTAAAGTGCTCATACTCTTTGACCCACTTATAGGAATTGTTCCTAAAGATATCCTGAAATATATATGAAGATGCTTAGGGCAGGACTATTTACAATTGTGAAAAACTGGACCCAACTCAAATGTCCATCAATAGGGAGTTGCTTAAATATATATGGCCCATGTATATCAAGGAATACGAGGCAACTCTATGGGAATTAATATAGATGAATATTCAAGATTTAATGAGAAAAGCAAGAAGCAGAACAGTGTGTTTAGGACGCTACTGATTGAATAACAATGACAACAAAATCTATATTCTTTTTTTAAAATATATTTTATTGATTTTTTTTACAGAGAGAAAGGGAGAGGGATAGAAAGTCAGAAACATCGATGAGAGAGAGACATCGATCAGCTGCCTCCTGCACGCCCCCCACTGGAGTTGTGCCTGCAAGCAAGGTACATGCCCCTGACCGGAATTGAACCTGGGACCCTTTCAGTCCGCAGGCCGACGCTCTATCCACTGAGCCAAACCGGTCTCAGCAAAAATCTATATTCTTAAATATCTGGAAAGCTATTCAAAAACTGCTAAAGGAGATCATGTCTGGGAAGGAAACAGTTCCTTTGAGGTCAAAGGTGAGTAGGAGATTTACTTCTCATGCTGGGCCCTTTTTGTGTCTTGACAATGTGTCACTTGATAAAAGTGTTTTTAAAAACTGAAAAGCAAGAGCAGAAAGTAATTCTTGTCCTCCAAGTTGATGACACCCATGTGCCCCCCACATCTCCTAGGAAGTGGACCAATGAGTGCTGAAGATCAGGAAAGCTGGGTACAATCCTATCTTTCAGCGGGACTGGCCCCTGCACACACCTCTCTCTCCTGGCCCCCAAGCCCTGATTCTCTTTCTCTTTGTTGGGTGTTTGGTTGGAGGATCACAGATGCCTCACTTTCCCTCGTCCAGAAAAGAACCCATTTTGCCCACAGGTCTCCTCTAGGCATGGTTTGTCCTGGTTGTGTGTCTTCTGCTGACCTGATTGGGGATGGACCACCTTCCACATCAAGGTGGCAGAAGAGTTATTTTGCTGGGCCCCATTGCCCAGAAGGTTCATTCAAATGTCCTTTACCGTCTCCTCATTTATTCTCTCTCCACCCACAATCCTTACGAAAGGGAAGAGATTAGAATTCATATCACTAGGATGTGCAAAGAGGTAAAGAGGCCACATTTATTTCCATCCTTCTGCTCCTGTTCCCTCTTCTGGTGGCCCCGGCTCCACTGTCACCCCCTATTCCAACCTAGTCCATATTTCATCCCCTTGGAGCCTTGCCCCCCACTAAGTCCTCCAAGTTCAAGGGTCACTCTAGTTCAAGCCACCATTATCTTTTACGTAGTCTCAAAGTGGCTCTTAACTAGGCTCACATTTCCACTCTTGACTGCTAGGGTATGCTGAATTATTGGTCCCAATTCTTCACTCCTATGTAATAGTCATACATCCACACCATAGCTTCAGAGCGGGCACACTATATTTTCCTGACGCTTCATGTTGGGCTTGGCTTCATCAATGGTTTTGAATATTAGTGGACACAAGTAGAGGCTTGAAAGGTGCTGATACTGTTGAGCTTGCCTTCTTGCAATTCTGCCATAAGAACATTCTCCAGCCGAAACCTGTTAGGCTCAATGGATAGAGCATCGGCCTGTGGACTGAAAGGTCCCGGTTCGATTTCGGTCAAGGGCATGTATCCTGGTTGCGGGCACATCCCCAGTTGGGGGCGTGCAGGAGGTGGCTGATCAATGTCTCTTATATCCATGTTTCTAACTCTCTATCCCTCTCCCTTCCTCTCTGTAAAAAATAAATAAAATATATTAAAAAAAGAAAAAAACATTCTCCAAGTACTCACTGCTCCTACAACCTTGGCTCCAGAATGAGACATGTTAAACAGACCCAAATTAGACCTGCTGCTTGGAGCCCAGTCCAGTCAAGGCCCCTGAGATCAGAAGAATTCGAATGGACCCACAGATTTATGAGCAGGAGAACTTTTTTATTTTTTTATTGATTTTCTAGGAAGGAAGAGAAATAGAGAGTTAGAAACATCGATGAGGGAGAAACACCGATCAGCTGCCTCCTGCACACCCCCTACTGGAGATAGGCCCACAACCAAAGTTCATGCCCCTGACTGGAATCGAACCCAGGACCCTTCAGTCCTCAGGCCAACACTCTATCCATTGAGCCAAACCAGTCAGGGCATATGAGCAGGAGAATTAATGACTATTGTTTCAAGCTTCTGAGTTTTGAGATGGTTTTTTATGCAGTATTAGTATAGTAACTGACGAATACATATCATTACAGTCCATTGCCACATGGCAGCCCAAGTGATGTTCTTTAATACAAGTCAAATCATGACAGGCCCATGTTTAAGACCTTCCTTTACTGGCTCCTATGACTCAGAGTAAAATCTACATTTCTTTTCATGCCTTCATGGCCCTGTATGACCTTGCTCCTGTATCTTCTGGCCTACTTCTCCACATACATCTCATACTACTTACTCTCTCTTCCAAGTCTACCCCACCAAAGCCATCCTGCCTTCTGGTTGTTCCTTGCACTTGCCACATTTATTCCCCATCTCAGGGCCTTTGCATCTCCTGTTTTCTCTGCTGGGAATGCTCCTCTCCCTCATCTTCATATGGCTTTCTCCTCCTCATTATTCAAAGTGTCCCTTCCAATGCCACCAGTCAGAGAGGCTTTCCCTGAACACTCAGTCTGCACCGCTGTCACTTTTCATTTCATTGCTCTGCTTATGGCTTTCATTGCTTTTAGGTAAAATGACTTAGTCCTCTACCTGCAGACTTTATGTTCCAAGAGGGCAGAGATTTTTATCTATGTGTCTCTGTGTTATGTCTCAAACACTTAGAACACTAGCTGGCATACGGTAGGTACAGTCGTGTGCCTCATAATGATGTTGAGGTCAACAATGGACTGCATATATAATGGTGGTCCATACGATTATAAGGAAGCTGAAAAATTCCTACCACCTAGTGATGTACTTAGGTGTTTACTTATGTGCTTACAGTGATTACTTAGGTGTTTGTGGTGATGCTAGTCTAAGCAAACCTACTGCCTTGCCAGTCATATGAAAGTATAGCACATACAATTATGTACAATACATAATACTTGATAATAAGTGACTAGCTTACTGGTTTATGTATTTACTATACTCTACTTTTTATTGTCATTTTAGAGTGTGCTCTTTCTACTTATAAAAAAAGTTTACTGTAAAACTGTATGCCATATTATGCTAGCAGCAATCTTATATCTCAGGTTTACGGTGTCTCCTGGTTGCATCATATTCTCTGGACTTGATATTTTATTGGTTTGTACAGTTGAATGTTGTACAGGCTTTGGCCTAGGAGCAATAGGCTATACCATATAGCCCAGGTGTATAGTAGGCTAGACAATCTAGGTTTGTGTAAGTGCACTACGATGTTCCCACATTGTTGAAATCGCCGAATGACACATTTCTTAGAATATATCCCTGCCATTAAGTGGCACATGACTATACTCAATTCATGTTTTCTTAGTTAATTAGTTAATTCTCCCTCCTGGTAATTGACATATTAACAGAAGGTCCTGGGAAAACTAAGGCTGGACGGAATTAGATTCTGGAATTCTAGGTATCACATCAAAGAGAGAATGAAGAGGTAAAGAAGACATGAGTATCAACACCCCCACCCTCTCTCCTACTCTGGCTTGCCCAAATTTCACCAGCCCCCCGCCCTATCTGGGCCCGTGGGTGTTAGGAGTTCTGAGTCACATGAATAACACCTGCTCAAACCTCGTCAGCCCTCCTGCTCCTCTGGTAAATCAAAACGTGGCTAAAATGCCCCCATTGACTTCCCCTGACAAAACAAGCCTTACCAGTTAGACTT
Organism: Lasiurus cinereus; assembly: GCA_011751065.1. Lineage (NCBI taxonomy): Eukaryota > Metazoa > Chordata > Mammalia > Chiroptera > Vespertilionidae > Lasiurus > Lasiurus cinereus. The sequence continues at coordinate 16,540,279 of JAAGEH010000452.1, forward strand.
TGGAAGACCCGCCAGTCTTCCTCTGCATCCTGCTGATCTTCTTGTTCCCAGGTTTCTTTGCTGACGGTCGAAATAGACACCCTCTGATACACCTGAAGCGTCAGTGAGAGTTCCTGGTAGACATCGTTCAGCCGACTGTTCACATCTTTAAAGAGTTCTTTGTTCCTCCCTGATGTTAGAAACTTACGGAGATCTGACTTATCACTAAACTTATCTATCTTCTTCTTAGCTTCCTCGAGGGCAGCCTGGAAATTGTTCAGGGCAGTGATGATCCCGGGGGGCAGGTTCCCCTCTCCTTGGGCCTGGAGCTCTTTCAGAGGCTGCAGCAGGCCGTGGATCCGGCTCCTTAGACGCTTGCACTGTCCCTCGCAGTGTTGCATCATTTCACATTGGTTGTACACACACAGGCCTAAGGAGATGACGGTCCCCAATTTATCCATACCTGGAAGAAACTGATGGAATTTGTTAAAGTCCCAGAGTTTCCTGCATATTTACTACTGGGGCTACAGGAACCTCAAGGGTGTCTGTGATTTAAATGGCTGAAGAATTCTCCCCACAATTTTATATAAGGTGGAGATGGCTTGATGTCAACCAAAATCTGTTCTGCCCTTCCATAGTAACAGAGCTGTGGCTGGGAGGTGTCGGCTCACCTAGGACCGTATCTCCCAGCCTTCCCTGAGGCTTGATGTGGCCATGTGACTAGTTCTCCCCAATGGGGTATGAGTGGATACGACATGTGCTACTTTGGGCTGAGGTAGGTTTGTCTCCTCTACACACTACCCGCTGACCCAGCCCTAGGGGTGTTGGAGCCCCAAGAAGGAAGGTGGAGTCTCAAGAAGGAAGAATCCTGGATCCTTGATTTGTCACTTGGAGGAGGGCTGCTCACAGACCTGGACCATCTATCTGCCACGGACTGTTAAGTGAATGAGGAATAAACTTGTATTGTGTTTGAGCCATTATATTTTGGGATCTGGCCATTACATCAGTTTAGCCTATTCTAACAAAAATATCTTGCCGCCGAAACCGGTTTGGCTCAGTGGATAGAGCGTTGTCGGCCTGTGGACTGAAAGGTCCCAGGTTCGATTCCAGCCAAGGGCATGTACCTTGGTTGTGGGCACATCCCCAGTAGGGGGCGTGCAGGAGGCGGCTGATCGATGTCTCTCTCTCATTGATGTTTCTAACTCTTTAACCATCTCCCTCCCTCTCTGTAAAAAATCAGCAAAATATATAAAATAAAATAAAAAGAAACAAATCATTAAAAAAAAAAAAATCCTGCCAAGTACAGGGGTGGCGATTTGACGGTGGGCTGGAGAACTCAGGCCCCGCCTAAAGCAGACAAGGGTTAACCAGCAAGGATAAACAGTCCAGTAGTGGAAGATCTTCCAGTTTTGAAAAAGCAGTCAGAAATCTGGATTTTTATGTTAAATCTCTGAATTTAAAATCTTGCCACCAACCTGGCCAGGTAGCTCAGTTTGGTTAGAGCATCATCCCAATACATCAAGTTGCAGGTTTGATCTCCAGGCAGGGCACATACAAGAAGCACCCCATGAAGGCATAAATCCATAAGTAAGTGGAACAACAAATAGATGTCTCTCTCTCAAATCAACTTTTAAAAATACGAAATAGCCAAACCGGTGTGGCTCAGTGGATGGAGCGTCGGCCTGCGGACTGAAAGGTCCCGGGTTCGATTCCGGTCAAGGGCATGTACCTTGGTGGTGGGCACATCCCCAGTGGGGGGCGTGCAGGAGGCAGCTGATCGATGTGATTGATGCCTCTCTCTCATCAATGTTTGTAACTCTCCCCTTCCTCTCTGTAAAAAAAATCAATAAAATATATTAAAAAAAAAACACGAAATATTACAACCAAGCAAAAAAAAAAAAAGTGCAATCTAAATGTGTGGGTCAAATAAAACATGTCTATCAAATGGATATTGCCCAGAAAGCCCCAATTTGCAACCTGGGCCATGGTTGGCCAAGGATTCTTAAGATTATAACAGAGGTTGGCTTCTGTCAATCTCAACTTTTTCCTTTCTATCTCTTCCCAATGCTCAAGCATCCCTGTCTCCCTAGTGCTTATACCCAGCTTTCTCTGCTATGTTTTTAGAAAGCTGTACATTCGGCCCTACCTGGTTTGGCTTGGTGGATAGAGTGTTGGTCTGCAGACTGAAGAGTCCCAGGTTCGATTCTAGTCAAGGGCACAAGCCTGGGTTGCGGGCTCGATCCCCCATAGGGGGTGGGTGTGCAGGAGGCAGCCGATCAATGATTCTCTCTCATCATTGATATTTCTATCTCCCTCTCCCTTCCTCTCTAAAATCAATAAAAAATAGAAAAAAGAGAAAGCTGTACATTTGTTAAAGCCTACCCATTGTCTACACACCAATAGGACTTCATTATATAAGTGCTGCTCCCCTCAGAGGCATTTGCACTAAAGACGCAGGGGTTTTCCAGGCCCAAAGGAATCGTAGTGAACATCTGTGTTGTCTTCACAGCACCCATTTCCCTACTTCCGATTACTGCCCAGATTTTAAGTGGCTATCTGCTTCTCCCCCATTCAGCAATAAGTTTGTAGGGAGCTGGCCCCACTTCTGGTTCTAGAGGTGAAACCTGTTGTATCTAAGCCAGTGGTTCTCAACTAAAGGTGATTTTGTCTCCAGAGGACTTCTGGCAATCCGATTGCTACTTACATCTAGTGGGTCAATGTTGGGGTTCTATAATGGCATAGGGCAACCCCTCCACAACCAAGAATTATCCAGCCCAAAAGGTCAATAGTGCTGGGGCTGAGAAAACTTGACCTAAGCCATCAGATAATTCCTAATAGCCTATCACTGTGATTGATTCAAAATTGGACATGTGGGCGAACTGGAGTGGTAGGGAATGGTTGCCGGGGAGATTTCCCCGATCCCCTAAGACAGCCCAGGCAGCCAGTTTCTAACTCATAATTTCTCTCCCCGTCTCTCTCTCTCTTTCATCTGAAGATGGGTGAATGAGTGAGAAAGCATGAACCCCAATCATGAAGACTTGGGATGAGCAACCTACAAAGGACAGAATGAAAAGAAAAGAAAAGAACCCGAGTCCTGCATGACAACATCGAGTCACTGGTTGGAACTGACCCTGAAGTCTACCCGTTTCTCAATTACATGTTTCATGAACCAATGACCTCTCTTATTTAAGTCAGTTCGAATCATGTCTGCTGCACTTGTAACTAAAGGCAGCTGGTTTCAGTAACGAGTGATGATAATAACAATGAGCACAAATCTCTCCATTCGGTTAGGATAGGCGATGGACTTTGGAACCATGAGTTCCCTGTTTTATAGTTGGAAATACTTAGGCTCAGGGAAGTTGCATTTAAATAAGTACAAAGCCATGGTAACTTTTAAACAGTTCATCCAGCAGCTCCATGAAATAGGCGGGACACCTATTACCACCATTTTAAAGACCAGGTAACAGTTTGGAGAGTTGCATTGGCTTGTCACCCAAACCTGGCCTTAAGGTGATGAGGGAAAAGCTAGCGGAAGTGAAACCAACTGAGCAACCAGTTGGCACACGTTCATTTTTCTTGCCTTAAAGTGATATGGACCTGGCAAGGGAAGTAAGAGGTATGAAGGCATGTCTTAAAAGACTCAGTGGCTTTCATACCACCCAGTTACTCGCCGTTGCGAAGCAAATGCCTTCAAAACCATCACGTGGCACCCAGGAGGGCAAGGGGCTTTACGCTTTTCTCTGGTCCACTGGAGACAGAACCAGATGTGAAAGTGTTGCTTCAAGGAATCCTGCAGATTTCAGTTTCATAGCTTCAAGCTCCAATTATCCTATTACCCGTTTCATAAAAAAGCCGCATCTCCACAATAATTCATTAATCAGAAAAGATAATGGGGAAATACCCCACTCATAAAAGTGGCAATTTAAAACAATACATTTTACAGAAGTGATGACGTGGTATGAAGAAAATCACACCAACAAAGCTTTAAAAAAAATGGAGATAACTGTTATATCTCTGGCTGTGAAGATAAAAAAAATGACAAATCAGAAAATCCTCCCCCAATTTAAACCCAATTCAAAACAATTCCAATAAAACTCCCAATGGTATAGTTTGGTATTGAAACTAAATGATCCTAACGTTAATGTCAAAGAAGAAATTAGTAGGGATAGTCAGATTTTTAAAAAAACAAATAAAGAAGAGGACTTACCTGTAAGATGCAAATCTGTTATAAAATGCAATAATAACTGAAACTGCTTAGGGCTTATTGGATCATTGATAAAGGTATCAAAAGGATAAGAGGGAATATAAGTATATTTATATATTTTTTTACTAAAAAATGTGAATTTCTAGGAACTTATGCTGTAGAAAAGCTTGCATGTGTATAGAAAGATATATACTAAGATGTTCGTTGCAGTGCTATTTATAATATGTAGAGCTGCTAACAAGGAGAAGGAAAATTTACTATTTTTAAAAGTGAAAAAAAAATCTTTAAATGGTATAACAATACAACTCCATAAGCAATCTAATGGCATTTCCTTTTCTCCTCAAAATAAAATAAAATAAAATAAAATAAAATAAAATAAAATAAAACAAAAAATAAAATAAGAGGTATCAGACATCCTTTCCTGATGAGGGCATTATCACTCAGTGGGCTGCTTAGGCAGTTTACCCCACAGACAGCCTGGAGCTCGGCTGTCTAGGGCTTCCTGGGTGGCTCCCCGGAGCGTGTTTGAAGCCCCTCGGACCCCCCCCCCTAACCCCACCCCATTCTACATCTCCCTTGGCAGCCAGAGAGCCGCGCGCGGGCAGTTCTACCAGCAGAGTGGAGGAAATGAAAGTAACTCGGTCCTGAGTTCCAGGAAACCGAACAGTGTGCAATGGGCCCCGTGCAATGGGCCCCGGCCCCCCACCCTCCGTTACCCCCCATGTCCGCTCCCGGCCCAGGGATCCCTCTGCAGGCGGACCGCCCCGCTCCCGGGGACCATCACAAGACTCACCTTGTCCCTCCCGAAGGCGTCCACTCTGCCCGGTGCCCAGCCCACGAGGCCCGCTGCAGCCAAGCAGAGGCTGCCTGTGCCCAGAGCACAAATCTGTAGACGTGAGGCCACAGGGGAGTCCCCAGAGCCCGTGCCCGTTCCCTCCAGGGGTCCGCGCTCTGCGCTCCCGCTCTGCGCTCCCGCTCCCTCTCCCCGCACCAGGACTATCGTGGTCCTAAAACCCGGGATGGGGCTGTGCCTGAACCGTGGGTTGGGGTGGTGCCGGAACCGTTCTGTCCTGCGCCCTCCAGAGGCCACCCCCCCAGGGCTGGCACGTGGACGGTGAAGTCTGACAAGCCCGGGAGCTTTTCAAGTGGTTCTTGCTGCCCGAGGCTCAGGTGCCCTGGGTCCTAGAGCCCCTTCCCAGGCGGTTCAGAGAGGAGTCTCCTCCCGGCCTCCCCTCCCGGCAGCTTCCTCCAAGCAGTCACAGTTCAGTTCCTGGTCAGGGCACCTTCCCAGGTTGTGGGCTCGACCCCCAATGTGGGGCGTGCAAGAGGCAACCAATCAACGATTCTCTCTCACCACTGATGTTTCTCTCTCTCTCTCCATCTACTTTCCTCTCTGGAATCAATAACAATATATATATTTTTTTAAAATCAGCTAAAAATGGAGTAAAAACTTAAACAAGAGACCTGAAATTATAAGACTTTTTGAAGCTTTGGGACGCTGGTTCTGACCAGGATCTCATGAACATGGCACCAAGAGCACAGTTAACAACCTCAAACAAGTAGGATTATACCAAACGAAAAAGCTTCGGCACAGCGAAAGAAACAGTCAATAGAGTGAAAAGGCAACCTATGAGATGGGAGGAAATATTTTCAAACCACGTATTTGATTGGGGGTTAATCTCCAAAATATATAAGAAGCTCCTACAACTCAACAGGAAAACACACACACACGAAAAACCTAATAATCATATTTTTTAAAATAATCCTCACCTCCGGGTATTTTTTCCCATTTATTTTTTTTAGAGAGAGGGAAAGGTGGCTGGCAGAGAGAAACATCGATGTAAGAGAGACACATCGACTGGTTGCCTCCTGCAAGTGCCCCAACTGGGGGCCTGGCATGAAGCCTACAACCGAGGTACATGCCCTTGACCAGAATTGAACCCAGGACCCTTTAGTCTGAGGGCTGACATTCTAACCACTGAACCAAACCGGCTAGAGCTAATAACCAGATTGTAAAAAATGGATTAAGAACTTGAATAAACACTTTTCCCAAGAAGACATACAAGTGACCAACAGGTATATGAAATATTATCTCACACCCATCAGGATGGCTCTTAATCTTCTCTCTTTGTCTTTTGCTCTTGGCATTTTAAGTATGATGTGTCTTGTTATGCTAGGTGTCCTATAGTTCCCAGTGGCTCAGGCTCCCCAATTATCTGAGGTGGACACTCTTGGTGCATCCCTTTGTGGACTGTGTGTGGAGCCTTGTTATAGTTAAGTCTTGATTGTTGTTGGTATCACTGAGAGGAATTGACCTCCAGGACAATTGGCTGTGAGGATCACCTATTTCTATGCTGGAAGAACTTCTGTGCTGGAGACACCCTTATGAGACAAGACTTGGAAAATTGCAAAAGCTTCTGTGCTCAGCTTGGATAGGACAGAGTCTCAGGGCAGAGCAGACAGTCTTGGCTTCCCGACAGCTCTGCCCTATAAGGTCCCCGGGTCTCATTGTCCCTTGGTAATCGTTGCAAACAGCTCTGAGAGAAAGCCGCCCTTGAGTTTTGCCCGCCACCAGACAGTCCAGATTTCCCCCAAAGGAATCTGGGTTGACCAGAGTCTTGCCTGGAACCAGAGTTCAGCACAGTTGAGAGCTTCCATCTCCCTTCTGCTTGAAAAAGCCAGCCGTGCACTCAGCAGTCAGTCCTCTCTGTGCTTATGTGCCTCTGGACCTCTGCCTCCTATAGCTCCCCTGAGTCTCAATGTGCTTTTCTCTTTTCCTGACAGTCTAAATTCCCCCTAAATGAGTCTGGGTTCCCAGGGTCTTGCCCAGAACTGGAGTTAAGCATAGTCGGGAGCTTCCATTTCCCTCCCACTTGAGAACGCTAGTCACACACTCAGTTGCCAGTCCTCTCCACGCTTGTCTCCATACCTCAGTCTTTTGCATCTCCTCTGAGTCTCAATGTGTTTTTCTCTTTCCTTCTAGTTGTAGAATTTCGACTCAGCCAGCTTTCCTATGGTTCTGGATGGTGTCCGTTTTGTCTTTTAGTTGTAGTTCTGAAATTGTTGTGCGAGGCAGCAGTTTAGGTGTTCACCTATGCTGCCATCTTGGTTTCTCCATAGGTTTTGCTTTTTAGGGAACCTAAATGAAGACATGATCCCCCAATTTATACTTTTGCCAAAACAAGATTCTTTTCTTCTTTTTTTCCTACTACAAGCTTATAAGGTGACTGAGATGGAGTGAAGATGACAGTCCTAGGATTTTCCAAATTTCACATCCATCCTATAGCATCTTTAATAGATAAATTTTACTCATTGTGCTGTTATCTCCTCACCGTAAAGAAGATCCAGTCTATTTTTTGCAGCCATCATATTTTCATAGAAAGTTAGAACTGGAAAGTTCATACACACAGTTTCAGCTTCCTCTCAGAAGCCTAAATTATAGATGAGACAAAACAGTAAGGCAAGAGACAGGTAAGGTGGCAAAGCGCTGGAATTTTACAACCACAGCCATTCTGATCCCAAAACAGTCCCTCTGAGGGCAATCACAAGCGGGTAGAGCCTCCTGCTATCACCAGAGGGCAGCAGAGGCCAGGGAACAGGTGGCGAAGCAAAGACCAAATACATAATGTGAAACTGCCAGAGATCTGATAGAGGCGAGATTCATATTTATTGGCGCCTGTTACAAGTTGGGCATTGTGCTGGCACAATAAGAAATCGTCCAAAGTTCAAAGGCAGAGATCGGAGGCCAGAGCCAAAGGAGAAGTGGCACAAAGTCCAGTTAAGAGGGCAGTTCTTCAGGGCAGCCAGGAAATGCCCAAAGACTGCAAGCACAGTGCCAGAAGCAAACGTGTGTAATGACTATGGGCCTGTCCTCTGCCAGGGCCGCTGGGTCGCTGCTGGGGAGTCAGGTAAGGTAACTTGCTAGGATCATTGAGAGTCACTTTGCACTGATCAGAAGTTAAAGGGCCTTTGCCTGAGCGAGCGTTCAACTTTCTGGATGGTTTTTGTGTCTTCTCCCACCACAGCAATAAACATAATCATGTGCCATACGTTTCAGGCTTTCCCATCATGCTAGTTGGCATTTTGATAATATCTCGTGCTTGCTTTAGCATCTAATCTTTGATTCTTACGTCTCTTACACTTGCTGATAAAATTCTCCAACTCTACCAGATGGTCACAGAATACGGACTGCACTATGGTTGCCACTTGGCTTGAGATGAAGGTCTGTGTGGCACTTCCTATATTCCCCTCTCCTGTAAGGTAGAGTTCACTCTCTTCCATAGGCCTGTGGAACCCCCTGGAAAGTTACTGTGAGCTCAACAGGAAGCTCTGAGGGAATCCATCCAATGTGCACTGAGTGCGTCTTTTCATTCAGGTTGGCTTAGTGTGTGTGTGTGTGTGTGGGGGGGAGGTTTTACACTATTCTCCCCTCCCAAATCTTCTTATTGTCAAGCTACAAACACACTTAGATTTTTGTCATTTCTTACTAATTCTTTTTCAATAAGTTTTCTTTCCAATTAAATTTTTGCTCAGTTTAGACTTTCCTCTGGTGGAGTTGCATATTTACAACTTGCCATCTCTTCCTTTGTTCCTCCTTTTTCTTCCTTCCTTGCCCCTGGGTGTGATGCTCCATGGTCAGGTTTCCAGTGCCTTTCCAGAAGGGATGTGACTTCTGCTCCTCGAGCAGCCTGGTTCCAGGGGTGGATTCCAGGAGCTTAAGGGCTGGCTGGCTCAGACCAGGGGCCTTTATCTCCAGGCTGGGAGCTCCAGGGACAAAGCCACCGTGTGGCTGCCGGAGCAGGGAGAGGTAGCGAGGCCTGGGGCTCCCTCCATGTGGCCAGAACCTCACCAACATCAGTTCACATCTGCATCTGCCTTTGCCTCTGCTTCTACTTCTGCTTCCCCATCCTTGGGGAGGAAAATCCAGAGCCCACCTCCACGGGGCCCGCTGACCCACACTCTGAGTGTGGCCACCTTGGGTCTGTATGCTAACAGATTCCTCAGGTGGTTCTGATGTGCTGGCTGGGAAGACATCCCGAGCATCTGTTCCACCTAGACTGAGCCGGCCTGGTGTTCTAGTTCTCGCTGTGGGCGCTTGTTGCTAGAGTCTTCCTCCTTTGTTTTAGGAAAGCCAACTGGAATCTCAGTTGGGGTCTGATACGTTCCAGAGGAAACGTCTCTCCAGTGGTTGCCAAGGCGGTTGATGGAAGTGACAGCCCCCACCCCCTCCCCGCAACGCTCCCCAAACCCCCACCCCCATGTGCAGGCAGTAAGGGGGAAGGCTGTCTGCAGACAATTTCAAAATAGTAATAAAACCAAGTCAGAGAATATGAGTTGCTCAGCTTTTTATTATCACCATGGCCCAGCAAGTCTACACAACCTGGTTCAGGGATAAACAGCCCTCCCTGCTGGATGGACCGTACCCACCCCCCACCTTCCAAGGTGAAGTCTGGCGAATCAACACCAAGAAGCAGCAACTGCTCTTTGTTGGCTTCTTTTTAAATGTCTTTATTTTTCAAAATATACAATTTATTTACACCTTTATTTCACAACTGTAGTTTGTATATTTATTCCAAAATCTTTAAATAACTCCGCAGTAAACAGTACAAATCACAGGAGCGGTCAAACTGCTTCTCTTTAGCCTTTATGCTCATCGAGTTGTTTTTTTTTTTAAAGTTTCAAGTAGTAATGGTTTGTGGGTAAGAAGGGAACAAAAATAGGACCAGAGGTTTACATAAGCTCAACACATAGAATTAGAAAGGGCAATCTGAGCAGCTACTTGAGCATTTATATAGTTTATAAATAAGACCCTCTCTTGAGCAGTGAGAGTTTTGGTTATGAGGAAAAAGGGGCTGAAACCTCATCTGCTGGGGTCAGAGCGGAGGAGGGGGTTCGGGGGGAGGGAGGGATAGGGAAGCCAATGGGGAGGGAGATAAGGCATCGAATAAAGGCTCCTTCGTGGCCTATGGAGGCACTGGCTGGAAGGGTCCTGAGTCGGGGGCAGGGGCCCACCTGTGCCAGGTGGAGGTCAAGAATGGCTGGGAATGGGGTGGGGCTCCCACCCATTGAGAGGCCTCTTTAGCTGACCTTGGAGCAAAGCTTTGTGATTCTGGAGGCAGGGAGGTGGCTAGAGCAGCTGGTGGTTCCTAAAGACAGGGGCCTGGGCTCCCGCCAGCCTTGAGGCCAATGCCAGCTAGCCTCGGCCCCTCTGCGCAGGCAGGGGAGGGCCAGGCCTGTGTCTGGGCCGGAGGCACCTGGCGGTACAGCTGGCATCTGTGATTGGCAGTGGACAGAGGCACTGCCCCGGGATTTGGGATGGCCTGTGGGAGGCATCATGCCGTCTCTTCCTGTGAGAGCCTTCATCCACCTCAGCGTTCTCCGCTCGTCGGGAGAAAGCCAGAGCCATCAAACCGCACCCAGGAAGGGAAGGTAGGGAGACCAGGGCAGAGGCCCTGCAGACCCCACTCTTCGCTGTGGGGGTGGCTCCCAGGGAGCCCGAGGTGCTAAGACACAGGTGGATCCCAGACCTGCCAGGAAGTCACAGGGGTCTGTTTCCGTCATTCCCCTTGGCCGGGTCTGAAAGCAGTCCTGCGGGCTGATTCTGGGCGGAGGTGCCGGTGGGAAGGCTGGGACGCTGCAGGAAAGAGCTAGTTCCAGAGGGCCAGGTGGCCACCAAGTGGACGTGACCCGCCTGTGGTGGGTCGGGAGGGCAGTCTCAGTCTTTAGGGTCTCCCCAGCACCCTTCACCACGCCCAAGAGCGGGACAAAGCCCATCCTGCCTGGCCAGGCAAACCTTCTTGCAGGGTCTGGATGGGGCGGGAGTGGGGCAAGGGCCACAGCGGGGCGGGGAGTTGTCACTGGATCTTCGGGTGGGGTTCTTCCGGCATAAGAGTGTGGAAAATGTAGTCCCAAAATTTAGTGCTGATGCCAAATCCTAGAGAGGGAGACGAATAGGGAGAAGGTGAGGCCCTGCCCAGGAGGGGGAGCAATCTGCTTGGAAAGGGAGCCAGGGGAGGGCCAGCACCCGGGGAGATTTTCACATCTGTCCCCGCTGGCTCCCCAGCTCTCAGGGCCATCCCGGCCGAAGTCAGGAGCAGGGTACCGGTTTCCCAAGATGCCTTTGGAGTAAACCCAGATCCTTTATCTGGGACGACTTCCTGGCCCCTGCCTGCCTCAGCCTCTGCCTTCTCTTTGAAGATGCCACGTCGTTCCTGCTTCAGGGCTTTGCACCTGCTGCTCCTGAGATGCTCTTTCCCCAGATGCTGGTGCTGGCTCCTGTTGACTTAGGTCTCAGCTCTGACGATATCTCTGCAGTGACGTCTTCCCGGACCACTTTGACCTAGTGCTCTGCCATCCAACACGGTGGTCACTAGCCCACGTGACTGCTCAACACTGAGAATGTGGCTAGAGCTACAAAGGGACTACATTTCCAATTTCATTTCATTTTAATTAACTTACATTTCAATTTTAAAAAAAAATATATTTTATTGATGTTTTACAGAGAGGAAGGGAGAGGGATAGACAGTTAGAAACATCGATGAGAGAGAGACATCGATCGGCTGCCTCCTGCACGCCCCCTACTGGAGATGTGCCCGCAACCAAGGTACATGCCCTTGACCAGAATTGAATCTGCAACCTTTCAGTCCGCAGGATGACACTCTATCCACTGAGCCAAACCGGTTTTGGCAACATTTCAATTTTAAAACGCATACTCGCCCTAGCTGGTTTAATTCAGTGGATAGAGCTTTTGCCTGCAGACTGAAGGGTTCCGGGTTCCATTCTGGTCAAGGGCACATGCCTGGATTGCAGGCTGGATTCCCCCAGAAGAGGGTGTGCGGGAGGCAGCCGTTAAATGATTCTCTCTCAACATTGATGTTTCTATCTCTCTCTCTCTATCCTTCCTCTCTGAAATCAATAAAAATGTATTTTAAAAAAAGTATACTCAATTCAATTACTGGAAATCTTTCAAGCATATCAGAGCAATTCGGGCATGTGAATCTACTTTCTTTTTTTTTTTACAAACTCTAAACACAGATTAAATATTTCCAATGAAAATCTAGCACCTGAATTGAGATGTGCTATAAGAGCAAGATACACAACTGGACACAGAAGACTTAACATAAGGAAAAAAAGAAGTAAAATATCTAATTAACAATATTTTACATCGATTATATCTTGACATGATAATGTGGTGGTTGTATTTGGCTTAATAAAATATCCTACTAAAATTAATTTCATCCATGTATTTTTACTGGCTCACGTGGCCACTAGAAATTTAAAAATCGCATCTGTGACTTGCATATTTTAGTAGCCAGAGCTGGACCCTGCCCCTGACTTATATGGTTCCTCTGACATCATCTTGCTTTACTTTCTCTGTGGCCCTTATCACTGTCTGAAGTGATCTTTACTAGTGAGTGATTTCCTTCTTTGTCTCTGTACTGCCCCTCGACTCCTCTTTTCCCCCCCCTCCAGACACACCAGAGATAGGATGGGAGCTCCAGGCTTGCCTTGCTGTCTGTGAGTCCCCAGAACCCAGAACAGTGCCTGGCCCTGGTAGAGGGTTCGTGGTAGCTGTCAAATAAGTAAGGGATGAAATGAGTGAGACTGGGAGGTGTGGGCCCAGCCTTACCTGACTTCTGATGTGCAAAGTGATGCTTGACGTGGTGGGCCTTCATGGTGTACAGGTAGGAGCCCTTGTGCGGCGAGCCGAAGTGCAAGTAGTAATGGGTCATGTCGTAGAGGACGTAGCCCAGAAGGCCGCCCGCAAACACAGTGCCCCCTACCGCCTCGGGCAGGAGGAGCTGCAAGGTTGTGTAGAAGAAGGCAATCACCAGCGACGCTGGCACAGGAGGGAAGACCAGGCGGGACTCATCGAAGGGTGCCTGTGGATGGAGAGGCTCATGGGTCAGAAGGCAGCCGGGGGCCTGCTGGTAGCCACAACAGAAACCTCCCTAGGGAGCATGGGGCGGGGCAGCCCAGCCGTCCCAGGGAGGGGCAGTGATTGTCACGGGTAGACGTGGCACTCCCTGTGGCTCTGGGAAGGGCAGGCTACTATAACGGAAAGTCATAGAGAGACTGTCCCTGTTCTCAGTTTCCAAGCCAGGATAGGACTTGGGACACTGCAGGAACACGGGGGTGGATGGGATGTGGGCAGGTTTCGAGTCTTGCTTTATGCTCAAGAGGCCACTTTGCTTCTGGAATTGGTTAGATGCTAGAGAGGGGCCCCACCTCTGACGACCAGGTGGGGCCCTTAGACCAGGGCCCGATGCTGTCTGGGAGGCTAATGTGGATTCACATGGTAGGGCGATGCTGGAGGTGTTAACATACTCTCTCCCCACCCATTGTCCTAACAGGGGCCCTTCTTTGTTCCAAGGGGGTGTTGTCACATTGAACAACAAGAGAAACAGGCCTTAGGCTCTGGAGCTTTCAAAGCTAAAGGCCTGGCATAGAGGTAAGATTTTAGTGACTGGTGAGCATTCTGAGAAAGACAGACCCTCTCTGGGCTGGAAGAAAAGACAGAAAGCAGACAAGAGTCACAGAGCGATATGCCGATGAGGGGTCTCTCTCCCTCAGTTTGGGAGCAGCAGGACCAGTGGTATGCTGGAGAGCCAGCTCTGAGAGGGAGGGAGGGAGGGAGGAAGGAAGAGAAGAAGGAAGAGAGGGGCACCCTGGGACAGGCGAGAACAGCACGTGTGGGGAGACAGTGGGATGTAACTTCCTCTGGGCAGGCCTGGCTTCCAGTCCCTGCCACTGGACCATCATGTTGGCCATGAAGAGCCCCAGGCTGGTGGGTGTCCAGAGCACAGACTCTGGAATCCACAGAAGGAGGCCCAAGATCCTGGCAGCGTCCTGTGTGACCTTGGGTGAGTTCCTGGTTTAATTTCCCTAAGCCTGTTGGCTGCTCTGTGGAACGGGAAGAAGGAAGCTCCACACGGGCAGTGGTTGTTGACTCTCCTGCTCAGTGGTGTCTACAATGGTGCCTGGCGCAGAGTGTGCACTCGGTGAACATTGAGTGAGTGAATGAACGAGTTGCTGTGTGGATCAAAGATCCACGGAAGGAACCTGCGGAGTGCCCAGTGTCAGTGACGATGGCACAGAGACACACATGCTCACTCTGTCCACACCTGATTTAGGTTAGGCCCCAGTCCTTCCTCCGAGCAACAGCAAATGCCCTGATTTCCCTGGTTCTCAGCCTGACTCCCAGAGAGATGGGCGGCTCCTGTGAATCGGGTAGAGCTGCAAGACCCCGGGGGGGAGCCCGCCCTGCTCACCTTGTGGTGCTGGCCGTGCAAGATGAAGTGCAGCGTGATGAGGTAATAGCTGTTGCTGGGGGGCTTCATGTGGAACAAGAAGCGGTGGAGGAGGTACTCCGTTAGGCTCCAGAGGAGCATCCCCAGCACGAAGAGGCCCGGGAACACGGACTTAGGCATGGCTACCGAGTACTCTGCAGGGCAACAAGAGGGAGGAAGGTCAGGGCAGATGGCCCAGCAGGCAACAATGCCTGGTGGCTCAAGACGTCCATGTCACCCCCACAACCATCACCTTGCCCAGCTGGAGTGGCTCAGTTGGTTGAGTATCATCCTGTGTGCTGAAAGGTATATTGCTGGTTCAATTCCCAGTCAGGGCACATACCTGGATTGTGGGTTTGATATGGTCAGGGCATGTATGGGAGGCAACCAACCAATCTCTCTCTCTCTCTCTCTCTCTCTCTCTCTCTCTCTCTCTCTAAGCATATCCTGGTTGAGGATAAAGAAAAATCCTATCTAATAAAACAGTAATATGCAAATTGACCATCACTCCAACACATAAGATGGCTGCCCCCATGTGGACACAAGATGACTGCCACAAGATGGCCGGCAGGGGAGGACAGTTGGGGGGACCAGGCCTGCAGGGGAGGGCAGTTAGGGGTGACCAGGCCTACAAAGGAGGGCAATTAGGGGTGATTAGGCCTACAGGGGAGGCCAGTTAGGGGCAATCAAGCTGGCAGGGGAGCAGTTAGGCATCAATCAGGTTGGCAGGGGAGTAGTTAAGGGGTGATCAGGCTGGTAAACAGGAGTTGTTAGGGGCAATCAGGAAGGCAGGCAGAAAGCAGTTGGGAGCCAGCAATCCTGGATTGTGAGAGGGATGTCTGGTAGGATCGGGCCTAAGTGGGCAGTCAGGTATCCCTCAAGGGGTCCCAGATTGGAGAGGGTGCAGGCTGGGCTGAGGGACACCCTGCACACACCCCTCTCCCCCTCCATACACCAATTAGTAAAGAAATAAAAAAGAGTGTCCACAGAGCTCCCTGTTGCTTTTGTCCATGTGAGGACACAGGAAGTCTGTGACCTGGAAGAGGACCAGGTTGGCACCCTGATCTGCACTTCCAGCTTATAGTTCTAGGAGCAATACATTTCTGCTGTTTATAAGCCACCCAGTTTGTGACATTTTGCTGTAGCAGGACAGATGGCTAAGACCCCTGAGAAGACCCTTTGGTGGCATGGGGGAGAGGAAAGGATGATCCCAATTAAGGCAGGAGAACTGGGCTGTCACTGATGGAAAATGTGAACCACCAGGGACTGGAGAGCAAGAGGAACAGGAAAACACACAGAGAAATCTCAATGGACAAGCCTCGAAATCATAGCATATGAGGAAGATCTGAAAAAACAAACCAACAACAACAACAAAAAAAACTGAAGATGATCAGCATGGAGGCGCGATGACTGGAAATGTAATTGTTAAGTGTGACGTTCCCAACACCCACCCTCTCATGCCAGCCTGCAGTCCTTGAGGCTCTTATTTCTTTTCTCCATTTTGTTCATTTCTTTTTTGTTGCTGTTAATCCTCACCCCCAGGATATTTTTCCCATTGACTTTTAGAGAGAGTGGAAGGAAGGGAAGGAGAGAGAGAGAGAGAGAGAGAGAGAGAGAGAGAGAAAGAAAGCAACATCGATGTGAGAAACACATCAACTGGCCACAGATTTCTGTCTTGACCTTATTTGGGTTTCCCCCACACAGTCCTCATGGAGGCCTCCATCCCCACCCAGCATGCCATGCGGTTTGGACCTAGCACTCACTTAACCTGCTTGGAGGCACTGCACTTGGGGACATCCTGAACTGCAGAACCCGCGTGCTTTTCCAAACCCAGTCATGCACACATCTAGGCATTTCAGCCGTGAGCTGGTGTCTCTGCTCAGCCTCCACTGCTTCTCGGCTGCCCGACTCTTCTGCATGGATGCCAGTGCTCCCTTGCTCCAGCAGCTGGGTGGGGACCTGTCAGCCGCCCCTTGCCTCTCTCTGTGGCTTTTACTTTCTCCGCCTTGCCTGACGAGCAGGGAGGCGAGGGCGGCCTGTGGACACATATCTTACGCTGCCATGGCCAGGATCATGTCACGGGCTCTACGCGGGACCTTTTTTAACCAGCACCGTCTCAGCTCTCTGCAGAGGCCTGCAGTTCTGCCCCAGCCCTCAGATCTCCCTCCCTGTCATGCCGAAGAGCCTCCTCCTATAGATCAAGTCTCCGCCCACTCCCTCACCCCAGCATCCTCCCTGTGGGAGCATCTGCCCCGGAGCTGGTACCGAGTGGCATCTCCAGAGGAATCCTGCAGAGGGACCTGGGCCAAAGCTCCGGCAGCCCCTTCCCCCTCCGGCCGCCAGCCCTGGCGGCACTGCCACTGTTGCTGATTGTTAGGGGAGCCCTGGGTGGACAGTGGGCGATTCAGTGAGCAGGCTCTCTGAGCAACAAGCCCCGTGCTGTGCCTGAGCTATTCAGCGTGGGCAGAAAAGGGTAACCTTGGCTCTCGGGGCGTGCATGTTAACCCTTGGTGACCTGGTGGAGTTCTGGGCTCTGGGGAACTTCCTGCCTCTGGTTTATCCGCTACCACATCCTGGTCCATGCAGGAAAACGTAGGTTCCCATCACTGTGGCGGCGGCCCCGCTCATCTACACCCTCAGGCCCTCTGCTTGTCACTCCCAGGAGCCGGGGCAGGGAGAAGCCTCAGAGTGGGGGCAGAAGGAGCCTGCAGCTGGCAGAGAGTGGGGGGCACTCCGAGGGCTCACAGTCAGGAACATTACACACGGTGGGAAAGGAAAGCCCACCTGAGCTACCCCAGGACCTTCTCCTGCCTGTCCCTCCCCTGGCCTACACGTGAGGCTCCCGCCACCGCCCTGAGGCAGGCTGTGCGAGGACGACCAGACCCCCACGGACCTGGAGGCCCAAGGGAGGTGGTCAGCTTGGGAGGCGGGCTGACAGAGGGAGCCGCACCCAAACCCATGGCTGCCCTGGGAGACTCAGTCCCCTAGGCCCACTGGCAGTCCTTCTCTCTGTCCCTGATCCGTGAGGCTGGAGGGCCCCTGGCATGTATGTCCTCGCCACATGACCCCGAATCACGTGTGTGACTTCTCTGAGGCTCCATTTCCTCATCTATAAAAGGGCACGATGATAGCACCTTTCTCATGAGGCTGTTGGGGGGATTCACCAAGACGGTCCCTGGAAGGCCCCAGGCATGGCCCGGAGAAAGTGCTCATTGGAGTGAGTGGGGCTGTGACTCCGAGTCAGGGGTTCTGCGGCCTGGACCTTTGCCCAGGAGACACTGCACGACACTCCCAGGTCTTTCTCTTCCAGGTTCCAACCTGTGCTGTGTTCACGGGCCATTCTGAGTCTAGCTCTCAGCTGTGCCACGTGGTGAATGATTTAATTTAGTTTCTTGACAACCCCAGATCATACCTTTTCTAGTATTAGACTCAGTGATACACCTCTTTCTTTGTTGCTGTCCCCTGACAAGTGATTTTATTTAGTTTCTGTTAATGCGTTGCTGTTCTCCTTTCCCCCAATCCCCGCCCTCCTTTTCCTCCTTCTTCTCTTCCTCCTCCTGCTCCTCCTCCACCTCTTCCTCCTCTTCTTCTTTCTTCTTATAATCCATTCAGGATCGGGGCTGAGGGAGTCTGACAACATTTTTCTTTGGAAGACTATTTCTACAGAAAGGTCTCACTTCACAATGTTTGTGATACGGTTTGGGGTTCTGTCTTTGCAGAAACCTAGTGCCCAAAAGAACACCAAGGTCTCCCACCTCCAGGAGCCATGGGAGCAGATCAGGAAGTGACCAACATTACCTGTGGTGAAGGAGGCGAAGAGCCGGACATCGCCCTGGGCGAAGGTTCGATAGTGGGACCAACTGAGGTACAGCATCAGGGGCATCCAGATGACGGGGACGCTGTACCTGCAGGAGGACCATGAGGGTGAGAGATATACATGCTCAGGGGCGCACCGGGCCAGCGTTCCCAACACACTCATGACTAGATGGGGAATGACATGATACCAAAGGGGCACTGCTGGGCGGTGGAAAGGAGAAAACAGAAGGAAGGCTGTGAGTCTATCTGTGTGAGTCTCTGAAATGAGTTATTGGCAGAAAAGAACTGTGTCCCTGTGGCTACAGATTCTGTGCAGCTAAATAGATGCTGACCTCCTGTGGCAAAGGAGCTAATTGCAGGCAAAATTGTTTCCCATGGGCATTAGAGGCTGGAAACCCTTCATAGGAATCTGGAATAGAATAGGGGTGGCATTCAGAGTGGTTTCTGGCTGTATGTTGGTGTGTCACTCACTCAGTGAACAAACCATGCATAGGAATGGATTATACCTATGGCATGTTCCACTATCCCTGAGAGCTGACAGTATAGCTCTGGGCTGGGATTGGGGGAGAACCCAAATGTCCCTTCCCCTATTGTATCTGACGGATACCATCAGGAGAGAGGGACAGCCCACTATGGGCTCAGTGCAGGGCTCACCAGACAGTCTTGGTGAGGGCCTCGATGAAGTCTGAGTAGAAGAGGCGGATGGGCCTGGTCACTGGCTGGTGGACCCACTCATCATACTTCTCTCCCAAGTGGCCTACCTGCCACAGTAGGGGCTTCTGCCAGTCTACCAGGTCCTGCAAGAGAAAAAAATCAGTGGAGACTTGATATTCACACCTGTACACATTCATTCTCCTGTCTCCTAGTTATAGTATCACAGTCACCATCCTGTACCTCATATAGTTGGTATAAGGCTACCTGCCCTCTCGCTTTAGTGATTCAGGACTTGACCAAGCCACTCATCTCAGCTCCTGGCCACAGATATGAGATCCAGGACAGGCTCCATGACCTAAGCTGGTGCAATAAGCCATCAGACACTCTTCCTGCTGGAGTGGCCTAGTTAGTGGGCATGAGCCTGAGAAATCAGTTAATATAGAAGGTGGCCAATCCAGGATCTAAAGACACCAAATCCAGGTGATGACACCTGAGCACCCAGATTCATCCAGGCCTGAAGCTTGAGGGCCTGCCCAGGACACTGTAGGTATAGGAGCCAATACATTCTGTGCTAGGAATGAAACAGGTCCTTTCTACTCTACCAGAGGCTTTCTTCTTGGTGTTGGCCTGGGCAATGCACATCATTTAATAGTACATTAGCACATGCAAATAATTTATAAATAATTAAAATGGAAATAGAATGGAAAATGTGCTCTAAATGTTTTACTTATCTATACTATTAATAGAGGAATATGCAAACTGTCTGGGGTTCCATCACAGTAACGACCGAACAGCAGGCTGCGCGAAGCGACAAGGCCGACAGGGAGGTTAGTGAGGGACAACCAAATGACTGAACAGCAGGCTGCAGGGGGGGGGGGGGGGCAGAAAAGGGTGATCAGGCCAGCAGGAAGAGGTGATTAGGGGTGGTCAGGGTGGCAGGGGAAACAGGGGCAATCAGGCAGGCAGGTAAGCAGTTAGGAGCCAGTGGTCCCAGATTGTGAGAGGGATGTCTGACTGCCAGTATCGGGCCTAAATCAGCAATTGGACATCCCCTGAGGGGTCCTGGATTGGAGAGGGTGCAGGCTGGGCTGAGGGGATTTTCCCCCACCCCCTTTCTATAGAAAGGTCTCACTCCACAATGTTTGTGATACGGTTTTGGGTTCTGTCTAGTTAGGAGTATGTTGAAGATCAAATGATTAAGTGTTTAGAGTCATGCCTGCATATAACCATTTACTTTCAAACTATGTACATCTTCACATTTAAAGTGCATCTCTTGGGTCTTACTTTTTTTTTTTTTCTCAAAAAGTTTGGAAGCTGCAGTTCTGGGCAATGGGAAGCCCTTAAAGATTTATGATGAGTCAATGAATTGTAGATTAATCTGAACCAAAATCAGGAAGCCCAAGCCAGTAAAGGACAATGAAGTTGTAGTGAGGGGTCACTTTCAAAGCCTGGCTCTATCATGTATCCGCTGTGGGGTCTTGGGCAAGTGCCTTTGCCTCTCAGAGCCCCTCAGCTCTCTTGTCCTAAAGCTGATGTGCCCACCACCCATAAGAGAGAGGGAAGAATATGTTCTGTATTTGGCACATAGTGGATGTCAAGAGATCTCCAACACAAGGGAGTTAGGTGGCTACTGCAGGTGAGAAGGGGTCGGGGGTGAGTGTCAGGAAAGAAAAAGAGAGGAGAAAGAGATAGATGCAGGAAGAGCCCTCGAGCCTGGGAGAAAGAGTCAACAGTGATTCTGCAACCTGCCTTCCTCACCCGTGGCTGGACTCTCATCCTTGCACAGCCTCCCCACCAATGCTCTCAGCCCTGCTGGCGGCGAAGCTAGCCCTGCCACCACAGCCTTGGAGCAGGGGCGTAGGCTCTTGGGCAAACAGGGCAGGTCACTGAGTGGTCTCTCTGTGCCTGCAACTGGAGGAAAAGGCCCAAAGATGGTTGTGGCTTCCTGTTAGGTGAACTTGGCAGTTCCAGGGTGCTGGCTGTCTTCCTGCTTCTCAGGCTGGAAGAGGACTCTGGTCAGCCCAGAAGCATCCCTTCTAGCACCCAGTAAACAAGGCAGCTATCCAAACCCCACTGAGTCGCTTGACTTTCTCCAGTCCCCACATCTCCTTGACTTGTTCCCCTGGGTCTAGCAGGAAATGGATTCACTGGGTGTCTACTGTCTCATTCCTTCCATTCCTCTACCTCAGGTCTCTCTACACACACATACCCAGCACCACCACCACCACCACCACCACCACCACCAGGAAAAAAAAAAACTGGAAGAACCAGCTATTGCTCTATGTTTACACTTTATCTTATGCAGCCTACAGAGCCCCACCTCAAAAGAAAAGGGAGGTCAGGGTCATGGGGAGAACTGGAGATTTTGCTCCAATTGCAACACCATTGAGAGCTAACACTCAGGGCAATTGTTATATGCAGGCAGGACTCTAAACACTTAATCATTTCATCTTCCACATACTCCTAACTAGGCAGGTACTGCTATTACTGTCATCTTGCAGACGGGGAAACTGAAGCAGAAGAACTTGCCCAAGGTCACCCAGGTATGTCTCTTCGATGAAGTGGCCCCATCATCATTGGGAAATAGCCATCCTGGTCCCTGGTAATACTCCTTGTCCTGAATCTTAATAGAGCCACACCAGGCTTCCTTATGCTTGGTTGGCATGATCTAACTTTCCCCATCCTTTCACTTTTTTTTTAAATTATTGATTAAGGTATTACATATGTGTCCTTATTCCCCCACCATCCTATTACTTTCAAACTATGTACATCTTTACATTTAAAGTGCATCTCTTGGGTCTTGCCTTTTTTTTTCTTTCAACCTAGTCAATCTCTGCCTTTTATTTGTAGTGTTTAATCCATTTTTATTTAATGTTGTGGTAGTCCCACCATCTTGCTATTTGTTTTCTGTTTGTCTCCTCTAGTCTTCTTTTTCTTCCTTGTGTGTATTAATGATGTATTTTAAAATATTCTATATTATCTCCTCTATTGACTTTTTAGCTGTGCCCTTTTATGCCCCCTTGCATTGTTACTCTACAGATGATAATATGCATTCTTAACTTACTATCATCTTTCTCAAATGAAAATTCAGGTTTTCACATGTTCTACTTTTCTATGTTGCATGGCACATGGCACTCCATGCCTGTTTTTCACTTGTCCACTTAATGTGAATGAACTGCTTTAGACAATGAATGCTTCCAGCTATGTCTAGGTAGGCAGCAAACAGGGACTCCAGCCTGGTACTTCCACCCAACGGTGAGGGAAACAGAACAGGAGGACAGAGCAGGTGTGGAGAGCTGAAGCTAGAAGCGTTTGTATACAGGGGTGGTGGGAACAGAGCCAGCACCACCCCCAGGTCCCCAGCCCCTTGGAACACAGGGTCTTTCAGTTGATACCCTGTTGCCATCTGACCTTGGTACACGACTTCGGATCCTTCCTGAACAGACCATACAAATGGCAGACTCACTGTCTCGAGTTGGTCCCGAGGCTGCCTCTGACCAGCTCACTGCCGTGGAGGGCCTCAGACCCAGGCTCTGTGTCTAGCCCCCGGTGCCTTTCTGTGAGATAGTGGCCCCAGGAAGGGCCACTTCATTCCAGGGGCGAACGCGCCACCCTGGAGGCCTCCCAGGAAGGCTCGCTCTCACTGGGCCCCCAAAGGCCAGCGCCTGCGCTCCCACCGCCGTAGCCCGGCCCACGCTTCCAGGGGAAGTGAAATGGGCTCCCGTGTAAGTAGAGACGTCCACCTACGGAGTCTTTCCCATTTAATGGACGAGGACCCTGAGGCCAGGGGGCTTGCTTGATTCTGGGGAGGGGGCTGGTTGGCCCGTGGGAGCCTCCTTTCTCCCCTCCCCTTCCACACAGTCTCCCAGGAGCTGGGACATTCACTCTGCACTCAACCTGCTTTAGGCAGTATAAATACCGACAAGGTGTCTTTTCTCAATTCTCTTCCAGTTCTGATTATGGGAGAGGAAGCCTCAGCTGAGTGCTAACATGCTCAACAGCTCCCACTGGCTGGTCATTTCCAACGAGGCGGCTGGCTGGACACTCATCAGGGGAAGAGAGGATGCCAAAAACGACCACTCGGACCCCATGAGTGGGGAGGGCCTCGGGATAAATTTCATTTCCTACCCTCCCTGGCGGAGGACCCCTTGGCCCACCCTCCCACAAATGGCTCTCTTCCTCCCAAGCTGATGCTGGGTCCTGCTCTCTTCCCACCCCTACTTCCTAAGGCTTGGGGGGCTGGGGAGGCATCCAAGGCATCCGCAAAGGTCTGACAGCCTCGTGGCAGCTCAGGTGGGGGGCGGAGGGGAAGGAGTTCTAACCAGATCACACCTCCAGTTCTCAGCCATTTGTTGGTTTCCATAGCAACCCTCACAAACAGCAAAGCTTCCTTTACCCAGCTGTGGAACCTGTTGCTCAGACTGCATAGGTGAGAGGGTGAGGGGTCTTTGGGTGAACTGCAAGACCCCAAGCAACAGGCAGGCCCCCCCAAAACACATGCAAGTCCAGGGAGAGTTTGGTGAAAGCACCTAGTGCCAACTGTGTGTGTCTCATTCCCCTCCCCCACCCAGCTCTGTCCCTGCCCCAAAGGGAGGGGGAGGGCCTCGGCCTCTCCCGGCTATGCCAGGAATGCAGCTGCAGCAGGGCCAGGCAGGGGGAAAGGGCAGCCTGCCACCCAGAGGGTGGGTGGAAGGGCATGCGTGCTGCCAGGCTGGGGAGGGGGCCGCCTTCGCTCTCCCCCTTCCCCAGCTGCCCCTCCTGGCAGCACGGAGCCAGGTGGCACAGAGCTCTTTGCCGGGGCCGCCCCAGCGCAGGAGCAGGAGCTGGTACCCGCTGCTCTGCAGAAGAGGCACATGCAGGCAGAGGGGCAGCTGTCGGTGCCAGCAGCTCCTCCCACGACCACAGTCGCAGGCTGAGGCAACTGAGAAATGCCCGCCCAGACCCCGGAGCCGTGAGCCAGGAAGGTGGCGATGGGCTTCCAACCTGTGGGGGTTGGTGGGAGGGGAGTGAGGACAGGAGCCGGACAGGAATCCCAGGACACAGTGTCCTGCATCCTGGTCACAGCCCCCTGGGCTCAGACTTCGCGGCCATGCTCCTTTGGGAGCTGTGATGTGGATAACTAGGGCCTGCAAGGACCCCCTTTCCAGATGAGGAGACAGGTCAGGCGCTCAGCTGCAGATGCTGGAAGTGGGACCTGCTCCTCAGTCCATCTTAACCCAGACCCAGCAGGCCCGTCAGCGGGCTCAGGACCTCATGCTGAGAGTCAGCCAGCACCGAGGCTGTGAGGGACCCAGCAGTGGTGTTCAGTGTGGGGGTCCACGGGGACTCTTGTGGCCTTGCACAGGTGGCTCCTCTAACTGGAAGCTCCTATTTCAAGTGCACAGAGGCAGTCTGGACCAGCGTCCTCCTCCCAGCGCCCAGGTGATGGGGTAGCTCCGTGGTCGGCAAACTCATTAGTCAACAGAGCCAAATGTCAACAGTACAGTGACTGAAATTTCTTTTGAGAGCCACATTTTTTTAAACTGAAACTTCTTCTAACGCCACTTCTTCAAAATAGACTCGCCCAGACCCTGGTCTTTTGTGGAAGAGCCACACACAAGGGGCCAAAGAGCCGCAGTTTGACGACCATTGGGGTAGCTGGGAGGTGGCCTCAGGCTCCCCCTGTGAGGGTTCAGGAGCTGAGAGTGGCCGGGAGCAGGGGGTGACAGAGTCAAAGCCCCATTTGAGGGAGGATCGCCACGTACCATGCAGAATGCCAGTGTGACCTCAGTGCTTGGGACAGAACAGCAAAGTGGCTCTGCCCCCTCCCCTTCTCCCCCACCCCCATTCTAAGGAGAGGCGGGCTGCTCTTGCACTGGCCACTCGCTTTCTGATGCCCTGTGTATCCACTTCCGGGTCCTCCTGACAACCCCACACTGTAGGGATGGGAATCACCGCCTCCCACTAGCTGAGGGAGAAACTGAACACAGCTGCCTATGGTCACTCAGCGGCATCTCCAACTCGAGCTGCCCCGTCCACTGCCCTCACAGGACGCAGAGGGCGGTGCCCAGCCCTCCTACCTGGCTTCTCCTGGGGGCGGGGGGTGGGTGGGTGTTTCTGAGCAATCCCCAGCTCTTTGGAAGAGGGGCCTTGGTCTCTAGGCCAGGGAGCACACAGGGAGGAGACTCAAGACCCTGGCCCAGCAAGGACAGTCTTGGGAAGGTCGCTGTGGGTCCCTCTGGGCAGCCAGGCAGACGGGCGGGCGGGCATCCCTCTGGGGCAGGTCAAGGGGAGAAAGGAGCCCAAGGTGACATGGAGGGGTGATGCAGAATGCTGGGAGGCGAGCCAGGGCAGGCCAAGAGGGCCCTTGTTCAGATCCAGGGGCTATTTTCCTGACTTAACTGAGGATCCCAACAGTTCACTCGAGTGGCCAATATTAACGTCTGCCAGGCCCCGGGGGACCCCTTGGAGCAGCCCCTGATGCTAAGGAGTGCATGCGTGTGCATGTGCGTGTGCGTGTGTGTGTGTGTGTGTGTGTGTGTGTGTGTGCGCGTGTGCGTGTGGACCAAGGGGACTTTGAGAGCCCACTGCTGCATTTTGCCTTGTGACACACCTGGCTGGATGAGTCCACCTGTCTCTTTAGGGAAGAAAGAGGCTTCCACCCAGTGGAGGGAGAGCGGGTTCTGCCGGAGTCTGGCTTAGCCTGCGGGGCGGGATGGGAAGAGGATGTGCAAAGCTTGGGAGACACCTCCCTCCCTCCTTCCCTCCGGGAA
This sequence comes from Lasiurus cinereus, assembly GCA_011751065.1. Lineage (NCBI taxonomy): Eukaryota > Metazoa > Chordata > Mammalia > Chiroptera > Vespertilionidae > Lasiurus > Lasiurus cinereus. Next base: position 16,565,973 of record JAAGEH010000452.1, read on the forward strand.
CCTGCTCAGCCTCCTCCACCCGCTGCCACCCCCTCTGCCAGACACAGGCCTCCAGGGTGGGCAGGACAGGTGGAGGGCACCCGCAGGGGAGCGGCTCAGCAGTAAGCACTGGCTGTGCTCAGGGAACCAGCAGAGTGACATCGGGCAGGCGACCGGAGCTCTTCCTCATTGTTAAATCGGGATCTGAAAATCTAATCTGTTCTGTTGTGAGAGTATTAGAATAGATAATTGGATCATAAATTTAAAGTGCTTGGCCTGCAGTGTCTGGCAAGAGCTCAATAAAAAAAAAAAAAAATGTTAATTCAGCCCTAACTCTGCTGCCCAGAGGGATCTGGGCAGGGACTTCTGCAAACTCTTTAAATCATACCAGCGTCATTGGATTTCAGAAAGCTGGCCCCAAAAGTGGGCAGACAGATGGAGGAGGCTGCCAGGGGAGGGCTCTGAACCCACACAGTGAAGCAGAGAAAAGAGGGGGTGGGACAAACGGGACAGGTGTGTCCAGAGCCGGAACGGTGGGAATCTCCTGCCAGCTGTCCTGGGCAAGCCCCCGGCAGGCTGGGGCCCCAGAAAACAGGGAGATGTGGAGGGTGCAGGGCAGGGTGAGGGGCCGGAACCTGGATTCTTATCCCACAAGGAAGCCTGGATCCCGCCTGACTGGCTGATCGGAGGGATGGCTTAGAAATGGTTCTAATAGCCCAGCTGATGTGGCTCAGTGGTTCACCTTTAACCCATGAACCAGGAGGTCATGGTTTGATTCCCCGTCAGTCAGGGCACATGCCCAGGTTGTGGGCTCGATCCCCAGTAGGGGGGGTGTTGCAGGAGGCAGCTGATCAATGATTCTCATTATTGATTTTTCTCTCTCTCATCCTCTCCCTTCTTCTCTGAAATCAATAACATATATATATATTTAAAAAGAAATGGTTCCAATAACCTTCCATGCAGAACCTGAAAGTCAGACTATACCAACCTCTAAGCAGGGTGGGAGCCCCCGGGATGGGTTTCCTGGCCCAGCACCCCAGGTCCCCCGATCTTTCCAGCATGGCCCACTCTGTCCCACCTCCTAGGGGAGGTGTGGCCATGGGAGCCCAAGGCTCAGAGGAGCTCCCCTTGAATGCAAAACATCAAGGGTTAACTCATGCCCTAGAGGTAGATGAGGGGGGGCGGGGTGTGTGCTGGGAGCTCCTTGCTAGGGTGGTTCTCCTTAGCCTCTCTTGGTCCAGCCCTTGCCCCTCTCTCTTAGCCCTGATGGGAGGAAGACAGAAGGTTGTGTGAAAGAATGACAGAGGCGGGGAAGGTGAGTCAGGCATGACCTGTCTGAACATGCTGGCAGGGAGCCAGGAGCAGGCCCTGGCAGAGGAGGGAGAGGGGAGGCCCCTCATCCCCTCAGGTGGGGTTACAGGTGATGGTGGGACACGTCTGGGTGGCCTTGATCCCTGCCACCCAAACCCCCATGCAGTGACGGGGCTGGGGACCGGCAGCCCAGATAGACCGGGAGGATCCTTCCCCGAAGCGGGATATTTATCCAACCCTGGTCAGTTCCCTCGGTAAAGTATTTTCTTCCCAACGTCCACCCCCTGAGCCACGCCCACAGGTGCTGGTGCCAAGGATCCCTCTTCATGGCTCCTATTAGTCCCGCCCCCTGGCCTTGAGCCCTGAGCTGCCTGCGGTGCCTTCTCTGTCCTGCCCTCAGCCTCACCCTCCTCTTCTCCCTCTGAAGCTCCTCCTATCCCAGGGCGAGGTCCTGACTCTTCAGCTTTGGGGTCCTTGTACCATTCAAGCTGGCTGTCTCCTGCTCTGTCCTGCCCGCATGCAGAACAAGCCCAAGTCCCCAAACTTGCAGAGAACTCAGCCGTTTGCAGCAAGACCCCCCAGCGTCAGCCTTGGCCTGGCACTGAGCTCTCGTGGCCAAACTGGGGCTCAGAGCCAGCACACCAGGTTCCGGTGAGCGCCCTGGGGGCCTGCTGTGGGGTCCAGCTGGCCTTCTCCTCCCCGTCTTCTCCTTCCCTTTGGGTTACCGGCCTCCGGAAGGGGATGGGCATGGAACAACCTGTCCCGGCCTTTCCCGCAGAGCACACACGCGTGTCCTGGTTGTGGGCTGGCTGCTCCCTCAAAGGCGGTGCGATTCCCCTGTGGCAGACACCATCCCCGAGTTCCTGGAGTCAGGGCCTCCCTCAGGAGTCCTGGCCAAAGGGGCCCGGCAAACAGTAAGCCTTTCCTCTGTGCACCTTCCTCTGCTCACTGTGTCCCTTGGGCATGCTTCTCCCCAGGTGGTTAACGGTTGACAAGGTCGGAGGGTCTGTCCTCCCACCAGATTGTGAGCTGCCTGGCTCAGAGGCCTGTCCTGCTTGTCTCTTTCCTGGTGTCCAGCACAGGCTGGGACAGGTATGGATAACCCACTGGTGTCTTTTCCAGGAAGACATGGCAACATGACAGTGGGACAGTCCTGTGGCCTAGGCTGCAGGGAAAGGCTCCTACGTCTGGTTCCCTCCAGGGGCCCCAGGCCACGCTGCTTCTCCTCCCTCGCCCCACACGCAGAGGTCCCGTTTCCACCTGGAACCAACAGGGGGGGCCTGCCTAACTTCCCCCCCGCCCCTAACCCCACCTCAAGATGCTGGTCTCTGAACACCAAGAAAGGTTTGGTGTTAGGCTCTGCAGACAAACCCTGCAGATAGTTCGCTCTGCCTCTGCCGCCCCAGCAGGTCCCACGGGGACCCTGGCCAGTGATTGCTGGTGCCTGGGCAGCTCTGCCTGTGAGCTGGTCAAGCTGGCTGTCTGGGCCTGTTGACCCTGCACTGGGACCTTCTCGGTGTCAGGGGTCCACAGGGACCCTCCCATGGGTGCCTGGGTCTGGCTCTGTACAAACCTCCTTGTGCACAGTTCTCCTGCACCCATCACAGCCTTGGTCACGCGTGCTGGCCGGATGATGCTTGTATGCAGTGGGCATCTGCTCCCCACCCTCATCTTTCTGGGCAAAGGTCACAAATAACTACAGCCTTTGGCTCCACACACCCTCTCCTCGGCCATGGGAGCCCCCGATCATCATTTCACCCTGTCTTGTGCCAGTTACCTTGTCCCAATCCACCACTTTGAGCTTTGGCTCCATTGCTGGGTCTGTCTTCTGCGTGTCCGCCGAGACTGCGGCCCCGTTCTCCATGTAACCCTGGGGAGAGGAGGGATGCGGTGATTACTCACAGTGGGTGCAGGCAGCCAGGAGGCGTGAGAGCCGATGGCAGGGCAGGGTGGACGGGGATCAAGGCTATTGAGGACGTTTTGAACACAGGTAGGCAATGCTGTGCCTGGTATTATTCTGGGCATGTTTCTTCTCCTTTAAAAAAAAAAAAATGTCTGCCGAAACCGGTTTGGCTCAGTGGATAGAGCGTCGACCTGCAGACTGAAAGGTCCCGGGTTCGATTCCAGTCAAGGGCATGTACCTTGATTGCGGGCACATCCCCAGTAGGGGGTGTGCAAGAAGCAGCTGATCGATGTTTCTCTCTCATCGATGTTTCTAACTCTATCCCTCTCCCTTCTTCTCTGTAAAAAATCAATAAAATATATTAAAAAAATTTTTTTTTCTGCAAAAACAAGAGGCAGAAAGATCTAAGTGTGGAGGGTGGGTGGGGGAGCAGAAGCAGAAAGACTGTAGGAAAAGGAGCTATTAGTGGGAGTGTTCTGGGTAAGGAGGTCCCTGCCAGCCTCCCTCCTGGCCTGTGGCAGGTGTCAGGCAGAGGGAGTCACAGGAAATCACCTGGCGGCTCACTGTGCTACACCCAATGACTACCCTCCCTGGTAATTCCACAGAGCCCACGGGTCACAAGAAAGAGAGGCAGCAGAGAGCCCGGGGGACGGTCCCTCCAGGAACTCCCATGTGTGGGTCAGTGGCCACACACAGTGAAACGGGCAGAGGAGTGCCCAAATGGGCTCAAGGTTAAATCACAGCGGCACAGAGGCAAAGTCAGAAGGAAATAGAATGCGGCGCTAGCAAAATCACATGGTCCCAGCTGGCCCTGATGTCACCGGGTGAGGCTGGGGAGGGCAGGCTGGCACATAGCTAAAACACATGCTTCTTCGAGGGAAGGGTGGGGAGACCATTTGCCGGGGACCTGCCCCCCCTGAGTCCCTGTGACGGAAGGACACCGTGATGCTGGTGGCCATAGACGAGGCCTTGGAATCCGGATATCGGCAAGAACCCAAGCAGGCTGTCTGAGCAGTCAGTTGGGGTGTCTATTGTCACGATTCTTACATTTTTTTGCTTCCAGATGAACCAACAGAACCTGATGGTGACAGTGATACTGGCATTTTCTGGGAAAACTGATCAGTAATCCAAATAAAGGCAGCTTGCATGGTCTTGTCTTGGTCTGATACTTTTTTATTTTTAATCCTCACCTGAGAATATTTTTTTCATTGCTTTTCAGAGAGAGGGAGAGAGAAAGGGAGGGAGAGAGGGAGAGAGAGAGAGAGAGAGAGAGAGAGAGAGAGAGAGAGAGAGGGAGACAGACATCAATGTGAGAAAGACACATCGGCTGGTTGCCTCCTGAACATGCCCTAATCAGGGGCAGGGAGCGAACCTGCAACCCAGGTACGTGCCCTTGAACAGGAATCAAAGAGAGATGACAGTTCTTGGGATGACACTCTAACCACTTAGCAACATTGGCCAAGGCTATCAGTATTTTTAGTCTGTGTCACCATGCTAATTAATACCTGTATTCTTTTTTTTTTTTTAAAGCATCTCTGATGATCTCTTAAGGACAAAGAAGCGTGAACTTTATAGCCTATCATACAATGAAACTTCCTAAGTACCCAAAATAAAAGTCATATAATAATCTTGCCACTTCTAATTCTGTTCACCCTCAAAATACTCTCGTGTGCCCCCAATCACTGAGTTCTTGATTCTCCTTCCCTCCTGAATAGCTATTTTCACCTTTCTTAAGTTGGGTGACCCAATCCCTCTGTGCTCACAACCCCACTTACTGCAACCCCACCATCTCTCTCAACAAGACAAAAGGCTCCCTTTGGGGCCCGCAGGGAAGGGCTTCTCGCGTGCCTGATCTTTTCATGGTTTTGTCTGAGCTACATTTTCCAGACACCCTGAGTGGCAGACCCTGAGCTGTTTGGGGTACATCCACCTAAACAATCCCTGGAAGCAGCAGAAAAGGTGGTCGCCTCTGGCATGGGGCACGGCACCCCTCCATGCAGCCCACTCATCCGCTCCCTCCAGCCTGGACTGTTTTCCGAGAGCGCCCATCCTTTCTCAGCTGGCAGCCTGGGGTTTCCAGGGACCACTCCTGGTTCTTTCTCTCAAGGACCACACACATGCGCTTTCTTCTTCATCTGCAGGATGGTACATATTTGTGGGCAGCCGGGACCCCCACCCTCTGCCATCTGCTTTTCCCCAAGACCCTTTCGGACATAACAGGGTCTCTGAGCATAGTGGGTGGGCCACATTCCTCTTCCCCAAAAAAGTGGGTGTGATGGGACCAGCGGGTGTGAGGGGACCAGTGCTAGATGGGCTGGCGACTCCCTTGCATGGAAGCCATATGGCAGGTCATGGGGACTGAGCTCCCAGTGGCCCTCGGGCGGCCACACCACCTGGCTCATTCTCTGAGCATATGGCCAGCTGAAGCTTATTTCATGGACGGCTGCTGCTGGGGTGCTATGGAGAGCGGGGTGCCCCGGGAGGGCCTGCTCCCTGGAGGGCCACAAAAGATGTGGGAGGCCGAAACCGGTTTGGCCCAGTGGATAGGGCGTCTGCCTGCGGACTGAAAGGTCCTGGGTTCGATTCTGGTCAATGGCATGTACGTTGGTTGCGGGCACATCCTCAGTGGGGGGGCATGCAGGAGGCAGTTGATCGATGTCTCTCATTGATGTTTCTAACTCTCTATCCCTCTCCCTTCCTCTCTGTAAGAAATCAATAAAATATATTAAAAAAAAAAAGATGTGGGAGGAAGACTGGACACCCAGAGTGGCTGTGAACGGGAAGCAGAGAAAGCCCGAGAAACGGGATCAACAAGGGGGGTTTGCAGGGACAGGACGCCCGGCTCCCCGGCAGCCTCCTCCATGCAAAGTCTTTCCCCTGCATTTCCAAACGCCTGTCCCGTTAAGCCTTTGGATTAACCGCAACGTTCCCCTCTAGCCGGCAGCAAAGATTTTCCACTTTCTGAACATGCCTTGCATTTCCCTTCTCAAATGTCACCCTGTCCGGGATGATGACAGCAGTTCTGGGCACATCCCAAATATTCACGGATGCTGACTCTGCGTCCAGCCCTTTAATCTTCAGAACAACCGTCTGAAGGAGGCGAGATTATTACCCTGGAGAGGCGAGGAGACCTACGCCCGGGGCAGTGCCAGAGCTAGTGAGAGGCGAGACTCCAGAGGATTCCTCAACCACTGCGCGCTTCTTCCCTCACCATGCCAGCCACACACATCTCCTTCCTTTCCAGCTTTCGGAAAACCGTACTTCCCGTGTGTCTCATGGGGACGGCTGGGGCTTCTGATTTCCTGCCTCTTGTCGTCTTTGGACGTTTGGGTAGTTACACTGTTTGTCCAATGGTGTTACGGATTCCAGTGGGGAACCACGGTGTCCTTTGCCCAGGTGCCCAGAAGGGGCTCCTGATGCTATGAAATGCTCCATTCCTATTTCCCGGGTGGACCACGTCTCAGTGCCGAGCCTTGCAAGATAGCCAGCGACTCCGGCAGTGCCGTGGCCTGAGCTGCTGGGGACTTAGCCCTGAAGCCCACAGGGCATGCGCTTCTTGGAAACAGAAAACAAATGGGTGGGCACGTGTGCTCAGAGGAGAGTGGTGGCCGAGAAACCGAATACACGGTCTTAGAACATCCCTCTGGGCTGGAGAGGACAGTGTCCAGGAACCAGGAGCAATAATTTGGGTCATACAGTGTCGGTGCCCTTTGGCCGAGTACCCAGAATCGGCATGAGCAGGACGAAAAGTACATTAGACCGATAACGCGACTGCAGGCATTGTATTTTGTCAGATAAAAGTATTTCCTAATTACCATCCGCAGCATTTCATAAATGAAAGGAAATGTCACCCCAGCCAGTGTGGCACATTGGTTGGAGTGTTGTCCTGGACAATGAAAGGTTGTGGGTTTTACTTCTGGTCAGGGTACATATCTAGGTTTTGGGTTCGATCCCTGGTTGGAGGGTGTACAGGAAGCAATCGGCTGATGTTTCTCTCTCTGTCTCTCTCTCTCTCTCTCTCTCTCTCTCTCTCTCTCTCTCAACATCAATGAAAAATGTCTTAGGGTAAGGATTTAAAAAAAAGAAGGAAATTTTAATACAAAATAGGTAGGAAACACATACTTTTATAGTAAAAGTCAATCTTTCCCAAGGAAGGGCAGTTGGCAACTCTACATTGACATCATATATATATATATATATATATAATCTATTTAAAAATATTAATGTGAAAGAATTACACCCTAACATTTTCTTTTGTGACTATGAACTGTACGTAATTGTTTATTTTTGGTTTCAGGTAGTTGGAGTCCTCTGGTTGTATCTTTCATCTCTAATCTACGGGTATCAGGAAGTAGAGCGAACGGTCACTTTGTTCCAATTGTAAGGTTTGACTTTAAAAATGACTAAAACTCCAGTTCTGCAGAGAGATGTTGGCTACAAAGGTGGAAACAATACTTTTGAGGTTTTTTTCCTTCGACTGGGAAGTTTCCAGGTGACGTGAGGGCCGGGAGCGGCTCGCAGGCTGCCATCCCCGCACAGAGCAGGTGGGACGCTCTAAGGCAGTTGTCACTTTCTTTTTACAAATCTTTTTTTTTATATATATGTTCATTTAATTCAGAGAGGAAGAGAGAGGGAGAGAGAGAAACATCAATGATGAGAATCATTAATCGGCTGCCTCCTGCACCACCCCCACCCCCCAATTGGGGATCGAACCTGAAACCTGGGCATGTGCCCTGCCTGGCTATCAAACCGTGACCTCCTGGTTCATAGGCTGACCACTGAGCCATGCCGACTGGACACCAATCCCCTGCTGATGAATACTTCGGCTGTTTCATTTCCCCTCATTCACACGCAAACATTTCTGGGTATTTGTGGACCAACATCACTGGGGCGCTGCCCACAGAGGATGAGGACCAGAGGGGAGGGAGAGAGGCAAGTAGGGGTCACTTTCTCCCGTCCTTCTCCTCCCTCCTTCTGCTGCCCTGGTTTAATCACAGTTTAAAAGTCCTGGAGCCACCAGGCAGTAATGTCATGGGTGACAGGCTTTTGGCAAATAAATCCCCAGGCTGGCCACATAAACAAGGTGCTTTTGGGGTGGCCTCATGGGGACTACACCCCTCCCTGGCAGAAGCCCAGGCTGTTAGTCACAAGATTGCACACACCTCCAATGCAGGAGGAGACTTCAAGGAGAGCTGGAGCAAGCAGCGCGCTGGCACTGCCAGCCGCAGAACTGCCCTCAAGCACCAGGAAGTGTCCTCGGATGCATCTTTCATTGACTGTTTTTCTCGAGTCTGGTCGTGAGCTTTCAAAAGGCCTAACCGCCTTCCCACAGGCAGACGGAACAAAGACCCTCCCGAAGAAGGTCTCCCATTCCCACCCAGGGGCTGCTCATCTCTGAACCTGGAGGTCGGGGCCGGGGGGTCTCAGGAGCCAAGTCCTCCTGGGAGTCGCAGGGTCTGGGCCACGTTTTCCAGGCTTCTACACCCCAGTGTTTATTTTATAGTTGAGCCAGGCTCACCCTGGAATTCCACAAGCAAACACCATGCATGAATCAGACGTGTGTAAAGGTCATTCCTGGGAACCAGGGTACTACTCCAACTTTCAAAGACTTTGGGGGAAAGTTTCTTGGAAACTTCCACAATGCATTATTTAAAAGACTCTCCCGCCCCTGGAAGCCAGCCACGGGGAGCTTTAAAAGCCAAAAAGCATCAGAAAGCGAAGGCGACGTGTGCTCTTTTCCAGTATGTGAGAATCAATCCGGGTGGTACTTTCAGATTAGTAAATCTCACAGGGTCAGGGAGGTGAATAATTCTGTAGTCAGACACACTGGCTTTCACAAGAATGGTCAGCCCAAGTGTCCATGGGTGTGGCTGCAGGCGGGGTGTCCAACACACCTGTGTCAGGTGGCAGTTTTCTTAGAGGGTCCACATGAGGGACAGAAGCCTGTTCTGGGGCAACCCCCCAAAAAAACAAACAAACAACAACAACAAAAACACACACACACACAAAATACACCCAACAAGAGATGAAGACCCCTCCTGGCACAGACCGCCCCCTCCTCCCGGCCCCTCCACTTTGGGAAGGAAGGCTGGGACTTGGCTGGGAGCCTTTGAGTGGTTTGGCCTTCGGCTGTTTGGGAGGCTTGTGGTGAGTCTAGGAGGATAGCACTCAGGCTGAAAGCATCTTACACATTTCCCTGGGAGTGTTTCCTGAGCTGGAATAGCAGCTCCATGAGGGTAGAGGCGTCAGTAGCTGCACAAGATCAGCACTCAAATACTTGCTGAATTATCACTCATGAGTAGATGGTGGTCTGTTTAACCTCTGGGGATCCAGGCCTGAAGAGGCCCCCAAAGTGTGGGCCGGACAGGCAGGAGGATACCTGCTGATGCCTGCGTGTACCAGGAGAGAGAGGGAGGTTGGAAGCAGGTACTGCCCATTCTGCACTGAGAACCACTAGACATGCTGGGCCACGAGGTGGGGGCAGCGAGGAAGGCCTGTTGATCTCCTTAGGTCCCCCAGCCCCACCCCAGCTACAGCCCAAGCCGCAGGGAGACCAGTCAGAGAGACAGGAACGCCAACCCGCGGCTTCTCCCAGCACAATGCCAGCTCCTGGCTGGTCACGTGGTTTTACTTCCTCCCAGATCAGCCAAGCCACGGCCCTGCTAACACCACTGTCCCTTCTCCTGGGGTCCATCCCCAGCACGCCTCCCTCACACTGTGCTCAGCACCCTCAGACCCTCCCTGCCAGCTCCTGAGGTCCAGCCAGTCCATGGAATGCTGCTGTCACTCAGAGGCTCCTGAGTCAGGGGAAGAGTCCAAGGTCAGGGTCTAGTCCTAGACGCTGCAATTCAGCACAAAGCTTCCATCCAAGCTCCATTACCAACATGCCGCGTGCCCTGAGGATCTTCCTCTTGGAACCAGAAGTCGCTTCTCTCTGGCAGGGGCACCCCAAGTTCCTGCTCTGTCCCCAGAGGTTGGGCAGGTGACACCAATGAGTGAGGCAGGTGGGGGGTGGTGCCTATTATGGACCCAATTTGTTTGCATAATAAACATCTTACCTAAAAATAGAGAAACATGTAAATTGACCATACCTCTGCTATGCCCACAGCCAATCAGAGTGAGTATGCAAATTAACCCAACAAAGATGGAGGTTAATTTGCATACAACCTGGGTCCTGGGAACTGCCTTGGCACCCAGCTCACTCTCAGTGGGTGGGTGTGTGTGTGTGTGAAGGGACCGAGCCTATGATTGGATGGGCGGGGAGGTGGGGGGAACCCTTTCTCAAGCCTAAAGCCTGGGGCAGAGGCTTTAGATTGGAGGTGCGGGTATCCCCTTTCCCAAGTCTAAAGCCTGGGGTAGAGGCTTTAGGCTTGGACAGGGGCCAAGCCTGGGATTGGAGGGAAGGGGAAAAAAATCAATGGAAACATCCTTAGGTGAGGATAAAAAGAAAAATAAAGAAAGAAATGTCATACCCTATGAAAGACACATCTTGAAAATGCCTAAAGGAAGTTGTCATTTTTTCATGGTGAAGGGACTGGAGTTCGTGTTGATGAAAACACTTTGGCAGCTGCAGCAGTGGGGGATGGGGTTGGCGCCTTCCCTGGATCAGCCCGGTCGCCTCCCGCACAAGGAAGCCAGATTGCGGCTTAGGTCTGCTCCCAACGGGGAGCAGGCCTAAGCCATCAGTAGGACATCCCTTGAGGGCTCCCAGTATGTGAGAGAGGGCAGGCTGGGCTGAGGGACCCCTCCCCAGTGCATGAATTCCATGCACCAGGCCCTTAGTGTAGGCATAATTCTTCATCTCCACAAGGAAAGATGCTCACAGTCATTTTCCTTAAAGTATGAGGCACCAAGAAATAAAAGCAAATAAAACAATAAGGTACCCATATCAAAACAAGCAAAACCATAAAGTGCTTTTCTCTAGAGATGTTGGAACAGAGAAACAAAGATGGAAGCCCAGACTACACAGACATGGCCAGCCAGGCTGCAGGGTCATCTATACCAAGACGCTTGGGAGGTGGGGCTTGAGGGGTGAGGGGTTGGGTGACAGGCCGGTACCAGGGGGACCAGAGCCGCAGCAAAGTCCAGGTCTCCTCCTCCCTCCAGTCTAGCGGAGAGGATTGGCTTTTAGACAAGCAGGGGGGCAGGGAGCAGAAGTGGGTGGTGGCTGTTGGTTTTACTGGTTCTCATCCCCTTGGGGTGTCCGGAAAGGAGACAAAATCCATGCAGGGGAAGGAATCGCAGTGGAGACGCAGGCCATGCTCCAAAGAAGTTACCTCCAGGGTCTCACTTCCCAGTGTAGAGGCCTCCCCTCCAAATCCATCTGTGGAAGTCCTGACCCTGTGCCTCATGCCATGACCTCATTTGGAAACAGGGTCATGGCTGATGAAATTAGTTAGATGAGGTCATGAGGGTGGGCCCTAATCCAATGTGACTGGTGTCTGTATAAAGAAGGAAAATTTGGGCACAGATACACAGAGAAGGCATGTGAAGATGAAGGCAGAGGTCAGGCGACGCAGCTACAAGCCAAGGATTTCTAGCAAAGCAGCTGGGCCAGGGGTGGGGGTGGAGGGTGGAGGGGAGCGTGCAGAGCCCCCAAAGAGATCCTGGTTCGCAGCCCAGAGGAACGAACCCTGTTCACACCTTCATCTCAGACTTCTCGCCTCCAGATGGTGACACATTTCTGATGCCTAAGCTCCCTGGTTTGGGGCTCTTTGTTATGGCAGCCCTATAAACAAACCCAGGCCCGACCCAGTCTCTCGGGGACTGAGACAGGCCCGCAGAGGGAGAAGGAATTCAGCCGAGGGAGGCGCCCAGGGAGACGTGGAGACCAGATTCCCTCACCTCGGATGCTGAGGGGCGTCAGAAACGGGGGGCCTGCTCATCCACACAGCCACCCTCCCAGGCCCGCAGCGGCAGCCTGCACGCACAGCTCCTGAAGGGGAGCATCCGGTGCCCGCTTCCCAGCCCACTGTCTCCTGTCCTGGAGCCCAGGTGGCCTTGCCCCGCCTCTGCAGGGCCTGAGCAGTCCCTCCTCAGTGTTCCCATGTGTGGGGGAGGCAGGCTGAACTGGGGGGTCAGGCACACCGCCGCCTTCTTTAGCCTCTTGGCCTACTTCGTACCCCCTAGCCCCAGCCACGTGGCTCCTGGGACAGAAGTAAGTGCCACCTCCCCGGGGAGTGTCATTACCACCCTGGCGTCTCACTGATATCAACACAATTCTCCGTGAGAGACCGGCAGGGGGTGTCCCACAGAGGGGGAAACTGAGGCACGGGGGACCTAGTCACTTATTCAAGGACTCTCAAATGACAGCTGCGAGGGCCAGACAAGAAGTTGCCTTCCAGTGCTGTCCCCGCTGAGACTTCCTGCGCCCGCTGCCGCCCCCTCTGGAGGACCGACCACCGGGGGTACTCCAAGCCCCGGCCCGGACGCTGCCTTAGACCCCAGCCCTCCTCCAGGGCCCACACCCTGTGTCCCCAGAGCGGGTTTGCTTGGAGGGTACATGAGGGGGAGAGAAAAGAGAAGAACAACAGAGAGCCTGCACTCTGCAAGGCAAACAAACAAGCGGACCACAGAGGCGGTGAAAGGAGGCAGTGTGCTGGGGGGCGGGGGCTGCGGGGGGCGGGGGAGCCAGCATAAAGGAATGTTGTTTGGGAGAGCCAGGGCTGGGCACCGAGGGACGGACAGATGGCCTTTTATGCTGCAGCCTGGGTTTGGCCTGAAAACCCCTTTTCTGAGATGAGATGGTGCCCCAGGCCCCGTGTCCAGCTGCCCGCAGCCCCCGGTGGCCCAGAGGAAGGTGGGGACTCGGGGTGTCCCGGATGCCTGGGTGGCACAGGACCTGGGCAGGTGGGAAGGAGCAGGAAGAGGGTGGTGCTGGAGCCATTGCTGCCCCTAGAATCTTCCTGGGCCAGAAGCCTGTGGGGAAAGCACCCCTACCCCCACGAGGCCCCCACGGAGCAGACTCTGCAGAGCTGGCTGTGTTCAGGAGCCAGAAATTTGGGGTTAAATGAACACAGCTGGAACCGCTTGCTTCCGTGTCCGGTAAGCTGCCCTCGGCCTGATGAGGTCCAAATCAGAAGCCAGGCCCAGCCAGGTCCTGTGGCCTCTCCTATCCTTAAAACATTTCTTTTTTTTTTCCTTAAATATATTTTATTGATTTTTTACAGAGAGGAAGAGAAAGGGATAGAAAGCCAGAAGCATCGATGAGAGAGAGACATCGATCAACCGCCTCCTGCACGCCCTCCCACTGGGGATGTGCCTGCAACCAATGCACATGCCCTTGACTGGAATCGAACCTGGGACCCTTCAGTCTCCAGGCTGACGCTCTATCCACTGAGCCAAACCGGTTTCCGCTCCTTAAAACATTTTCAACAAACCCTGTGGGCAAAACAAAACAAAAAGACAAAAAAAAAAAAAACATACGCAGCAACTGACAAGCCACAGAGTCCCCAAAGCACAGCCACCCCTCGCCTGCCCACCATCACTGCAAGGCGCCTCGTTCTGCCAGCCACCATCCCAGTACTCAGGGGGCAAGAAGAAAGGCAAAGGAAAAGGGGTAGCACACCTGTGCCCATGGCGTGACCAACTTCTCCCACTCAGAAGATGCGGGAGCAGGACGGGACAAGATGGTCTTGCCTCGGGTTTGCCTAGGAACTGACGTTGCTTCGACTCATGAAATGAGTCCCCTGGATGACATCACCAGCAACCTTGTCATGGGAAGTAGCAGCCAGCAGAAGTGGGAGATCCGGGACACCAGAAAAAGGGGCTGGTGGATTGAAAACACTACATGATTACTCAAAACTCGCCAGAGTGCGCCCACACGGTGATTCTCTCTCAGATCCTGCCGTGTACTGGCCACCTGCATCCACACAGATCCTTTCCTCTCCGCCCTCTAACCTCACATGAGGGCACCATTTCCAGGAGGCCACCACGGGCCAAGGGGATACATGGTTTTTTTCCAATGAATGTCTGACTCTGGGATTTGGAGCAGCCTGAGGGGTCAATCCCATCTGGGAGCCCTGGGTTGGCGTGTGACCTGGGCTTGGTCTGTGGACAAGGGGAGCTCTCTGGGCTCACCTCTGGGGTCCTGCCTTACAGTCCCACCTGGCAATACAGCGGTAGGAGGGGTGGGACCATAGTTTCAGTTCTGATTGGCAGCACCGCAGTATGCAGGAAACGAGTTCCTCAGGACTGATCCTTCTGTAGAGTTGATGGAGCATTTCTAGATGGTGGTCTCTCAGGACTTAGACCTCAAGGCACCATAGGTAGGCTTGTGGAATGTGCTATCCACAGGAAAACACATGTAAGCCACCTAACATAAATGGTCTCTTCCCTGACCCAACCTTCATAATAAAACAAATTTCAGATCGATCATGTAAATTCCAATTTGGAAGAATTACCCTCAAAATACTGTATTTTGCTGTTCTGTAAAGGGAAAACAAGACCATTGATTTACAAATGACCTCATATGCCACTATTCCAGAAACAATATTCCTAAATTTTCCTTTTATACTCTAATAACTTAAGAAAGAAAAATAATTGTTCTCATCATTGTTTATAAACTGGCAAATGAGCATAAAGTCAAAAACAATGTAAGTCATTGGACAATAGAAACAAAAACAATAATAACAATAAAGACAACCAGTTCTACACCTACTAATTCTTTGTAGTACTTATTCAGAAATATGGATTCAATCAATTCCCCCTCCCCCTACCAAGACATGGAATTTTCTCCCATTCATAGTTGAGGATGGAGCCCTGGCTGGGTGGCTTAGTTGGTTGGAGTGTCATCTGTACAAAATGTGGCAGGGTTGATTCCCAGTCAGGGCACATACCTACGTTGTGGGTTCAATCCCCAGTTGAGGGATGTACAGGAGGCAACTGATCAAGGTTTCTCTCTCACACTGATGTTTGTCTCTCTCTCTCTCTCTCTCTCTCTCTCTCTCTCTCTCTCTCTGTCTGTCTCTGTCTCTCTCTCTCTATCAAAGCAATAACAATTTAAAAATCATCAGGTGAGGATTAAAAAATAAATAGTTGGGGATGTTTCTGCTCATAGTGGTTGACTAGCTGGGATCAAAGCCTGTGCCTTTTTCCCCCACTCTTATTGAACCTGACAAACTTCCAAATCCATTGCACATTTCTGAAACTCGCCAAGTTTACACAGTTAGCCCTAAAACTGGTGTCTCCTGTTAGCTACTGCCAAGAGCAGGGATTGGGAATGTCCGGCCCGAAATCATTTGGTCTGGCCGTGCCAAGGCAACCGCAGGCGGGACCCAACATTCAATAAATCTAGGAGCTTTTTTTTCATAGCAACATAAATTTATATGAAGCGAATGATGTTATCAATATCCAAATGGTCCTTGGCAGAACAGAGGTTCTCCACCCCTGGCCTATGCGCATGTTTGATCCTCATTAAACCCCATGTTTATACTTGTCACTATAATAAGCATCAGCTCCAGGGGATGACGTCCTTGAACAAACCCAGGGCAAGTGTGCTTCTGGGTGGTCAGAGCCTCTCTGACACGGCCACAGGTCAGGGTCATCACTGAGCACACAATCTGGTGTGGTCAAGCAGAGAGGAAAAAAAGGAGCCATTGTGAAGGACGTGAATGACGCAGGGACACCAACCTCCGGGGCCAGAGCCACCCAATGAGGGTGCCGTGATCCCAGAGAGAAATGCTTTGCGACTCTGGGCCACAGCTCTAGGCCATCACTGTGCAACAGAGCTCTCTGCAATGGTGGGCACGTTCTTATCTGTGCTATCCCTATGGCCACACATCCAGGCTACCTCCTACCTAGACAAGAGTAATGGCTGCTTAGTTCTCTTTCTACTCCCACCCTTGACCCCCTTCAATGTACCCTCCACACGGCAGGCAGGATGAACTAAAAATGTAGCTTAACTTTGCCAGCCTTCCCCTTAAAATCCTCCAACCCATCCTCAGAATAAAATCCATACAGCAATCTAGCTCATAGAGTAGTCACTTGCCACGTGTGTCTACCAAGCACTCGGAATGTGGCTAGTATGACTGAGGAACTGAACTTTACTTCATTTAACCTTAAGTAAATTTAAATAGCAGCATGTTTCTAGTTATCTGAATAGAGAGGCTACCATAGTGGAAAGCATAGCTCTGGACTCCTATATTCAACCTGGGTGTTTCCTTGCATCTCAAACCCAATGTGGCCGCAGCGAACTCTGCCCCATTCCAAACCTGGGCTTCCAACCCAGTCTTCATCATGTCCATAATCAGGTTGCTCAGGTCAAAACCCTGGCATCCCAGTCAATATCTCTTTCCCTTACTCCCAAATTTAATCCATCGGCAAGTTGGTTTTACCTCCAAGATATTTCCAACATCAGTCCACTTCTTTCCATCCCTATGGCCACACATCCAGGCTACCTCCTACCTAGACAAGAGTAATGGCCACTTAGTTCTCTTCCTACTTCCGCCCTTGACCCCCTTCAATGTACCCTCCACACGGCAGCCAGGATGAACTAAAAATGTAGCTTAACTTTGCCAGCCTCCCCCTTAAAATCCTCCAACCCATTCTCAGAATAAAATCCAACCCCCCCTGAAATGACCCATGAGCCCTACTAAGGCAGGTCTGCTTACCGCCATGCTCCCCTAACTCACAACCCTCCAATAATACCAAAGCCTCTTTTGGGATTCCGATGCCATATCCAGAGCCTTTGCATTTGCTGTTCCCTCTAACTGGAATGTTTTTTTTACCCAGTTCTTATGATAGTTCTTTTTCATCCATTAGACTAAGCCACTCTGTCACAGCCCCCTGTTCTAATATATATATGATCTATTCTGCTATATATAATACTAGAGGCCAGGTGCACAATATTCATGCACCAGGAGGGAGGGGGTGTCCCTCAGCCCGGCCTGCACCCTCTCCAATCTGGGACCCCTCAGGGGATCTCCGTCTGCTGGTTTAGGGACATTAACTGCAGCCATTAGGAAAATCACACAGAATGTCCTTGACATACAAAAGTGTGGTTTTATGAGCTGTTTTAATAATAATGGCCATTCCTTTAAATAATATCTGCTTACATTCAATACAGCTGGTACTGTGTAAATTCAGAATGTTAATATCACAAAAATCATAGAAGGTTGTAGTAAAAATAACCTTGAACTGTCTAGTCCAAACTTTTATAAATACTGGAATTCTCTTTTCAAAGATTCTGAATGCTTTTTGTCCTAAGAAGCTTAACCAACTTTTGAGGCAACCCATTTTCTGCGAAAGGACTCGGGGACTCTCACAGGGGTGAGGGCACTGGATGCCACCATCTTGTGATGGCGTGATGATCACTTTGCATATGCCCTCTTTATTAGAGAGGATATGCACACAGACTACATATATGTATATACACCACCTGCAGTTGTCCCATCTCTCCCCCTCCCTCTGCTGACAGGTGTGCCCCATGAGGGCAGTGACCAATTGTCACTTTACAGCACCAACAGCAGTTTGGGCATGAAGAGGCATCCACTATGTTTGTGGCTGAATAGAGAAGAGGAACAGTGGGAAGAAGGTGGCAGCCTTGCACGCCCCTGGCACCACTTGCGTCTCTGCCGGCCTCATCGTTGGAGACTGTCTGTCCCTGACCATGGTGAGTGTCCCCAGGGCTGCATTTATCCAGGTGAATGTGGGATGAGGGCAGCAGGTCGATGCAGACTCCGCCTGTCCAGGCTGGTGGACAGGGCAACTCTGAGGAACTGGAATGTCACCACTGTGTCCAAGAGGGTCCGAGCACATGGGTGTTCTGAAAACATCCATCCTTGCCGCCTAACAGGAGTCTACCTTTTCCTAGCAGGAGCGAGGGCTGAAGGGGCTTGTAATTGTCCTGTTTCAGTGTAAGCTACACGTTCTGTTTTACGGATCTCACTGTAGCCACACAAAATGCTGCAGAAGAAAACCAAGACCGGGAGAGGTTAAATGACTCACGCAAGGTCACACAGCCAATGAGACAGAGCTAGACCCAGAGCACTGTCTTGGCTGCAGATCCCAGGCTCCTCCTCTTGCAGGTGTGGGGGAGGGGGGACAGGGGGGCTACCTGTCCAGTGCCCATGGCACACCTGCTCTGCCCCCGAGCCCCACACTGGGACTCTGATCTTTAGAAATCCCCAGAGACCTGATCACCGAGTCACTTTTGGTGTCTCCCATTTTCCATCTCAGTTTGCCTCTGCCCTGAGCTTCCAGAACAATGGGTTGTAAGCTCTGTGTGCTGCTGAGTCCCACAGAGTGCTTGTTAAAAAGACAGATTCCTGGGGTCTTGCTTTCAGAGATTCTGATCTTATCGGTTTGAGGCGGTTCCCAAGAATCTATTAATACATATATACTATACAAATCCTTATTCTAATTCATTCTTCAATTTAGTTACATGTGTTTTTTTCCCCACTCAAGTGAAACATCAAACGTTTCACACCGTCTTCAATATTGGAATCTATGCGGCTATTAGAGTCTTTTTTTTTTTTTTTTTGAAACATAACACAGCTCTCCAGGGCACCTTGGTGAAGCTGGAGGCAGCGACTGGAGTGCTGTATCTATAAGCCGAGGATTGCTGGCCCTGTTAAAGGGACAGATTCTCCCTCAGAGCCTCCAGGAGCAACCAACCCTACTGTCAGCTTGAGTCCAGATGTCTAGACTCTAGACCTGAGAGAGAACAGAGTTCTGTTGCTTTAAGCCACCCAGTTCCTGGTACTTGGTTACAGCAGCTCTAGGAAACAAATCAGTGTCACAGGAAACGTGATGCCTTGCTGCACATACCCATTCACAGCGGAGGCTTTGCTTTACTCTCTTTGTCCACTCATCCTTCGAGAACATATCTGTGAGTGATGTCACCAATGTAACGACTTGGTATTCTTGCCCATATTTTATTATGAAAAAGTTTAAACATACAGTCAAGCTGAAAACATCTCGCCTTGAATACCTATATCCTCGATATCACCCTCTAACATTCACATTTTCCTACTTTTTATTTATCTATTTATTTATAAAATATATTTTATTGATTTTTTACAGAGAGGAAGGGAGAGGGATAGATAGTTAGAAACATCGATGAGAGAGAGACATCGATCAGCCGCCTCCTGCACTACCCCCACTGGGGATGTGCCCGGAACCAAGGTACATGCCCTTGACCAGAATCGAACCTAGGTCCTTTCAGTCCGCAGGCCGACGCTCTATCCACTGAGCCAAACTGGTTTCGGCCACATTTTCCTACTTTTTAAAAGAAATCTTTAAAGATTTGTGTCTACTAACATCTCACTCTAGTAGTCATGAGGTCATATCCTTAAGAGTGATTACTAATATGTATTAAATATGTTCGCTTTCATTTAAAAAAAATGGGTATAATTTTCGTATCATAAAAATGATAGTCTTCATGGGTGGAGGGGGTTTGGGAGTGTATCTGGGCATCGAGGGATAATGGTGATGAGGGAGAAAATTACTAGTCTTAAGTGTATATAGTTTGATAAGTTTTGACATTTATAAGCTTCCTGATAGCCAATGTCCAAATCGAGATGTAGAACATTTTCATCATGCCAGCAGGCCTCAAGAATCTGTTTTAGTAAGCTGTTCGTACAATTACGATGAAAGGAAGCTGAGGGGAAAAGATTTGCAGTTCCCTTGGCCAGAGGAACAAGAAGTTTGAGATTTGCAGAGGTGGCAGGTTCCCTGTTAGCAAACTCGGCTGCTTCCCTGCTCTCTTAGCCTCCGGCTGTTCACACACACACAGAACCTGACCTGCAGGCTCCTCCTCCAACCACAGGCTGTGGGTCCGTGCAGGAAAGGCACACAGGACCCACTCACTGCACGCTGAGTGCCAGCGGCAAGGCTGCCTCCAAAGGCTCCCTCCTCACCACTCCCCATTCCTGCCTTCCCCGCGGAAATCCCTACCATTCCATGACCGCTTGGACACCCACTTCTGACCCCCTCCCATGAGCTTGCAGACTGGGGCCTGTCGCCTGCGTGGGCTTCCCTGAGCTGCTTCCTCCCTGACCCACAGGACCACAGGGTCATGGCATGCGGGCCGCCTCAGCCCTGAAAGTCACTCTCTGATTTTCCCCACGGCCAGCAACATGGCCCAGAAATGACATTCAGCTCCTGTCGCGCCCTTTACTTTCTCTCATGGAGCAGATGGGAGCAGAATCCTGGCTGGAATGGAACAGGAGAAAAACCTAATGGCCAAAACCTAATTTTAAAAAAAGAAGAAGAAGAAAAAAAGAATATTTCGTCGGGAAAGAATAGAGTCCAAAAATAGACCAAAATATATCTGTGAACGATTGATGTGTGAGAAAGTGTTTTGGGGTGTGTGTGTGTGTTTTAAATCAGTGGGAAAAACAGAATATTTCATAAATCTACTGAGATAACCAGTTGGTCATTAGGAAAAATATAAACCTAAAATAACATCTATTTTTGTTCCCTATACAAAAAAAAAAAATCATAGGTAGGCAAAACATTTAAGCAAAAACAACAATAAAATGTTAAGCATAAAACTATTAGTATACTAAAATATTTTGTTTTTAATGTATAAAATTCTTAAAATAGAGGCGGTCTTTCTAAGGATGATAAAACTTGGTATCTTTTTCTACACCAGTGGTTCTCAACCTTCCTAATGCCGAGACCCTTTAAGACAGATCCTCATGTGGTGGTGGCCCCCAACCATAAAATTATTTCCGTTGCTACTTCATCACTGTAATTTTGCTACTGTTATGAACTGTAATGTAAATATCTGATATGCAGGATATATTTTCATTGTTATAAATTGAACATAATTAAAGCATAGTGATTAATCACAAAACAATATGTAATTATATATTGTGAAATATTTATTTCTAATTACAAATAAATGAAGTTTTGTCTTGAATCATGGTGTAGCATGGGCAACAGTCTTCATATGACAACAGTAAACTACATTGCTACATTTTGCTACACCAAGGAGCGGTGTGTTGGTTCCTAAGACCATGGGAAATAGGTGTTTTCCAATAGTCTTAGGCGACCTCTGTGAAAGGGTTGTTCGACCCCCAAAGGGGTCGAGACCCACAGGTTGAGAACCACTGTTCTACACGGAAAATGTAAAGGTTTAAATGGAGGAAAGACATTAAAGAAGTCAAAAGATAAATGAAAACTGGAGGACAGATAGTGATACATATGATGGGGGAAAGGATATAAAAACATCCTTTATATATGAAGATTATAAATCAAGAAGCAAAAGACCCCCATGGTTTAATCTCATGCCTGATTCATCCCTAATGGGCATGCAATGGAGACTCACATTCCAGGATCTCCCAAAACTACTGTCTTCTCATCTATTAAGTGAGAGAACTGACATCTACCCCACCTACTTTAAGGGTTCAAAATAGAAATATATAGAAAATACTTGTAAAATGTTAATGACTATACAAACGTAGGTGTGTTACTACTAGTTGTCTGGGGCTTATTGCTATCCAAGTGTTCTTGGATCTGAGTTCCTTAAGATTTGAGTTGCAAAGGACAGCAAAAATCACCTTCTCATGCCACTGTTCATTCCTACTCACATAAGTCCCCTCAGACCACCTAGGGCTAGGCAAAGTGATGGTTGGGGCTGCTATCAATGCAACAAAATGCAAACAGACTGTAAAGTAAAATTGAAAATCAATGCAAAAATTTTATGAAGTCGGTGAGAGCAATAGAAAACTGTTTTACTCACAACTCCATTGCCAAATAAGGATCTGGCCAAGTTAAAACGGAAATACAGGCAATAACAAGGAAACCCTTCAAAAGACAATGGCCTGCTTATCAAAGGATCAAGAGAGACCATTAGCCCTTAATGACTCTTGCTCATCTTTTTTTAAAAAATACTTTTTATTCATTTCAGAAAAGAAGGGAGAGGGAGAGAGAGAGAGATAGAAACATCAATGATGAGATAGAATCATTGATTGGCTGCCTCCTGCACACCCCCTTATTGGGGATTGAGCCCACAACCAGGGCATGTGCCCTGACGGGGAATTGAACTGTGACCTCCTGGTTCATAGGTAGACACTCAACCACTGAGCCATGCCGGCTGGATTACTCTTGCTAAGCTTTATGATCAGGCTATGAATATCCAATGAGAAGTTGAGAATGTCACATTATGCTTTATACAATTTTATCAGTAAAACCACACACATGCACAAAAACACTACTTGATTATTTGCTCAACTTATGAATTGCCGTGCAATTGCAATCTGAATTTCGCTACCACAGTAAAATAAACAAAATTTTCGTTTTCTTTTTAAAGATAATCAATGTTCTTCTTCCAACCCCCTCCCCCATTTCCTATAACATTTTGGTCTTTATTTAAAGCAGATTCACTTTAAGTGACCTTTTATCTTGAGAGTCAAGGAAAGGCTGAGTATTTTATGGGACCCTGTCTCCAGCCCGCACAAGTCATTACGTGCATTGCTCCAAAGGGTCTTGCCTGGAACAAGAGAAAGCAACCACTCAATCAAGTTGGTCTGGCCTTTTCCCTGGTTTACAGTGATGGATACAGGATCATGGAAGCTATACATATTTAATCAGCCCATTCCTCTGTGGTAGCCAGACTCAAAGTTGGGTCTTGAATTGACTTTAAAATTTGAGATCTTCCTTTAATCTTTGTGGGTAAGTGATGCCTGTTTCATAGACTTTATTACATAAGACTACTTATTAGTGATTAAGTAGGTTATCATGGACTATTAACATTCGGAATCTATAAAACTACATCTAGCCATTCTTAGAGATCCCTACATTCTCTGATTCCATTTTCCAATGGAAAATCTGAGCATCATGCAATAAGAAGCAACATATACATGTTAAACATTAATAAAACAACTTTTCCATTTTTAAAATAAGGTTCTACTCTCCACAAAAAAATGTAGAAAACTAGAATTCTACTCATTTTAAATTCTATTTATTTTCAAGGAGAAATTACGACTCATTCATTTAGGCAATTATCAATCAAGTTTGTATAGATTGTGTGATTCACTCTAAGTGTGTAGTCACATGGATTTGCATAACAGAATTTCTGGCTATTAGTTTTCCTATAACAGAACTTGAAGACATTCTGTATGCATTGGAATTCAGATATATTAAAATGAACCCCCCCAAATTTGCTTATCTGGTACTGCTGCTTAAATACCTGGCAATATACTATCAAGGTAAGAAAACTTGAGATGTATGCATAACTGAAAAGGAAAGTGGTAATATTAGCACACACAAGATACTTCAAGAAGTAATATGTAAAAAATATATATATATCTAGTTCCTTCTTCGTTAAAAGGGTTGGGTATTTGGATAATTATGTTCTGGGGCAATGCTTCACAATAAAAAATCCCGAGTCTGAGGTTTCTATTTCTCAATGCTAAACTTTATAAGTATTGTTAGCATCAAGTTTGTTGTTCTCCAGTTTTTTTTTTTCTGGACCAATCTCTTTTTCCATTGGTGAGCAAGAGCAGGTGGGGAGAGTGGACATTAGAAGCCTTCTGCCAGCCCTAATCAGTTTGGCTTGGTGGATAGAGAATTGGCTTGCGGACTAGAGGGTCCTGGGTTCGATTCCGGTCAAGGGTACATGCCTGGGCTGTGGACTTGTTCCAACATGCAGAAAGCAGCCAATCAATGGTACTCTCCCTTCCTCTCTGAAATCAATAAATATATATTAAAAAAAAGAAGAAGCCTTCTGCCCATCTTAGATGAGTAGCAATTGGAGAAGGTTGGTCTGTTCTAAGACTACATGCTGTAGAGAGATTTGCATGAAAAGACACAGAAAAGAGTTAAAGAGAACAGGAAGTTGGGCAACTCGGGGTCCTGCCTGTGTATCCAGTCACGGACAGCCACAGGGGGACTGATCACAGCTCTGAGGGCAATGAGGGTTCCCGATTGATGTTTTCTTTGGTTAACTCACTTATACCCTTCTCCATGGGCAGGAGTAAACTGCCTGGCGTGGAAAATGTTTTGCCAACTCTTTGTCGGCAAATAACTGAGGGCAAAAGCAGAAATGAGTAACTTGACTGATGGCCTCCCATCCTTTCCATCAACTCCCAACCCTTTTAACGAAGGAACTAGACATTTTTTTTTTTTTACATTTTACCTCTTGAAGTATCTTGTGTGTGCTAATATGACCACTTTTCTTTTCAGTTATGCACACATCTCAAGTTTTCCAAGAAGCCCATTAATTCTTTTATTCAAACAGTTCCTGTTGGCATGCACCAGTGTGCTAGTGTGTCCTAGAGAAACCCAGATGAATCAGACAATTCTAGTCTTTCGAGAATTTATGTTAGTAGAGAAGATAAGACACATAGTGAAAATACAATAAATGAGGAAGAACATTATGAATGCTGTACTTGTAGGTACAGGTAAAGTGCTCTGAGAATTTGGGAGGAGAAAAACCAGTTCTAGATGGAGAGGTAAGGCAAGAATGTGAGGAAGAAATAGTGTTTGAACTCAACGTAAAGGATGTGGCGATGGGGAGCCTTTGAAGTCTTAGGAGTACGTACTGCGGTAACGTAACCAAGTTCTCTAGAAAAGTTCACAGGCAATGGGGTGCAAGAGGCGTTGGCAGGAAGAGACCTACCTAAGGGATTGCTGCCATAATGAGAATAAGGTGCTCTGGCCAAAGTAGGGTAGGAATGGAGAAATGTCCTGGAGGAAAGACTAAAAAGGCTCACGAAGGTCAGCATATGGCCTGTCCAATCCATGGGCTCTGCTCTTTTCCGTTATTCCCATTTCACCCTTCCATCACCTGTGAATTATCTAGGACAGAACAGGCAATGGAGACTGTTTCTGTCAAGAGTAAAGAAAACATAGAATCTCCTAGTATCAAGTGAAAGAAGCCATACAGCAGAGCATACACCATGTGCTTCCATTTTAGCTTTGTGCGCTTTTCTTAGAAATGAAGAGCAAGAGAAAGTAGTGATGAAGACTGAGGAGTAATGAGCAGGGGTATAGGTGGTGAGATAGGTGGAATGATGATGCACCCTTCCCAAATCTGTGTCTCAATCCCTGGAACCTGGGAATATGTTGCCTTTTACATAGATAGCAGAAGAGACTTTGCAGGTGTGTTTAAATTAAGGACCTTGAGATTATCCTGGATTATCTGGGTTGGCTCAATGTACCCACAAAGGTCCTTAAAACTGAAAGATGGAGGCAGGACAGTCAGGGTTGGAGAGCAGAGGTCCGAGTGATGCAATTGCTGGCTGGCGCCATGAGCCAAGGAAAATGGGCAGCCTCTCAAATCTGGAAAAGGCAAGAACAGACAGAAGGAAGGCTGCCCTGCCAACTCCTTTTTGACTTCTGACCTCCAGAGCTGTAAGTCAATACATTTGGGTTAAATCACTGAGCTTGTGGTCATTTGTTAGAGCAGCAGTAGAAAACTAGTGCCGGCGCAAAACCGAAAGGGTGTGGTGTCCAGGAGCCAAGTGAGGCAAGTGGACCAAGGAGTGACCACCAAGCCAAGAACTGCTGCCAGGCCAGGTGAGATAAAATGAGAACTGACTGCCAGGTTCAGTGAGGTGAGGGTCCTGATGACCCTGCCAAGGGCGCTTTCAGCACCAGAGTAGGTTTCAGAGGAACGGGGTGCTTGTCACCCGTTTTTCTAAATGAATGAAGACAGCACGTGGACCAACGATGAGTGTGTGTCTTAAGAAAAATAAGTACAGAAAGGGAAGATGATGGATGCTGCTCAGGTATCAGAGTTTGGGTCTTTTTCCTTGGAATGTTCCCAAAGATAATGACTCTTGGGTATTTCTGGGATTCCTGTTTGTTTCTTTTTATTTCCCCCAGAGAATCCTAATTTCTGATCTTCCCCCCAATTTGGGTCTTGAAGCTCCCTTTTCACTGAATTCTGAGGTGACACCGGAAGCACTCTGGAAGCCTGTGTTTACCTAGGTCCTTGGATGCTCTACCCGCTGGCCCTAGACTCATCCTCCAGACAAGACTCTCCTGGCACTACAGCAGAGCTTGGAAGTCCCTGGCAGGCACCAGGGGGTGGTGATTGCTGATTGGCCAGGCAGGCTCAATGGAGAAGCCCTCTTGTAGGTGAAGCAAATCTCAACCCCCTTCCATTAGCAGACTTCACTCGTCCACAGTGCTCAACAGGTGGGGGCAGTTTGGCAAGTTCCCCAACCATCATCTTTAGAAAACTCAGTTCTCAGCTTAGACAAGCTTTCCAAGTTGGGCTGTGCTCAAGATGTTCTGGAAGCCAGGGTGGGGTGGGAACCCCGAGTCTTCCTGCACTTTTAGATCCCCTCCCTTTCATCCATTCTCGTTTAGTCATTCAAGCCCCGAAGCTCTGCCTGGCCAGACCCGAAAGCCTGGCAGAATCTGTGGACTTCTCAGCTACTCAGAGGTGGATGCACCCTGTGAGCTTAGGACATGGCACTCAGAGACATCTTGGTGAAGACAACAGCAGTGGTGGGGAGCGGAGGCTGGCCTTCTCAAACAGAGGGCTTTGTCTGCAGTGTGGACAGATGGTTGCCCATGGAAAGACCGCTCGAGGTGTGTGTGAGATGGGGAAGTATAAGACACCCTTTCCTCTTGGTGGCCAGCTTCTGGTGAGGGAAGGATTCTGGATGGACTTGACGAAAGTTGTAGCTCTCTCACTAGAAAAGTGCACAACCTGCGCCTTCTTAAACACAACTTCATCTCTTTCATTAATTTCAGGAAACGATTCACAAACATCAGGGTTAAGAAGCTCTGTTCCAGCCCTAGCCAGTTTGCTCCAGTGGATTTAGTGTGTCGACCTGTGGACTAAAGGGTTCCAAGTTTGATTCCGGTCAAGGGTACATGCTCGGGTTGCGGGCTGGATCCCCAGTGGTGAGTGGACAGGAGGCAGGAAGCATTGATTCTCTCTCATCATTGATGTTTCTCTCTCTCTCTCCCTCTCCCTTCCTCTCTGAAATTAATTTAAAAAAATTTTTTAAAGAAGTTCTGCTCCATATTTTCCAAAGTATGATATATATTCTACTGATGGTGCCCAAGATGATTTTAGAGGGGTATGAGAACAAGCATTTCTTATTTTAATAGATCAATATTTATTTTAAAGTGCTTGTAAAAATTGTGATTTCACTGGTGGTATTGCCTGCAATGACTAAATGGTAAGCTAAAAGGTGAGTCTAGTTACTGATAAATGTTAAATAGAATAGTTCAAGTGATATGCCAATTCATAAAAAACGGGAACAGTGATTCATGGATGACTCAAATCTGGGAAACAGTACATATGGTCTTGGGAGGTTTGGACCTAAAGTTTTTTTTCTCTCTCTCTCTCCTCTCTCTCTTCTCTCTCTCTCTCTCTCCCTCTCTCTCTCTCTCTCTCTCTCTCTCTCTCTCTCTCTCTCTCTCTCTCTCTTGAAATGCCGGTTTCAGCTCAATAAATGAACTTCATGACCCCCTAACAATGTGAGCTTCAGTTGGGAAAACACCCTACTGGCCCTTGAAAGCCAAGGTGAGAAGAGGGTCTCACTTCCCTACATAGTCATTGCTCTCTCACTTGCTCAAGGTGGGCAGCTTCGCTTTCTCAAGTCCAAGGTCAAGGCAACAGCAGACCTTGTCTCATCCCCACAGTATGCTGGCTTAAACGAGTTTGACTTGTTTTTTGTGTGTGTGTGCCTTCGTGTGAGTGTGAATGTGTGTGTAAGTGTGTACACAGAGGGGTGTGGCAAAGTAGGGAACAGGGGAAACCAATGGGGCCTTCTCCCTGGAGTTTTCCTAGAGCTCCAGGAGCCTTCCCTCCAAAAACCCCTAGAGGAGCAGCCACCAGGAATGAGCCCCAAACAACAGAGTGGGTGCATGATACTCCCCTTCCCCATCAACACCCTTCTTGGTCTTCACATTACAGGAGCTGGGCTCTCATCTCCTGGCCCAGCAGAAGGAGAGAAGGGAGGTGGAGAAAGCAAGGCGGTTGCTAGAAGGGCTTAGCTAGACTTGTCTCCACTCAGGCCGTGAGAAGTGGGCTTCTCCCTGCAAGACTTCTCCTCGAATTACCTCTCTCCCTCAATTTAAAGACAACCCTATCCTAGTTTCTAGAATAGACATCTGTAACAGAAGCTGACAGCAACTGGAGGATTGGGTGAGTTGGTCAAGTTTGGGCCACAGGTTGGTGTGTTATTAGTTTTTAGCTTCCTTCCCACACCCTCAGGTTGGGGCGGATGTACAGATGCCCGAAACATGGTCACAGTGGGGCTCTTGAGGCAAGCGCAGGGGTAGGGAACAAATTTGGTCTCAGTATTCTCTGAGTGCAACCCCTGAGGGCTGCAAAGCAAAGCAAAATCAAGTCAGCTGAGCTGGGAGGTGGAGCTGTCTAGGGCAGCTGGTCAGGAGTGATGCTTCTGATGGTACAGGGAGAAGCCACACCCTAAGGCGCCTGTTTGTAGGCACAGTTACAACATAGGGTGGCTCCCATGTGCCATCACAAGCCTAGAAGCCTCTAGTCTTCTGGTTCCATTTCCTGCACTCAGGTTTAGTGATATCCATGGCTAAACCTTCTGCCCCTTCAGCATGACCTGGCACTAAACATCAATTTCCAAGATTAAATCGTGCTCCCACTGCAGAATGCCAACTCCTGGCACCGCACCTATGAACTCTCCCAAATTCAAAGCCCCTCTCCCCTCAGTCACAGCCTACACAGTGGCAGCTACCAGGACCTCTCACCTCAGGCGATGCAGCAGCCCCCTGCCTGGGCTCCCTCCATTTCTTCCGGAAGTGCTCTTCCAAAGATGCAAATCTGACCATGCCACGCCCATGCTTGAATCCCTTCCCAGGCTTCCCATTGTTTTTAGAATCAAGTTCCAAACCCTGACCGCACGCAGCCTAGGAGAACGTGGCCCCAGCTGATCTCTGGCCTCCTCCCACTTCCATCTCCTTGCCCATCAGCTTTGATCAGATTAACTTCTGTCCCTCGCCTGTGCCAAGGCCTTACTCTTCAGAGCCTTCACAAGTGCTGTTCCCTCTGGCTGGAATGCTTTTCCCATCGCACTGCACTTCTCCATGTGCATGTCACTTTCTCAAGAAAGCTCTCCTTGAACCCCTCCCCTCCAGATCCGTTATCTGCTGTGCAATTAGTGCATCCCTCCCCCTCCTCAGTAGCCTGTTAGCTCCACAAAGACTGGGTATGGATTTTACCCACTGGTGCCTCCTGAGTGTCTCACTCAGTGCTGCCAACTATTGAGGGATCCAGGGAGTGAGGGACTGGATGATTGAAGAATTAGGTAACATGGCTCAGTGAGGAGCCACCTGGAACAGTGGAAGGCAAGTCCTTTCATCCAAAGATCTAAAAGCACTGGCTAGGGCCATCTTGACAGCAAGAGCGAGAAGGAGGGAACAACTCTTGCTTTATGTCCAGGCATGGTGGTCCAAGCATGATGTCACTAGTCCTACCGCCAGGCCTGGAGAAGGCCCAGGGCATCAGCTTGACCTCTGGCCTGAGCCTGCCTGGAGCCCTGGAATGGAGGCGGTATCAATTTTGGAATCAGATACACTTTTTGGAATCAGATACCTCGCTATTTGGCCTTGGATAAATTACAGAGCCACCTGAAGCCTCAGTTTCCACATCCTAAAATGGGAATAACAGAACCTTCCCCAGGATCCCTGAGAAACTTAGTTACCACCACGAACCTGTACTGCACGGCAGCCTGCAGCTCCGAGAGCTAACCCCTTCTCCCCAGGCAACTGGCTCAGCCCTTTCATTTCACCCGTTGGGACACCCAAACTAGTAGTAGGCAAGACAAGGAATGAAGGGAACTTTGAGGGGTGGGAGGACACGGTCCTGCCCTGACCTTTTCATCCACCCACAAGGAGGCCTAAAGCAGCACCAGGCCGACTAGCTAAGAAGGGTGGCTAATCTGTGCCTTTTAGGAGCAGGAATAGGGGGAGATGGGGAAGGGAGAACAGGTATGCTTGGAAGCTATTATTCAAACTGAAATAAAGAGCAGCTGCCAGAAGGGAGAAGCCAATAAGGTAACCGGAAGGACAGACGGGGGGGGCTGAGAAAAAGTGGTGGTCCAAATGGTCAGATGGCAGAGGCTGCAGGAAGAACACATAGGAAGGCGGGGGTAACTGGGTGGCGGGGAAGTAGCAGCTAGAAGAGGGCCAGGGTTAGGGCTGGAGAGGAAGGGCAAACTCCTGGCGAGGAGGTCAGGGGCATTGACTGGCTGGCTGGAGAGAAGAGAGGAGACGCAGCGGTGAGGGCGGGGGTTGTCACCTTGAGTCCTCCTAGAGGGCAGGTGAACGGGGCTTGCGGGGAGTGGAGGTTGGGGGGTGGGGGGACGGATTGGTGGGGGTGGTGTCTGTGACCCCGTCGCCCGGCCCTAGCGCCGTACCTCAGGGTCTCCTTGCAGCTCGCCCACGTAGTACTGCTCGAGCCAGCGGCGCGCGTTGGCCGAGTGCCGGTGCGGAGGCCCGTCCAGGTCGTCGCTGACATCCTGGCCAGCCCGCGCCCGCAGCAGCTGCTCGCCCCCCGGGTGCTGCCGCAAGAAGCCGGTGAGGTCGTAGAGGCGAGCCCCGCAGCGGACCCAGCAAGCGCCGGCCGCCAGGCGCTGCTGGACCTCGGCGGGGGAGAAGGAGGCGGCGGGGGGCGGAGCGGGGACCATGGCGGGAGACCGGAGCGCGCAGCTCGAAGCCCGGGCGTCTGCTCGGCGGCCGCCCAGCGCGCCTCTAACATCCCCGGAGCCGCGGACGCCCTGACGGGCCGGCCGCCACCGCACCTGCTCATTTGCATGCGGCGCTCCCATTGGCCACGCCGGGGGACACTGCCCCAGCCCGAGGGGCCCCCTGTCCCCATTGGCCCGCGGGAAGCCGGGACCCGGGCGGGGCGGGCCGGGCGCTGCGGCCGCCAGCCCCGCGGCGCGGCGCAGGTAGAGGGCGCGCCCGCCAGGTGCGCCCCGTCGCCGGGGGGAAGCCTCGGGGGCGGCCGTCTCCGGGCGGAGCCCGCCTTCCAGTCCGTCTCCGGCGACGGGACGGGCATTGCCGGCGGCCGGATCGCCCCTGCACTCTCACTTCTGCTGCTGCTTCCTGGGGAGAAAGTTGCAGTCTCCCATCCTCGGGCTGCAGGAGGGGGCGGGGAGGACGCGGAGTCGGGGCGAAGGCTGGAGCGAGGCGGGCGAGGCACCGGCATCCCTGACATCATCCGGCGCAAACATGTATGAGGACGCCTCCACACGCCGTAATGACAAGATAGAACTTTTTGAAAGTCCTCGCCCGAGGACATGTTTTCCACTGACTTTAGAGAGAGAGGGGGCCGGGAAGAGACAAAGAGACACCCGCGGCGAGGAACACGGGCTGGGTGCCCTCCGCCTGCGGTCGGACCTGCACCCCAGCCCTGCGCGCGGACGCGGACGGAGAAACCCAGGCAACCGGTCAGTGCGCAGGAGGAAGCGCCAGCCGACGGAGCCACGCCCGCCGGGGCAATAATATTTTTAAAAAGCCTTGTTGCACGACAATAGGAATGTACTTAATGCCACTGGACTATAAATTTTTTAAATTATTAAAATGGTAAATTTGCCGAAACCGGTTTGGCTCAGTGGATAGAGCATCGGCCTGCGGACTGAAGGGCCCCAGGTTTGATTCCGGTCAAGAGCATGAATCTTGGTGGCAGGCACATCCCCAGTAGGGGGCGTGCATGAGGCGGCTGATGGATGTCTCTCTCATGGATGTTTCTAATTCTCTATCCCTCTCCCTTCCTCTCTGTAAAAAATCAATAAAATATATATTTTAAATAAGTAAATAAACAAAATGGTAAATTTTATAATATGTATATTCTACCACAATAAAAATATATATTATAAATAATTTCTCAAAAAAACCAAACAAACACAAAAAACACCTATTGGCAAACCACAGCCTGCAGGCAAGCGTTGGGCTCAGTCCACGCATCTGCTATGGAACTGCTTCCCAACAGGCCTGGAAGCCTTAGGTCAAATGGCAACTACATAGTCACCCTTACACCAATTCACACCTACTCTGTTCCAAATACCTTGCATGTGCAAAAGCAGCCAAACACACACCTGTAGGAGTCCTCAGCTTCTGCCTGCTGATAATATCTGTGGGACACCCCCTTTTGGATTTCTCACCATTGCCTTAAACTCCCATTGTCTCAAGTCAACCAAGCAATTTAGCTATTGACTCAGGATTGTAATACATTTCTCGCTATAGGTCATTTCATATTTGATATATTTTTAAAAAATATATTTTATTGATTTTTTATAGAGAAGAAGAAGGGAGAGAGATAGAGAGTTAGAAACATCAATGAGAGAGAGACATTGACCAGCTGCCTCCTGCACACGCCCCACTGGAGATGAGCCCGCAACCAAGTTACATGCCCTTAATCGGAATCGAACCTGGGACCTTTCAGTCCGCAGGCCAACGCTCTATCCACTGAGCCAAACTGGTTTCGGCTCATATTTCATATTAAGATACAGTATAACCCGGCTGGCGTGGCTCAGTGTTGAGCGTCATTCTATGAACCAGGAGGTTACAGTTTGATTCTGTCAGGGTACATGCCCAGATTGTGGGCTTGATCCCAGGTTGATGATTCTTTCTCATCACTGATATTTCTCTCTTTCTCTCTTGCTCTTGCTCTTCATCTCCCTTTTGTGCGAAAATCAATAAAAAATATATGTATACTATCTTAAAAGATACACTATATAAAGGTGTATGCATGATACATTAATGGCAATCTTGTTTATAGACTAGAAGCAACCCAAAGATTCCTCATTAGGAATGACTAAATGGTGTATTCAGACAGTTAAATACTATGTTGCCATTAGAAAAAATGAGGTCGATTTATATGTGCTGATAGGAAAAATCTCCAGAACATTGTAAATGGAAAACAACAAGAATGGTGTATATCATGTGCAACAATTAATCTGCTATTTTTAATTCCTTAACCCATCTAAAGAAAAGTTTCTATAGCCTATATACCTAGGAATGCGGTTGTTGGGTCATAAGATATGCAAGTATCCTATTTACAAAAAAAAATGTAAATCAACTTCTAAGTGGCTGTACTAGTTTATACCCCATGAAAGATGTATGAACATCCTTAACCCTACGTCTGGAAACAAGGCAAAGATATCCATTCTCATCACTTACATTTAACATTGTATCAGAGGTCCTACCAGTGATTCAAGGCAAAACAAAAGAAATGAAAGGCATACAGAGAAGAATCAAAGGCTTAAAACAATCTCTACTTACAGATTATGTGATTCTTTACATAGAAAAATCTCAAATAATTTGAAAACTAGAAAAAGTGAATGTAGCAAGTTCACAGGACCCAAGGTCAAAATACAAAGACCAATTGTATTTTAATTACTAGCAGCAAACAATGGGAAATAAAATTTTTACTTTAAATATGTATTATATTGATTTAAGAGGGAGAAGGAGGGAGCTGGGGAGAGAAAGAAACATCAGTGTGAGAAAGAAAAATTGATCAGCTGCTTCCTTCAGGCAGGAGATTGAACCCTCAACCTGGGCATGTGCCCTGACCAGGAATTGAACCAGTGACCCTTTGGTGCATGGGATGATGCTCAACCAACTGAGCCACACTGGCCAGGGCAAGGAAATGACAAGTTTTGAATTCCATTTATAATAATGTCAAAGGCATAACATGTGAAAATAAATGTGAAACCTCCAGAATGTCTAACTGAGCAATTAAAGAATATCTAAATAGCCGAGACCGATTTGGCTCAGTGGATAGAGCGTCGGCTTGCGGAGTGAAAGGTCCCAGGTTTGATTCTGGTCGGGGGCATGTACCTTGCTTGCAGGCACATCTCCACTGTGGGGCGTGCAGGAGGCGGCTGATCGATGTCTCTCTCTCTCATCGATGTTTCTGACTTTCTATCTCTCTCCCTTCTTCTCTGTAAAAAATTAATAAAATATATTTAAAAAAAAAGAATATCTAAATAAATGGAGTTCATAGCTATATCAAGTTCCAAGGTCATGGATTAGATGACTCAATATTAAGGCCTCAAATATTCCAATTAACCTACAAATTCAACACAATCCCAATGATAATACCACTAGGTTTGTTGAGATTTTTTAAAGAAATTGATAAACTATTATGTAATTGAAATTTACCAAGAAACTAGAACTTAAATATTCTCATCAAAAAGAAAAGAAATTGATGAATGATTTCTAACATTTATATGGAAATATAAAGGACCTAGACTGTCCAAAGCAATACTGAGAAGCAATGAAGTTGCTGGACTTATACTTCCTGACTTCACAAGTTAATATGTAGAAAACTACATATTCACGACAGTGTGGTACTCACAGAAAACCCAACAAATAGATTAATGAGACAAAATAGAGTCCAGAAATAGACCTTCACACATAAGGTCATTCATTTTGTTCTTTTATGGACATAGTAGAGGCCCGGTGCATAAATTCATGCATGGGTGGGGTTGCTTGGCCTGGCCAGTGATCAAGGCCAGTTGGGGCCAATCAAGACGGGTGGCTGGAGGGACTGCGGGAGGTTGGCTATGGGAGTGCATTGACCATCAGGATGCAGCTCCTGCGTTGAGCATCTGTCCCCTGGTGGTCAGTGTGTTGTCAGAGTGACTGGTCATAATGGTTGCTTAGGCTTTTATATATAGAGAGAATTTATATACAGTAAAATTTGGCCTTTAAAATGTACAGGTATATGAGTTTTGGGGCACCTACACTGTTGTGAAGATTGGGTTTGTCTCTCTCTTTGCCAATACTACATTGTTTTCATATTATCTCTCTATATAAAAGCCTAAGCAACTATTACAACCAGTCAACCAAACAACCGCTTGACCGGTCGCTATGATGCACACTGACCACCAGGGGACAGATGCTCAATGCAGGAGCTGTACCCTGGTGGTCAGTACACTCCCATAGCCAACCTCCTGGGGTCCCTACCCCTAGCTGGTTGGCCCCAATCGATCCCAATCAGCTCTGATGGGCCCCGACTACTGGCCAGGCCAAGGATCCCACCTGTGCATGAATTTGTGCACTGAGCCTCTAGCAGCTTTATAATAAATCTTGATATCTTGGTAAGGCAAAGGGAGTTTCTGACACATAGTTAATGCTTAACACATATTTGTTGAAATCAAGCTTCACTCTAATCCAAATGTTCCCCTCATGCTTAGTCTAGTGCAATGGCCTAATGATCTTTCTTCCTTCGATCTTTGCTCCACTTTTTTCCATCCATCTTCAACACCATGGAAGAGCTGAAACTCATTTTAGCACATGTCATCACTCTATTCAAAACTGTCTATCAGAAGTTCTCACAATAATGATGAGATCCAAATTGAACCTGGGATGCAGATCCTAATTACCTCTTCAAACTCATCCCTCTTTCCTTCCAATGGATAGATTTTTGTATCTCTCTGCCTGGCAGTCCTGACCCCTAGGTTCAAGGGCCACTCAGTCTTCTCTGATTCCTTTATAGCCTATAACATCGCATTTATTGCCCTCTACATACAATGCCCTGTCCTGTCACCCTCACTCCCTAACTAGATTAGAAATGCTTGAGGGTAGGAGATGTTTCTGGTGTTAGTTTGAATTTCCAGCACTTAGCACACAAATATTTACTAATAATTATACCAGTAAGTACAAACACAAATTCTGCTCAGGCATACACAGAAAACATACTTATATGCTTACATTTTAAACACTCTTTTGAACACTACATATTTTACCTATATTCGGAAATCTGAAGGTAATATGTATATTTTTCTTCTTCATGTTCATTGTGGGACAAACCCTGGATTTATTGTTTATTTTTGGTTGTTTGTTGGCTGCTTGATCTCACTTATAAGTGAAATCTAAGAAAAAGTCCAAACTCATAGAAAAAGAGATAAAATTTGTGGTTATCAGTGATGGAAGCATTGAATCTACTGTGGGTCCTAATGTTGACCTGGTGACTTAGCAAGTTTCTTTGGCTAGTGAACACCAGCTTCTTTTCTTTTTTTTCCCCCAAGATTTTTTTGGTTTAATTATTAAACAAGTAATATGAATAAGTAATGCATTCACATGGTTCACTGTTTAAAAGGAATAAATGTCCCACAGCATCTAGTTTTTTATTTTTTACTGAGGAAACATTGCATAGTAATATTATATATATTTCAGGTGTACAACATTATAATCTTATATCTGCATACTCTATTGCATGCTTACCACCAAACGTCTAGTTTCCTTCCATTATCATATATTTGACCCCTCTTTTACCCAAGTAGCCCCCCTCATCCCATCCCTTTTGGTGACTACCATTCTGTTGTCTGTGTCTATGAGCTTCTTTAAAATATATATATATATATTGATTTCTTTATTGATTTATTGATTTTTTTACAGAGAAGAAGGGAGAGGGATAGTTAGAAACATCAATTAGAGAGAAACATCGATCAGCTGCCTCCTGCACACTCCCTACTGGGGATGTGCCCACAACCAAGGTACATGCCCTTGACCAGGATTGAACCTGGGACCCTTGAGTCCGCAGGCCAATGCTCTATCCACTGAGCCAAACTGGTTAGGGCTCTATGAGCTTCTTTTTGTTTAATAACATAAAATGTATCCTTTTAATCATTTTGAAATGTACAACTCAGTGGCATTTTGTACATTCCCAATGTTTGCAACCATCACCTCTACCGAAACTTTCATCACCCAAAAGGGAACTCTACACCATTAGCACTCACTCCCCATTCCCTTCTGACCCCCATCCCAACCCCAGCCCCAGTAACCAGTAATCTGCTCTCTGTCTCCATGGATTGGCCTATACCCAATATTTCATATACATGGAATCATACAGCATGTCTGCTTTCTTTTAGTTAGCATGATTTTGGAGGTTCCTCCATGTTGTATTTTATTGCTTTTGAAGGCTTAATTATATTCCACTGTACAGATATAGCACTTTTTTTTTTTATTCCTTCAAAAGTTGATAGATATTTGGGTTGTTTCCATCTTTTGACTGTTTTGCATAGTGCTGCAGTGAACATTTGGCTTCTTTCTGTGTGAAATAGGGATTTAAAAAACCCTGGCCTGGTTGCCTCAAGGGCTGTTGTGTAACCCAAATAAGAACCAATAAAAAAGCACCTTGTGAGCTGACTGGCCCTGAGCATGAGTGTAGTGGGAGTTGCTGGTGGTGAAATATTATGGCTATGGCCAGGATGATGGATATGGTTATAGGTAGGGTCACCTGTTCCAGCCCCATGGATGGAAAGACAGGTGCCCCTGGCCCCAGCCCTCCCTCAGTGCTAGCTTATCACCCAACGCCCCATTGTTGGGTCTGGTGGAGACCAGCTGCTAACAACTGAATCTAGAAATCCATGCTTGGCCATTTCAGATAAAGCAATCAGGGCAAAGGGGCCAATTATATACGAGAACAATAACTTGCTTTGGGGATCTGAATCATAAGTTGGCCTTGCTACCACTGGGTCTGAGCCATTCACAAGTGAGTGGAATAACATTTGAACAAATCTGCTGGGCGCAGTGCGTCTAGACAGGTAGGATGGGCGGGAATGGTTGGGGATCATTGAGAAACTCCTCAGTGCTTGATGCTAGAGACCAAACTTGCAGTGCAGAGGGTGACCTTCATTGCCTTCATCTTGGCCAAGTACCCACGCTCTCCTGAACAGGGACACGATGGAAAGAGAAGAGACCATCCATATGCCCCCTGCAAAGGGAAAGAAAAAAACAGCATGTGAAGCTGGAGAGTGTTTGTATTCATCACAAAAACAAAACTAGAAACAAAACTTTCCAAACTGCAATGGTGCCAAGTGCAGAGAGCCGAGGGAATATATACATTTGGGATTGGGACACATGGCTCTAACAACCCCAGGGTATTTGCTTGAGGGGTCAGGATCCCATCCAATCTTTTGGGACATCTGCACAACTTCTAGGACACAGTAGGTGTTTGAGGCTGGAGTTTTTTTCTCCCTGTCCACCAGGTTCCATACACACACCCACCTCCATGTTCCCATGCTCACTTCCCAGGTCAGCGATGGAAAGGGAGCAAGGGAAGCTGGAGGCATGGAGTCGTGGGACCGTGCAGAGAGGTGGGGCCTCTCCGCTCACCTGCTGCAGACCTGTTCTGGCCCCCGGGCGTGTGAGTATATCCACCAGCATCTTTTTTTGTTTGGTTATTTATTTTTTGTTAATCCTCATCCGAGGATATTTTTTCCATTAATTTTTATAGTGAGTGGAAGGGAGGGCAAGAGACACACAGAGAGAAACATGGATGTGAGAGTGACCTTTTGATTGGTTGCCTCCAGCAACCTGCATCTGAGGTGCATGCCCTTGACCAGAATTGAACCCAGGACCTTTCCATCCATGGGCTAATAATGCTCTATCCATTGAGCCAAACTGATTAGGGCATGTCCAGCGACATCTTAATGATGGCAGCTCTCCTTCCATTCTCACTCTTGGCTGTTGAACACAACCTCCTGTGGATTCTGGCCCCTCCCCTGACATTCACATTTCTGATTCTTTATATATGTATGTGTGTGTGTGTATATATTGATTTTCTACAGAGAGGAAGGGAGAGGGATAGAGAGTTAGAAACATCAATGAGAGAGAGACATCAATCAGTTGCCTCTTGCACGCTCCCTACTGGGAATGATGTGCCCACAACCAAGGTATATGTATGCCCTTGACTGGAATCCAACCTGGGACCCTGCAGTCTGCAGACCGACACTCTATCCACTGAGCCAAACCAGTTTCGGCCACACTCCTAATTCTTTGCCAGTGTCCTTGGCAGCATCTTCTTCTCCCTTCCCCCTCACCAGCATCTTTTCTTTTCCCCACCACCTCTGAGGTGGAGTTTTCACAAGGTGGACCTGTCTCATTCTTTCCCATACTCTTTCCCTTGTTTGGATTCTGAGTCCATCGCTCCATCTCCGACCCTCTCTCCAGTCTAAAGAAGTATTTCTGGCCACATGTGAGCCTCCAACCTGCCAGCATGCCAAACCCAAATCCAGTACCTTGCCCATAAAACCAGAGGCTCCTGTATCTGCAGTGACATCATGAAACTAAATACGCAGAGAG
This sequence comes from Lasiurus cinereus, assembly GCA_011751065.1. Lineage (NCBI taxonomy): Eukaryota > Metazoa > Chordata > Mammalia > Chiroptera > Vespertilionidae > Lasiurus > Lasiurus cinereus. The sequence goes on from JAAGEH010000452.1 coordinate 16,605,154, forward strand.
GAACCTCAGAACCCTCTTGTACGTATTTCTCCTCTCCCACACTCCCCGAACCAATCAGCTGTCCATTCTACCTCTGAGATGTCTCTCGTCCTCACCCCACCTGTGTACATTCAGATCATCACTGGTATTTTTGCATTTACAAAATATTCCAGAATGAGTCGTCAGAGGCATATTATTTTCATATGATTATGAGAGGGTGCAGGATAAATTCCTAAAAATGAAAGTCTTGCTTTAAGTGGTACATGCATTTATAATTGTGTTAGGTAGGACCAAATGCCATTCCACAGAGGTAGTGCCCTTCTGTACGCCCGCCAGCAGTATATGAGAGTCAAAAGTGTGTAGTCGAACTTTAGAATTCTTGCCCATTGGATAGGAGAGAAATTATGTAGTTGTTGTTTTTTTAATGTTTTGGTTATGTGTAGTCTTCATTTGCATTTGTCTTGTTATTATGAATCAGCGTAATCCTTTAAAAGCCTTTGGGCTGTGAGTCTTTTCCCATTTTTCAGGGGTGGGGAACGTCTGTTTCGCAGGCCGTGTTAGGCCCTCGAAATAATTTGACCTGGTCCTGCCACAGCATTAGGGATGAGCTAATTTTTAAGTTTCGACTTTTGGCTATTATGAATATCACTACTGTGAACATTCATGAACATATTTTTGTGTGGACATCTATTTTAATCTCGATACCTGGAAGTGGAGTTATGGTGACTCCATATTTAACCTTTTGAGGCAGTTTTCCAAAGTGGCTGCACTGTCCTCCATTCCCTGAGCCCAGCCACACACACATCCGGGGAACACAGCCGAGGATGGGGACTCAAGGGTCCACTTGGGGGAAAGGAGAAGCGCTCTAATTAGAATGTATTGACAACAATGTAACTGTTTTGCCTTTGTTGTCATTTTATTTATAGTCACCATATACTTTGGTGGTGGTGATGCAAAGTTTTCTTTTTTATATGCATTTATTTATTTTTAAAAAAATATATTTTATTGATTTTTTACAGAGAGGAAGGGAGAGAGATAGAAAGAAACATCGATGAGAGAGAGACATCGATCAGCCGCCTCCTGCACGCCCCACAATGGAGATGTGCCCGCAAGCAAGGTACATGCCCCCAACCGGAATCCAACCTGGGACCTTTCAGTCCGCAAGCCGACGCTCTATCCACTGAGCCAAACCGGTCCTGGCTATTTATTTATTTTTTAAACATGGGCCCATTAAAGGAAGTTACTGCATATTCAAATAATAATGGTATGGTAAAACTCATGAGGGTAGTTCTGACAGTGCTTAGAAATTTAAAAAAAAAAAAAAGGCAGGGCCCCTGAATGTCCCAGGTGGGTGTCACCACCCCTGTGAAAACCTCCTGGGACCAGAAGGTTTGGGGCACACGCACCTGGTTAGAAAAGGTAACTCTCTCTCTCTCTGCCCGGGGACTTTGGGCTGCATCCCAGCATCATCTGAAAAGAGCCACGTCATCGGGGGGCGAGGCATGCACGCTGGCGCCTGGAGGGAGATGCAGGGGAAGAGATTTAAATGCGAGTTGTGGGGAAATAATCGGCCTCGGAGGTCCTGGGAGCGCTGAATGGCTCCGGGTTGATGCGCACCAAGCGCAGAACCGCGCTCTCCGCCCTTCACCACTGGGTGGCGGGCTCGTGCTCCCCGCGGGAGAAGCCTGGGCTGGGGCGCAGGTGGCCGCCCTGCACCCTGGACCAGGCCCCTCGCCTGCCCCTGTCACGGCCCTGCCTAAGGGGCCTTTAGAGGGCGAGGCGCCAGGCACGAGGAAGTCGGTCACATTCCCCTTCAAAACCAGATCCCAGAACCCCAGGAAACGAACGTGGCCCTCCCAGGACACTTTGGCTTTTTTTGTGCGCCGGCGCCTTTGGAAGAAGCCCGGTGAAGCTCTGGTGCTCTTTCCGGAATAAGGTTTCCTGCTGAGTGAAATATGTGGGAATAAACAACAAGGTCTAGTAATTTGAAAAACTGATGGGCACCGGTGACTTCCCTAGCTCTCTTGCAATGACTGTACTCTGACATGAAAATGCGTTCCGTTTACATTGGTACTGTTAACACCACCATCCTCTGTGTGTTGCCTATATCCATCACTGAAAAACAACCCTATCACTGAGGACATTTAGTAAGAATACAGACTTCATTATTTTCTCATGCACGTTTAATGACTCCATGGATTCTGTGAACCCGAGGTTGAGAAACCCTTAGCAAAAACAGAGGTGGTGAAGATGGGAGGCATTTAAGCTGAGTGCCTTCTATCCCACACAGGTCGCTCCAGTCCCGCCAGGACTCGTAGCCAGTTTTCCTGTTCTGCCCCAGCTTCAGTGTTCGGTGCTTCTTCAGCCTTCACCCTAAGCAACTGGCTGTGAGCGCCCCTGGGCCAAGGTATATAGCTCAGGCCTCCAGGGATGCAGGAGTCATTCCTCGAATACGTGGAGATTGGCAGGAGCCTAAATCACCACCCAGGGACCCCCGTTTGGTTTCCAGACATTGAGATACAGGAGGAAGAAAATGCCCAGCATCTCGCCACTGGGTAGGGGCAGAGCCAAAGGCGCATCTCCCCATCCACATCCCCATTCGAGCCTGGAGGACAAATGGGGAGGGGTGCAGTGAGGAAGACCTCCCCAAAGCAGGCTGGGGACTCTCCAGAGCCTCGCTACGTCACCAAAAGGATGGGAAGTCTGGTTTCTGTGGGAATAGGGTTGAAATGTTGAGGTGCTCACAGTTAGACCTCCCTAAGAAAAGGACATTTAAGCCAATTCCTGAGAAAGAGAGGAACCGAGCCAGGAGGAGAGCAGAGAGAAGAATGTTTCAGAAAGCGCAGAGGTAGCTGAAACTGGTTTGGCTCAGTGGATAGAGCGTCAGCCTGCAGACTGAGGGGTCCCAAGTTTGATTCCTATCAAGGGCATGTACCTTGGTTGTGGGCACATCTCCAGTAGGCAGTGTGCAGGAGGCAGCTGATTGATGTTTTTCTCTCATTGATGTTTCTAACTCTCTACCCTCTCCCTTACTCTCTGTAAAAAATCAATAAAATATATTTAAAAAGAAAAGAACGAAAGCAGGTGGTGACACCCACCTGGGACATACAGGGGCCCTGCCTTTTTTTTTTTTTTTTAAACATGGGCATCTGGTGTGTTTCCAGAAGGAAGCCACACGGCTGAAGCAGGCAGAGCACAGCATGAGCAGAGGGGAGAGCAATAGGAACGGAGGTCACCAGAGACCATTTCCCATCGCCCAGCCTTTCATTTTGCACTGGGTCCCGAGGCAAAATGCAGGGCCCCCTGTTGAAAAACAAATTATTAGGAATTTCAAGACGGTGTCAGCTGAGCATTAAACCAAGTATGAGGCCCTGCACAATGACACAGGTCACACATCCGTGACTCAAAGGCCTGAGCTCCCACTGCAAGATGTGCCATGAGCCCTCTGGAGTGAAGGTCATGTGAGTGATAAAGGAAGAGTATTAACAGAACCCTGAATTTCAATCTCCACCTCCACCAGGGATGCAAGCTGCAAATATTTATTTTCTGATGGACTTCCTATTGGAAGTGAGCTTGCCACAATCAAGTGGGTGTCTCTTTTAAGCTGTTGATGACCTAGAAATTTGGGTCAAGTGATCTTCTCTGATAAGACACCTACAGAAACGCTATGGGATGGATATGGGGAAACCCCCTGAAAGGAAATGGTTTTCTGTGGGATCCCAGGGATGAAGGGCCAGTTAGTAATGTTGAAGTCATCCCTTCCTACACACACACCACACACGCACACGCACATGCACACGCACACTAACCCCTCCTGGTGAGGCTTAAGGAAGGCGATGCACAGAGACACAGGTATGCAGAAATGAGGACAAGACTGGTCCTGCCAGAAGTCAAGGACTGCAGGGATGTGCCTAGGAAGGGGCTGAGGAGACAAGGTGAATTTGAGGGTCTTCAGGGTTCAGTGCTTCCTCAGCCTTCACCCTAAGAAACTGGCTGTGAGCACCCCTGGGCAAAGGTATAGGTGCTTAGCAAATCGTGATGGTAACTGGGCAGAGACAGCAAGTCTTCCCGATGTTCCCCACAATCCAGGTGTGGATTTTCTCTCCCATGACAATCAAGTCTGGCTTGATTTACTCCATTTTAAAAAATTTTTGCATATGATCTTTACTCCAATCTATCTCACTGGATCTGAGCCCCAAGAGGCATTGCAACCTTTAGCAACAGTGGCAGTCGGGGTCCATTCAGGAAAACAGCGACCACAGCAGTTATTTTAACAGAGGATTCAACAGGCTCTGGAGGAATAAAAAGGCGAAAAGGGAGATCTGACAAAACGCAGACAGTATAACCTCAAGAAGCAACACCCCTTCCAAAGGCTGGGAGAACAAAGGGGAGAGGCTGGGTTTATTCGAACCTCAAAGCTTATGGGAAGGGCTCTGGGGAGCTGCAGTCCAGGCCTCTGAGGAGAAGGCCCAGCCAGGCTCATGTGGCCTCGGCCAATTCCCTTGGCCAGGGTTGGGCAGAAAAATCCCCCATTTTTCCTCCCCACATTTCTGCCAGGACAAACATGCTGAAGCCTAACAGCAGCTGCCTAAGATTCTGCAACAGCCTCTGTGTGACATAGCAAACCTTGTAAAGGCTCCGGGAGGAAGGTGCACACATCATCCATGCACTGAAATGGCTCGGACCCCAGGATTCCTGAGACCTTGGGCCTGAGCCCCAAACATGAGCTGGAGGGACGAGGTTCTTCTCTGATATATATAATAAAAGTGTAATATGCTAATTAGACCAGATGTCCTTCCAGATGACCTTTCAGATGATGTCGGGGCTGCAAAGGAAACCTGGGTCCCGGGTGCCAGAGGGAAGCCAGTGCCGGCAGCCGGGGGAAGGAAGGCCTATTCTTGCATGAATTTCATGCATCGGGCCTCTAATATATGCATACTATGTGTGTGTGTGTGTGTGTGTGTGTGTGTGTGTGTGTGTGTGTGTGTATTTTTTAAGAACACAGGGATACCTTGCAAAACTCAAATGAGATCTGTGTGTTAGATGGTAGTAATGAACCAATGTTTATTTTCTGGTTGTTGCACTATTAGTATACTATAAATTGTCTTGTTAGGAAACACTAAATTATTTGGGAGTGATGGGGACATTATGTTGACAACTTATACTTAAATGGCTCAGGAAAGGGGGTTTTGTGCTATTCTTGCAACATTTCTGTACATATAGAATTATCTTAAAATAAAATAGAAAGGACTGGGGGCATGGGAATTTTTCCATCCTCCCCACCTGTTAATTCGAAACCAAGAAAGCCCATTTCCCCCTGGGGAGGGGGACCTCAAAACCCATTTCCTTAAGAAATCTTCTCCCTTCTATACATGCATTCACACACTCTGACTTCATAGTCTTACATCTTCAAGATGGAATTTCCCCTTCGTTGTGATGAATTATCTCTAAAACAACCTGCCTTTGTCTTAGAGACACTGGAGATGTGGAGTGGGAACGGCCAGCTGAACAATGGCTGGTGCTCCCCAACCTGGTCTGATTCTCGTGCCACCTGGGGAAGAAGCCAGGAGCAGGACCGGGGCTCAGCCTGGGTTTTCCCTAGAGTGACTGCAGCAGATCTCCTAACTGGGCCAGGGCACCTGTCCCCCAGTTCCTGGGTGTCCTAACTGCTCACACTACACGCTTCTCCGGCCCTTGGCTGACCATGACTGCCTTGCCCAGAGATGCCTGGAAAGTGAGGCTGTGTCATCAGAAGGCGGTGCAAGCTTACACCAACGACTGGCGAGTGTGGGAGTGTGACAGTCTCGCCCCCTTGCCTCTGGGTATGTGTGGGGGACAACCTCTGTGATACATTTCACATTTCAGAGTTCGCTGAGATCAGGCGGAGTCTAGCCTTAAGCTGAACCCACGTCTTGGCTTGGCTCATCCCCTTTCCTCACTGGTTAAGACTTCTTAACAAGAGTCAACCATTTCAGGCCCTGCTTCTGGAAAAAAAAAAAAAACATGCCTACCAGAGTATCCTGCCAACACCGGTCCTGTAAGATGATCGACAAGGTGTATGTCTGGCTCAAATAGCCTGAGCAACTGCCATGTCTGTTTCCCTCCTAGAGCGTCAAAATGTTGACCACAGTCACAACTCCTTGTGCCTTGCTGTCCTCAAGGACCACGCAGGATGGGCCACCTCTCCTTCTTCCACTGGCAAAGTGAGAAGAGTATCTTTTAACTATGTGGAAAACCTCTGGCTTTTTCAGAATAGAAGAAGTTCCAAAGCCAAATTCACTCTGGGAAATCAATTCATCATAACCCATCTACTCCTCTCTCTGCTCTGAGAGTGTGAGTATGTGTGTGGATTGTTCTCTATTAACAAAACTAGAAGCCCAGTGCACAAAATTCATACAGGAGGTGGGGGAGCTCTGAGCTTGGCCTGCATCTTCTCGCAATCTGACACCCTTCAGGGGATGTCTGACTGCCAGTTTTGGCCTGATCCCACAGGAATTCCTGCGGGATCAGGCCTAAACCGGCAGTCGGACATCCCTCTCGCAATCTGGGACCACTGGCTCCTAACCACTGGCCTGCCTGCCTGCCTGTCTGATCACCCCAAACCACTCTGTCTGCCTGCCTGATCGCCCCTAACCACTTTGCCTGCCTGCCTGTCTGATCGCCCCTAACTGCTTGCCTGCCTGCCTGATTGCTCCTAACCGCCTCTGCCTTGGCACCCGCTGCTGTGGCTTCATCTAGAAGGATGTCTGGAAGGTCATTTGGCTGTCCAGTCTAATTAGCATATTACGCTTTTATTATTATAGATGGGTTGGCAGGTCCAAGGTGATAGGGAAACATGACATCAGCATGAACAGGGCAGTGCTGGAAAATCAGAGGCTTGGAGGCAGCTGGCTTCCATGCCTAGCCTCCAGTGCTGACGTAAAAACTCTGAGCCTCCAAACTGCAAATAAAGAGCCAGCCCAACCGGTGTGGTTCAAAGGTTGAATACTGACCTATGAACCAGGAGGTTATGGTTCACTTACTGGTCAGGGCACATGCCCTGGATGCAGGCTCAATCCCCAGTATGGGGGGCATGTAGGAGGCAGCTGATCAATGATTATCTGTCATTATTATTGATATTTATCTCTCTCTCTTCCTCTCCCTTCCTCTCTGGAATCAATATATATATTTTTTAAACCCCAAAGCACACTGAAAAGGAGAACTTGGAATGTCTGAATATCTGATTGTACAATTCCAGTTAAGATCATATCACAGCCTAGCTGGCGTGGCTCAATGGTTGAGCATCTACCTATGAACCAGGAAGTCAGAGTCAATTGCTGGCTGGGCAGGTCAGGGCACATGCCCAGATTGCAGGCTTGATCCCCAGTAGGAGCATGCACGAGGCAGCCAATCAATGATTCTCTCTCATCATTGATGTTTCTATCTCTCTCTCCCTCTCCCTTTCTCTCTGAAATAAAAATATATTTTAAAAAATATATATATCACATACAAAATCTCCTTAAATGAGCCCACTTATACTTAACCAATAATTGAATTGTCCCCAGAGGTGAAAAAGCAAACAACTTTTTCATCACTTTTTATTTATTACTCACTATATGACAAATAATAAGCACATAAAGCCAAATACTAAGATTAAGGTTCAAATATCAGATAATTGTGTTTACCTGTATACTCTTCAGGATGAGTTATCTGACCCTTTTTTACTAAAAAGCCCAGATTTGTCTGGCTGTCAGGTTACATATGGTAGAGATGTATGACGATGTCTTCCATGTTTTAAAATGTGATCAAAGGTTCTGAATGAAGTAAAGCTGACCCTTGACTCACCTGTTGATGGCTGGAGAGAGTGAACACCAGCTTAGATCCCACCTCCTCCCTGAGGCCTTGGGCACTGCTCTCTTCCATGTGTATTCCTGTGGTAGTTCATACATTCTTTTCCAAATAGCCTCGTTTAGAGTAGATCCTTTCTAATAAAAAAATAATATGCAAATTGACCGTGCCTCTGCTATACCCGCAAATCATGCCCACCAGCCAATCACGAGTGAGTATGCAAATTAATCCAACCAAGATGGTTGCAGCCACAGAGTTAACAGGAGGCTTGGGTTTCCCTGGCAATGGAGGAAGCCAAGCTTTCTGCACACTTTGGCCAGCCGAGACCTCTGATCAAGGCTACAAAGTTTCAATTATAGAAGATAAATAAATCCCAGATACCAGGGCCTCTGCTTGGGTCACTGGGGGGCATGGCCATCCTGTAAACCACCACAGGCTCCTTGCACAGGCTTCCCCATGCCCCAAGGGAACCCCTACCTTGATCCAGGACACCACACCCTTCAGGGAAAACCAGCTGGCCCCCACCCATGCACCAGGCCTCTATCCTATCTAATAAAAGAGTAATATGCAAATTCACCATCACTCCAACACACATCTTTGTGGTCAAATTAATTGTGGGCAATCAGGCCAGCAAGGGAGGGTGTTTAGTGGTGACTAAGCTGGCAGAGGAGGAAAGTTGGGGGTGATCAGGCCTGCAGGGAAGGGCAGTTGTGAGGGGATCCAGGCCTGCAGGGGAGAGCAGTTGTGGGGGCCCAGACCTGCAGGGGAGGACAGTTAGTAGTGACCAGACTTGCAGGGGAGGGCAGTTAGAGGCAATCAGGCTGGCAGGGGAGCTGTTAGGTATCAATCAGGCTGTCAGGGGAGTGGTTAGGGAGTGATCAGACTGGCAAGCAGAAGTGGTTAGGGGCAATCAGGAAGGCAGGCAAGCAAACAGTTGGGAGCCAGCAGTCTTGGATTGTAAGAGGGATGTCCAACTGCCCCTTTAGGCCCAATCCTACCTAAATGGGCAGTCAGTCATCCCTTGAGGGATCCCAAATTGAAGAGGGTGCAGGCTGGGCTAAGGGACCCCTCCCACCCCCGTGCATGAATTTCATGCACCAGGCCTCTAGTATTCAGTAAATTTGTTAAATGTAAACTAAATAAAGTATATTTTATAGGAAATTATGTGAAAGTCACTAACACAAGCCACCTATGGAAACAAGTTTTCCAAAAGCCTTATTTAAAAAGAGAAAAAGAAAAAGGTGAAATTAATTTTAATAATACTTTTAATTTAGTCCACTATACCCAAAATATTATTAAGATGATACTCCATCATTATAGAAACCTTTAAATGTGATATTTTATTCCTTTGAAATACAGTGGTACCTCGAGATATGAGTTTAATTCGTTCTGTAACCTTGAGGCGTGGGAAACTATGAGACGCTCGAGTCCCGGTAAACTGGTGGGTCGTGTGCAGCCGGCCGATCCGCAGGATTACTCCTATCTCAAATGTTGCTCGTATTTCAAAGCAAAAATCGCTCACTCAATGGCTCGTATCTCAAAAATTTCGTATGTTAGGGCACTCGTATCTCGAGGTACCACTGTACAATGTGTGTTTTACACTTTCAGCTCCCCTTCTCCTTCTCCTTCTCCTTCTCCTTCTTCTTCTCCTTCTCTTCTCCTTCTCCTTCTCCTTCTCCTTCTTCTTGAGAGAAATCGATGTGAGAGAGAAACAGTAGTTGGTTGCCTCTCATGTACACTCCAACTGGAGACCAAACCTGTAACCCAGGTATGTGCCCTCACCTAGAACTGAACCTTCGACCTTTTGGTATAAGGGACGACACTCCCACCAACTGAGCCACACCAGCCAGGGCTCTGAGCACACCTCTGAGCCACATTTCCAGTGCTCAGTAGTCACATGTGGCCAGCAGCTACCATATTGTGTCACACAGATTTAGGGCCTCTGCACAGTAGCCATTAAGCTGAGTACTTTCTATCCATAGCACCATAATAACAATAACTATAATCAGCCCATAATGCATGCTTCCTACCTACGGCATGCCAGGCACTATACTAAGAGCTTCACTTGGGCTATTGCATTAATTTTCACAGAAGCCCTGTAATTACTCAACATGGTGATGTTCACTTTCCACATGAAGGAACTGAGGATTAGGAATGTTAACATTCTTTCTCATCATTGATGTTTCTCTTTCTCCCTCTCCTTTCTTCTCTAAAATCAACACAAAAAAATATATTACAAAAAAAAAAAAAAGCCCTAGCTGGTTTGGCTTAGTTGGCTTAGCGGCCTGAGGACTGCAGGGTCCTGGTTTCAATTCCAGTAAAGGCCCATGCCTGGGTTGCAGGTTCCATCTCCAGTAGGGGGCATGTAGGAGGCAGCCAATCAATAATTCTCTCTCATCATTGATCTTTCTCTCTCTCCCTCTCCCTTTCTCTCTGAATTTTATATATATATTTAAACTCAAAGAAATGTTAACACACTAGACCCAAAGCTGCACAGCTACTGAGCAAAGGAGCCAGGCCAGGAAGCCTTAGACAGAAGCTGTACTCCTGAAAAGCTTTCACATGGTCATCTCAATCCCCACACTCATCTTGTAAAACAGGTTCTTATTGACTCTTTTTGAAAACTGTGTTTACCTGTATACTCTCCAGGCTGTTAGTAAAGACTGAGCTGTAAGTAGGCATTCATTTTGGCCAATTGTATTCTCACCACCATAACATCATTGACTCCTTAATGCATTATTGAGAAATCGGGTGTGAGCTCAATTGCATCCATCTATCAGCCTTTAGTTCAGAAGTAAAAACCATAATTTATGTCTTTACTAATTTGATTTATTATTTCTAGTTACACAGATTAATTTTCAAGCAGAGATCAGAACAGTAAGGGGATGTTTTTAACTTCTATCCATGTTTTGCAATGTGATTTAAATGGTTCTCACAAAAGCTAAAATTCTTTAAACCACATTACCTTCAATCTTCTCTAGTAGCATGCAGGGAGTTGCAAAAATAGCTATTTTATAGAAAGTAAAAGCATTAAGCTCTTGTGGCAGCTTCTATACTATTTGGATATGGGATCCCTAAGATTAGGGAGGTTTTCCTATTCTCTTTGGGGGAGGAGAAAGCAAGAAAAAAATGATATGATCCTAGTTGCCGGTTCCAAAGACCTTAAAGTTTCTGGTATCACAAAGATGCATATACTAGAGGCCCAGAGCACGACCCGGTGCACAAATTCGTGCATGGTCGGTTTCTCAGCCTGGCCCAGGATCAGGGCTGATGGGTGCTGGCCAAGGGAGATTGGCTGTGGGAGCACACTGCCACCAGGGGGCAGCTCCTGTGTTGAGCGCCTGCCCCCTGGTGGTCAGTGCACATCATGGCAACTAGTCATAAAGGTCACTTAGGCTTTAAATAGATAGATAGATAGATAGATAGATAGATAGATAGATAGATAGATGCATAACCAATGGACACAGACAATGGTGTGGTGGAAGGCCTGGGCAAGGGACAGGGGTGGGATTGATGGGGTCAATGGGGGGAAGAAAAGGAGGACATATGTAATATTTTCAATAATGAAGATCTTTTTAAAATAACATTTCTGGTATGTGAATTACACTGTTTTACCCGCTCAATATGGCTGATTTTTTAAAATATATTTTTATTGATTTTTTACAGAGAGGAAGGGAGAGAGATAGAAAGTCAGAACCATCGATGAGAGAGAGACATCGATCAGCCGCCTCCTGCACATCCCACAGTGGAGATGTGCCTGCAAGCAAGGTATATGCCACCGACCAGAATCGAACCTGGGACCTTTCAGTCCGCAAGCCGACGCTCTATCCACTGAGCCAAGCCGGTCTCAGCATGGCTGATTTTAAAATGTGGTGATCAAGCAACAGTTTTGAAGAAGTGGTTTCTCAAATTTTAGGGTTTGGTAAGAATCACTTTGAGATGCTCATAAAAATGTACACTTTTGCCCCTATCCTCTAAGATGGTGATTCACTATCTTTAATTTTTTTTAATTTTTCCATTTTTTAACGTATTACATGTGTACATATCTTCCCATTGTCCCCTACCCCCACCCCACTCACATACATGCCCTTACCCCCCATTGTCTTGTGTCCATTGGTTATACTTATATGCATGCATACATATCTTTCAGTTAATCTCTTATCTACCCCACTTCTCCCTAAACTTCCCACTGGAAATTGACTATATGTTTGATGTTTTACTGCCTCTGTATCTATCTTTTTATTAATCAATTTATAATGTTCTTTATTATCCATAAATGAGTGAGATCATGTGGTATTTTTCTTTCATTGACTGACTTAGCATAAGGCTCTCCAGTTCCATACAGTTGCTGCAAATGATAAGAATTTCTTCTTTTTTATGGCAGCATAGTATTCCATTGTGTAGATGTTTTCTGATCCACTCATCTGCTGACGGGCACCTAGGCTGTTTCCAAATCTTAGCTATTGTAAAATGTGCTACTATGAACAGAGGGGTGCATAAATCCTTTCTGATTGGTGTTTCTAGTTTCTTAGGATATATTCCTAGAAGTGGGATTACTGGGTCAAATGGAAGCTCCATTTTTAGTTTTTTGAGGAAACTCCTTACTGTTCTCCACAGTGGCTGCACCAGTCTGCATTCCTGCCAGCAGTGCATGAGGGTTCCTTTTTCTCTGAATCCTCACCAACACTTGTAATTGATTTGTTGATGATAGCCATTCTGACAGGTGTGAGATGATATCGCATTGTCGTTTTGATTCGCATCTCTCAGATAATTAGTGATTCACTATCTTTAAAGTTGGCTCATGAATCTACAGAACCTCCAAAGATTCTCTCTTCAATAACACAATTAGAAAACTGGCAAACTTTTTTTTTCAGAATTCTGTAAGTTAGCCAATAATACCTTGCAGCAACCCAGAGAGTATTTGTCTAAGAAAAGTGTCCACATCTTGGCAGCATTATGCCATCTTAACATGCCCTAGTCCTAACCCTCCCTTTCCACTTTCACATTAACCTTAAAAACCAATAGTCTGAAATCATGGCAGCTAGCAGAGGAGTTTATGTTGGACTCCTTCAAAGCACTTTCCCAGAGAATTCTCATGATTTGACCTAATGATGGTTCCCTAGAAGACACTTGCAAGGTTGTCTTTATTTCATCTGAGTTGGAGTTCATCCATTAAAAAAAATAAAACAAACAAATAAACCCTTTCCTCAGGGGCACTTGTCAAAAACATTTATAGAAAATTGTTTAATTTCATGGTTGCTTGAGGTGGTGAACAACAGCTGGGGCACACTATGCTTTATTTTTAAAAGAGTTTAATAGGAAAAGCCAGGTTATGAGATTTTCATAAAGCTGTGACGATCTCCAATACATTCTTGGGCCTTTAGAAAGCCATACATGTGTTGGGTTGTGTGCATGCTCAATAACAACATGATCAAGTCCTAAATTCTCATCTCTGGCTGACCTTAAAGCTTTGCACAAGCAGGAAATGAATACTAAGATGGAGTTATCAACTGCAACTGAGTATTGAAAGCAAGCCCCTATAGACACACACAGCCCTTTGACAAAGACTTACTGGTTCTAGGATTTAAAGAAAATCTCTGTTCAATAATTAGTTTATATTAAGCAAACCAAGCAGAGACCTCAATGGTCCAGCATGATCAAACAATACAGACTTTACAGAAATGCTTCAGAAAGGACACTAAACAACAAAACCTATAATAGCAAGCAGTAAGAACAACAAATCATGGTGGGAGAGTGTGGAGGGGGTCTTATTTTCAGATTTACTGTATTAAATCACATAAAGTGTCCATATATAAGAAAAAAACAATCAATAGATATGTTTCTGGAAGAAGCCCAGACAATGGACTTACTAGACAAAGACTTTAAATCAGCTATTTTGGACATGTTCAAATAACTAAATGAAACATTTATAAAGAGCTATCAAGAGAACTAAAGAAAAGTTTGAGAATGCTATCTAACCAAATAGAAAATATCAAAAGATAGAATTTATCTTTTTTAAAAAGAACAAAATTCTAGAGTTGGAAAGCACAATAATTGCAATGAAAATTTCACTAGAAAGGCTCAACAATATATTTGAACTGGCAGAAGAAAAAAAAATCAGAAAACATGAAGATAGGCCAACTGAGATTATCCAGTTTGAAGAAGAGAAAAAGGAAAGGAAAAGGAAGAGAGCCTCAGAGGCCTCTGAGTCACCATTAAGTGTGCCAACATATGCATAATGGGAGTCTCAGAAGAAATTAAAAGGAGCAAAAAGGATATTTTTAAAAAATATATTTTATTGATTTTTTATAGAGAGGAAGGGAGAGAGATAGAGAGTCAGAAACATCAATGAGAGAGAGACATCGATCAGCCGCCTCCTGCACGCCCCCTACTGGAGATGTGCCCGCAACCAAGGTACATGCCCCTGACGGGAATCGAACCTGGGATCTTTCAGTCCGCAGACCGATGCTCTATCTACTAAGCCAAACCGGTCTCGGCCAAAAAGGGTATTCTAAGAATGATGACCAAAAACCGGTTTGGCTCAGTAGATAGAGTGTTGTTGGCCTGCAGACTGAAAGGTCACGGGTTTGATTCCTGTCAAGGGCATGTACCTTGGTTGCAGGAGGCAGCTGAGGGATGTTTCTCTCTCATCGATGTTTCTAACTCTCTATCCCTCTCCTTTTCTCTCTGTAAAAAAATCAATAAAATATATTTTAAAAAAAGAAGAATGGCTGAAAATATCCCAAATTCGATTTAAAATTTAATTTACATATCCAAGAAGCTCAACAAACTCCAGAAGAGTAAACAGAAAAGTACTCACACCAAGACACATCATCATCAAACATTTGAAAGAGGGAGGGACGGAGAGAGGGAGGGAAGGAGAAAAGAAAGAAAAGACGGAAGAAAAAACTCATTGTATTTCTGTTCTCTGAACAGGCTCCAAACTCCCTGTCATCGCTTCATAGCTTACAAGGCTTTGTGTGACCATTAAGATCCCACCCACATCACTAATTTTATCTTCCCACACTGCATAATGGGAGTCCCAGAAGAAAAAGAGAGAAAAAGAACAAAAAGAATATTTGAAGAATAATACCTGAAAATGCCCCAAATATGATTAAATAATAAGACTTCCCCAAGTTTCTCTTTCCAAGCTTCCTGGTCTGCTAACTCTTCCTGAGACATACCCCTATTACTGCCTTCATCTCAATAATACACAAATCTTTGCTTCTATATAGTTTGTCTCCTTCCTTTGTGCTATTATTGTCATGCAGATTACATCTTTATAAATTATGTGCACATTAATACAGATTTACAATAATTGCTTTGCGCAGTTGTCTTTTAAGTCAGATAAAAAGCAGGCAGAATCTTGTGTGTGTGTCCCATCTCCTAGGGATCCCTGACTGATACATGTGTAACAGGGTGTAGAACCAAATTAAGAAAGTCCAACTATGTTTAGACCAGAAAATACTTATTCAAGAAAAGAACAACTTCTTTTAATGCATAAGAATAATGCTAATTAACTGTTTTTGATGTGTTGCCATAGAGATGAACACTTTCCTATACAAAATTTTCAACAATTTTCTTGCATTCTTGCTCACACTGCTTCATTCATTCATTTGTATTTGGCATGAAATCAATGTTCACTTGGAGAATCATATTAATTAGGCTTAATTTTATAGAATATTCTTGTATAAAATACTTCTTGATGACTGCCTGAATTAAAGCCTTTCAAATCATTTTCTAATGTCTTGGCATGACTCCCAAAAGGTGAAGCCACAATAATCCTTGCTCTTCTTCAAAGTTGCAGGAAACAGGACATAGGGCAAGTTCCTACAAGTATGTCACCAGGTGAGCTGAGTAAATGGAGACCTGGAGGGGGTCAGAGTTACTGTATTTGAAAAGCAGTTGTTGATGAGACTCATTGAGGAATTTATAGGAAGGCTTCAGAGAAAGTTGAAGGCTTGCACCTCAGACTTAAGTAGAAGGTTTTTCTTTCCTAACTACACTTTTAAGAATGACACTTCATGTCCTGTGCCTTGTCTTTGTCAGAGCTTTTACATTACAACTGTATAACTTGGCAAGTTAAAAGGAGGAATATTCAAATGGGAAATATTCCTCCTCACCTCACTTTCCACGGTTCTTATATTCATTCTTATCCTGCTCCTCCCTTTTATTCCATCCTTCTATATTGACCACTGATGATATTTCATTCATTCATTCAACAAGCATTTATGAATGCACTGTCCCATTCTTTTAGGGATTCAAAGATGACTGTGTTAGTCATGACTCTTGGTTGCAAGCAGTAGAAACAACTCTGCTGCTCAAAAAGAGAATATTCTGGAAGAAGTAGATGGGAGGCAAGAGAACTTGGCTTAGAAAATGGACAGGTAATAGGGCAGCTGTGGGTAACCAGTGAGGAGGAAGGCACTTTTTAGCAGAAATCACTTGGCCAGGATGTTCCTACCACTCCCACCACAGGCCACTACTGGACACCACCATCACCATGAACAAGGTCTAACCATCTCATCATCTTTGTGTTGCTAGCTTGATCTTCTGTGCTTGCCCCACATGAGAAAAGTAATTGGCCAACCCAGGTCCTAGTCCATGCCCTTGGGGCTCAAGACAGGGAAAGAGTTATTCTTGCACTTTTATGCTTCTATGAAGGAAAGTAAACTCATACAGTGGCATGGGAAGAAGGGAGCTCAAAAATAGGAAGGACCTTGGAAACCAAAAACAACTACACATTTCCGTAAGTAAGGCACTGAACTTTAGAAGCTCCCAGTCTTGAAGGAGACACACAAGAATAATAAGCACAATGCCAGGGACATGATCAAGATAAAGTACAGTGCCAAAGTTCCAAGCTTAAGCTCTGGAGTCAGATGAACTGAAGTTAAATCTTATTCTGCTAGGTGTAACCTCTAGTTGCCTCCTTACTTGTAAAGGGAAGTTAATAACAATAATCTCTTTGGAGGATTATCTATGTATATAAAAGACTAATACGCTAAGTGTACAACCATATGACCAGATGCTATGACATGCACTGATCACCAAGGGCAGACGCTCAATGCAGGAGCTGCCATGATGTGCATTGGCACCACGGACCTGGCATTCACAAAGCAACACTCAGCTTCCCCCAAGTGGGACACAGGCCCCACTACCACCCTGGACTGACAGCCCACCAAATCACAGCCCATGCTACCGATACCCCATGGTGCAAAATGCGGCCCACAGCCCAACCCAGCCCAGCCCAGAAATGGTCGCTGTGGGCACTGGGTAATGACATCAAATAGCAATGCCTGGCTTCCTCTCTCTACCAACAACTAGCCTCCTTGCAGTTTCTTCAGCCCAGGAATACACTTACTTTATAGCCAGGTACAAACATTTCACACTGTAACCAAATGTCTGTGAAGCATTTTCCCATGCCTTATCTCATTTGATCCTCACAGAAGTTCTGTAGTAGGTAGATAAGACACTCGGTGGAATCCTATATTCTTTTCATTAGCCGGAAAATGAAGATTTAGAAAAGTTAGAAACTTGATCCGACTGGAAAGAAGTAAGAAATGGTGGGCCTGGGAAATAACTTCAGGTTTTCTCACTGCACAGGATATAGTCAAACACTGCTGCAGTTAAGTATTTCACCCTTTGTTCTCCCTGCATGATCTACATGGCACCAATCGCATGTGTGTGTTTCGATCTGTCATTGTCGATCGTGAATTTGGTTGACACTTCTATTATAGAAAAAGGGTGAAAAGCGATATTAAAATATTTCTTCTAATAAATTTTCTTTCAATGTGCATGGATACGTGCACTAGGCCACTAGTTATTAAACACTAGTAAAGCATACAAGCAGTTAGCAAAGTGTCTGATATCCAGTAATACCTCAGTAAATGTTAGCAATAATTATCCTATCTAATAAAAGAGTAATATGCAAATTGACCGTACCTCCGCTACATCGCAAGTCATGCCCACCAGCCAATCAGGAGCAACTATGCAAATTAACCCCAACCAAGATGGCTCTGCTGGCCCAAGCCTCTACTGAATGCTACAAAGTTTCAATTATAGAAGATAAATAAATTCCAACAAAAATGGCAGCAGCCATGGAGCTGAAGAGAGCAGGCGGCTAGGGTTGCCCCCCCTGTGATGAAGGAAGCCAAGCTTTCAGCAGCCCTGGCCTGCCTTGGCCTCTGCTTAAGGCTACAAAGTTTCAATTATATAAGTTAAATAAATCCCAAAAGAAATGGCTGTGGAGGAGCAAGAAGGAGGCTTGGTTCCACTCCAGGTTACAAAGTTTCAAATGTAGAAGATAAATAAGTCCCAAATACCAGGCCTCTGCTTGGGTCACTAGGAGGCGTGGCCAGCCTGCAAACCACCACAGGCCCCTTGCCCAGGCCACCCCAGGCCCCAAGGAAACCCCGACCCTGATCCAGGACACCTTTTAGGGCAAACCAGCTGGACCCCACCCATGCACCAGGTCTCTATCCTATCTAATAAAAGAATAATATGCAGATTGAACATCATTCCAACACACAAGATGGCTGCCCCCATGTGGTCAAAGATCCTGCCCCCATGTGGGCACAAGATGGCCACCACAAGATGGCCAGCAAGGGAGGGCAGTTGTGGGTGATCAGGTCAGCAGGGGAGGGCAGTTGGGAGGAACCAGGCCTACAAGGGAAGGCAGTTGGGGGCAATCAAGCCTGCAGGGGAGGGCAGTTAAGAATAACCAGGCTGGCAGAATAGGGGAGTTGGGGGTGACCAGGCCTGCAGGGGAGGGCAGTTGGGGGTGACCAGGCTCACAGGGGAGGGCAGTTAGGGGCAAACAGGCTGGCAGAGGAGCAGTTAGGCATCAATCAGGCTATCAGGGGGAGTGGTTAGGGGGAGATCAGGCTGGCAGGTAGAAGTGGTTACGGGCAATCAGGAAGGCAGGCAGGTGAGCAGTTGGGAGCCAGTAGTCCTGGATTGTGAGAGGGATGTCTGACTGCAGTCCCATATTGGAGAGGTGCAGGCTGGGCTGAGGGACACCTGCACTCCCGTGCACAAATTTCATGCACCAGGCCTCTAGTTATAAAATAGAGCCTTGGGAGTGCTATCAGGATTGGCTATAAAGTTCATTCTCACTCACACAAAACTCAAAACTAAGGGTTATTTCTACTCATATCTTTCTAGAAAATGGATTCGTTTGAACTTTGTGGAAACAGATAAGTGATCTTGCTTAATGAAGGGCCATAAACTATAATCGTATCTTCACATCTTTTCTCCAGTACTTCATTTAATTAATAGAAAAAGGAATTGGGTTGGGTATGGACAGGTCACAATACTTGCATCAGATTCTCAGAAGGTTTAGCAACTTCATTAAAAAAAAAAAATTGGGATCCTCCACACTAGAAGGAAGCTATGCAGGAAACTTTTGAGAATCATGATGCTGGGGAGGAACCAGAATTGCATGCACCTACCAAAATATAGACTCCAAAGAGGCTGAAGTTTTAGAAACACTACACCCTTCCTTGGCCCTCTGTCGTTTTGCCACTGTCAAATATTCTGAGATGAAGATTATGGTTCCACAGGCTTGTCCTGTGATCTCTGTGAAGTCAGGTCATGTTTTCATGCCTTGGTTTTATTCTCCAAAGCAACACTGCCCACTAGAACTTTCTGTGATGATGGAAATGTTCAATATCTGTGCTTTTCAACATGGTAGCCACTAGCTATTTCAGCACCTGAAATAGAGTGAGTGTGACTTAGAAACAGAATTTTTAATTTTAATTCCAACAGCCACATGTGGCCAGTAATTACCATGTGGGATTTATACATCAACGTATCTGGGCTAAGGAATGATCAGATAGCTGATAATACATCATTTATGGGTATGCTTATGAGGGCATTTCTGGAGGGAATTAGCATTTGAATCAGCAGACAGGAAAAAAAATCACCCTCACCACTGAGGGTGCACATCATCTAATCTGTTAAGGGCCCAGATGTAACAAAAAGATGGAGGAAGGGTGAATCACAACACCTTTAGGTTATTGGATCAAGACCCTGTGATCACCCATAGGTAATTACTCTTATTTTGAAAAATAGCTCTGAATCTGCTACTGGGCCTTAGTAGACACTTGAATGTGACCATGGGTCATTAAGTTACTATGCACCCTGAGCTTCCCATCATAAATTGGGTGGTGTGTGATCCACCAAGCGATTAAGCTGGGTGTGCATAGCGACACTTAATCATCAAATGGAAGTGTTATATGTGTGATTAGGCCAACACAGGCCCTGAAGTGATGTTCCTTGATGAATTGGCCCAAATGCCCGGGGTCCCAACTCCTACTACATTGCTTTCTCTTTCCTGGGCAGCATCTATGACTCCATGGGGAGATCCCTAAAACCAGTTGACAGAGGAAGAAGAGAATCAGGCCTCTTTTGCAGATGGGTCTGTATGATATGCAGACAGCTGTGGCACTACAATCCCTTTCTGGGATGTTCCAGAGGATAATGATGGAGGGAAGTCCTCCCAGTAGTCAGAACTTCAGGCAGTTCATCTGGTTGCTTATTTTCCTTGGAAGGAGAAATGACCATACATGAAATTACATACCAATTCACAGTCTGTAGTCATGGTTTGGGTGGATAGTCACAGATTTAGAAGGAACATGATTGGGAAATTGGTAGCACCCAACTGGTGTGGCTCAGTGGTTGAACGTCAACCTATAAATCAGGAGACCACAGTTTGATTCCCAGTCAGGGCACATGCGTGGATTGCAGGCTCCATGCCCAGTGTGGGGGGTGCAGGAGGCAGCCCATCAATGATTATCATCATTGATGTTCCTATCTCTCTCTCCCTCTCCATTCCTCTTTGAAATCAATAAAAATATATTTTAAAAAAAGAAAATTGGTAGCAAAGAAATCTGGGGAAAGAGGTATGTAGATGGACCTCTCTGAATAAGCAAAAATATGGAGATATTTGTGTCTCATGTGAATGTTCACCAAGAGTGACCTGAGCAGAGCCTCCTTGATTTGGTAATCAAGTGGAGACAGTGGCCCATTCTGTAGTTACCAGTCAGCCTGTTTCCCCATCCACTCCTGTCATCACCCCATGGGCTAGTGAACAAAGTGGCTGCAGTGGCAGGGATGGAGCTTATGTATGGGCTCAGTAACATGAACTACTCAACAAGGCTGACCTGGCCAGAGCCACTGCCAAGTGTCCAATCTGCCAGCCCTTGATAGGAACTATTCTCTGTCTGGGTGCTCAGCCAACCATCTGGTGGCAGGTTGATTACACTGGACCACTTCCATCCTGGAAGGGGCAGCGTTTTGTCATTCACTGCAATAGGCAGTTACTCTAGATACATATTTGCCTTCCTTACATGCAATGCTTCTGCCAAACCCACCATCCATGGACTTAACAGAATATCTTATCCATCATCATGGTATTCCACACAGCACTGCTTCTGATCAAGGAACTCACTTCACAACAAAAGAAGTGCAGCAATGGAACAAGCTCGTGACATTCCCTGGTCATACCATGTTCCCCACCATCCCAGAGCAGCTGGCTCCAAAGAATGGTGGGCCAGCCTTTAAAAGACTCAGTTAGAGTGCCAGTTTGATGGCTATCCCTTGTAGAGCCGGGGCAAGATTCTCCAGAAGGCTATATATGCTCTGCGTCAGTGTGTAATATATGGTGCTTTCTTTCCAATAGCCTGGATTCACTGATCCAGAAACCAAAGGATAGAAATGGATAGGAGTGGCACCACTCACTATTATCCCAAGTGACCTACTAGCAACATCTTTGCTTCCTCTTCTCACCACCTTTTACTTTGCTGGCCTAGAAGTCTTAGTTTCAGAGGGAATAAAATGCTTCCACCAGGAGACACAACCATGATTCCACTGAATGGAAAGGTAAGCCTGCCACTGGCCACTCTGGCCTCCTCCTACCTCTGAATCCACAGGCAAAGGATTTACAATGTTGGGTCCTAACCACCAAAGGGAAACGGGACTGCCATTCCACAGTGAACAAAAGGAAGAGAATGTCTGCAATCCAGGAGATCCCACAGACTGTTTCTTCTTATTACCATGTCCCATGATCAAGGTCGACGAAGAACAATAATCCAATCCAGGCAGGTTGACTACTGATTCAGGAGGGAAGGTTTGAGTCACCTGCCAGGTAAAGAACCATGGCCAGCTGAGGTGCTTGCTGAAGGCAAAGGGAATACACAATGGGTGGTAGAAGATAGTTATTAATACCAGCTACAACCATGTGACCAATTACAGAAGTGAGGACCATAATTGCCATGATTATTTCCTCCTTATTTTGTATGAATAGGTCTGTGGTATATGTGTGATCAGGTCAGATTTTATACACACACACACACACACACACACATATGTGTGTGTGTATATATATATTTTTTTTCTCTTCATCTGGAGAACCTACAACAATGCTATTTATGTATGTATGTATGTATGTATGTATGTATGTATGTATGTTTATGCAACACTATACAGATTTGTTATCTTAAAATTCTGGAGGTTCAGAAGTCCAAAATAGGTCTTTAGAGCTAAAATCAATGCTTACTCTGAAGACTCTAAGGAAGAAGCTATTTCCATGCTTTGTCCAACTTCTAGAAGCTGCCCCTATTCTTAGCTTATGGCCCCTTCCTCCATCTTCAAAGTACATCACTCCAACACTGGATTTCGTCCTCTGTCTCCTCTGCTTCTGACCCTCCTGCCTCCCTTTTATAAGGACTCCTGTGATGACATTGGGCCCACCCTGTTAATCCAGGATAATCTCCCCATCACAAGATGCTTAATTTAGCAACATCTGTGAAATCTCTTTTACCATGTGCTGTAGACTGAATGTTTGTGTCCCCTCCCCAAATTCATATGTTGAAACCGAATGCCCAACGTCATGGCATTAGAAGATGGGGCCTTTGGGAGGTGATTAGGTGATGAACCAGGAAGCAAGTTCTCTGACTCTGCCAGCACCTTGATCTTGGACCTCTCAGTCTTCAGAACTATTAAAAAAATAAATTTCTGTTGTGTATAGGTCATCCAAACTATGGAATTTTATTACAGCAGCCAGAACAGACTAAGATACCATGTAAAGTAATATATTCACAGGTTCCTGGAATTAAGATGTACATATTTTTGGAGGGCCACTATTCAGTCTACCACAGTGCGATTTTATACTGTAAGCTGCCTACAATAATGCTTTTACAAATCAATAGAAAATGAAATTTTACTTCCAGGCTTGATTTTATTAGTTCAGCTCTGATTGCCCAACTTAGCCAGAGCTAACCAGCCATGGAACCTCTGAGAGTTGGCAAAACCCCTGTGGGATTGACATGCATAAATATCATTTGTAAAGGTTATACTGGATGCTGTATCCTCTCCGCTCTATGAGCTGAGAAAAGCATGGCTGGCTTACACCTTTGGGATATTTTCAATTGCACTCCCAAGATCACACAGAATGTTCCTAACGACAAAGTCTTAAAAGATCACCAGAGCCCTGGCTGGTTTGGCTCATTGAATAGAGCATTGGCCTTCGGACCAAAGGATCTCAGGTTCTATTCCAGTCAAGGGCGCATGCCTAAGATTGCGGGCTCGATCCCCAGTAGGGGGCATGCGGGAGGCAGCCACTCAATGATTCTCTCTCATCATTGATGTTTCTATCTCTCTCTCCTTTCCTCTCTGAAATCAATAAAAATATATATTTTTTAAAAAAAGATCACCAGAGCCCTGACTGGTGTGGCTCAGTGGTTTGGGTGTCATCCTGTGCACTGAAAGATTGCCAGTTCAATTCTCGGGTAGTGCATGTGCCTGGGTTGCAGCCCGATCCCTGGTAGGGGGCATGTAGGAGGCAGCCAATAGATGTGTCACTCTTTTATCAATGTTTCCATCTTTCTCTTCCTCTCTCTCCTCTCCCTTCCTCTCTGTGTAAAAATCAATTTGAAAAGGAAAAAGACCATAAGAGTCTAGAGGGGGAGGGGAAGCTATTACAATAAACAAGACAGTCATCTTTTTGTAGTCACCCCTCTGAAAATAATGCCTCATGCTAGAATGCCATAATTTAGATTCTAGCTTTCACTATGTTTTTGAAGAAGTATGTAGAATTTTTAAAGCTACTTTATATAGATAATTAGGCAAGTTTATAAATTGTTTCCATTTAGTAGTTTGCAGAATAGGTTATTTCAAATGTAATAGAAACTGCAAACATTTCTATAAGACAAAGACAAATCAACAATAGAAATGGGCTAACTGAGCTGAGAGGCCATAGTAATCTTCATCTTTAGGTTGGAAATATGTTGCTCAATAGTAAAGGAAATAATGCCAGTTACTTTAGACAATACCTTTACCCAAAAGCCCCAAGGCTCACTCCAACAAGCCAGAGGATGATAGCATTTTATACATCAAGTGAACAATGACTGTGAAGATACTTTTGTGCTCAAGGTATGCAGGTGTCACAATCCATTTGTTGCACCACAGTATTTGTGTAAATGAGCTTCCCAACCCCCCCAATGATCTCTCACCTATAGGTATGAAGAAATAGGAGAGTAGAAGGTAAGAAGTTAGAGTAGACAAGATACCCACCTGAGACAAATAAGATATATACCAAACACCAGCATCCAAGTCAAATATTGCCTGCTTCTGACCTAGTAATACAGTGGAATGTAGTCTTGATTTACAGTCCTGGTTTTTCAACTGAAAACTTATCTTGAGAGGCACTTGCTTAAATTCTCATTGGCTACCTGAAAAACATCAATAAGAATGAGAAACTTCAATGCTGGGTGATAGAGGTAAAGGAATTAAGAAGTACAAATTAGTAGTTACAAAACAATCATAGGGATGAAAAGTATAGCATGAGGAACACAGTCAATAATATTGTAATAATTATGTATGGTATCAGGTGGGTATGAGAATTATCAGGGGTATTATTTAAAAAATGATATAAATGTCTAACCACTATGCTGTACACTGGAAACTAATACAATGATACTGAATGCCAACTATAATTTTTTTAAAAGAAATGAGAAACTTGACCAGAGAATACTGCTAACATTTTATTTGGAGTTCTACAAACAAAATTGGGATGGGAGCTGATAAGGTGGATACAGGAACAAAAATTACAGAGGGTGCAGAATTCAGTGAGCTCTTAACAGGCACCAGCCACAGTGACTACAATCCAACCTGGGATAAGAGAAGAGGTACCATCTTCATAAATTATAAAACAAAGGGAAGGATGAGCTATGAATGATGACAAACTGTATGATGCCCTGGGTCAAGAAATGTCTAATGAACACCAGTTTAAAGATGTGGAGTTGAGATTCAGACACTGAGAAAGGCCCTCTAGTCTCTACTCTAGAGGTGTAGCATAAATTCAATGTTTGGATCCCCATCTCTCAGTACCTGAGGGAGATTGTTTCTAGAATACCAAAACCAACAATGCTCAAGTCCTGTATCCTATCTAATAAAAGAGTAACATGCAAATTGACCATACCTCCTACAGCCACAAGCCATGCCCACCAGCCAATCAGGAGCGACTATGCAAATTAACCCAACCAAGATGGCTACGGCCACAGAGCAAACAGGAGGCTTGGGTTTCCCTGGTAATGGAGGAAGCCAAGCTTTCCACCTGCCCTGGCCTGCCTTGGCCTCTGCTTAAGGCTACAAAGTTTTAATTATAGAAGATAAATAAATCCCAACAAAAATGGCTGCAGCCACAGAGGGAGCAAGAGGCTTGGCTCTGCTCAAGGCTACAAAATTTCAATTATAGAAAATAAATAAATCCCAGATACCAGGGCCTCAGCTTGGGTTGCCAGGGATCTTGGCCAGCCTGAAAACCACCACAGGACCCTCACCCAGGCCACCCCATACCCCAAGAAAACCCCCATCCTGATCCAGGACACCCTTCAGGGCAAACCAGCCATCCCCACTCATGCAACAGGCTTCTATCCTATCTAATAAAAGAGTAATATGCAAATTGACTATCACTCCAACACACAAGATGGCTGCCCCAATGTGGTCAAAAGATCCTGCCCCTATGTGGACACAAAATGGCCACTACAAGATGGCCGGCAGGGGAGGGCAGTTGGCAGAGACCAGGCCTGCAAGGGAGGGCAGTTGTGGGTGACCGGGCCTGCAGAGAAGGGCAGTTGTGGGGGGATCCAAGCCTGCAAGGGAGAGCAATGCGGGGAGGGGCCAGGCCTGCAGGGGAGGGCAATTAGGGGTGTCCAGGCCTGAAGGGGAGGGCAGTTAGGCATCAATCAAGCTGGCAGGGGAGGGTATTTAGGGGGTGATCAGGCTGGCAAGCAGAAACAGTTAGGGGCAGTCAGGAAGGCAGGCAGGTGAGCAGTTGGGAGCCAGCAGTCCTGGATTGTGATGGGGCCTAAACGGGCAGTCGGACATCCCTTGAGGGGTCCCAAATTTGAGAGGGTACAGGCTGAGCTGAAGGACACCCGCCCTCCGTGAACCGGGGTAGATGGAGGGGGATGCAGGCAGCGCCAGGCCAAGGCCCCTGTCCTTGCCCCCCTCTCCTGCCCTCTCTCATCATTTCGTGCACCAGGCCTCTAATATAAAATAACATAATATTTGCATATAATATATGCACATCCTTTCATATGCCTTAAGTTATCTCTAGATTTCTTATAATACCTAGTACAATGTAAATGCTATGTAAATAATTGTTATGCTGTATTGTTCAGGGAATGACAAAATAAAGTTTCAGTACAGATGCAATGCCTAAATATATAGTACACATTGGCAACAAACGATGCCTTTCTTCTGAATATATTTTACTACGGTTGGTTGATTCTGCAGATGCAGAACCCACAGTTATGGAGGCCTGAATGTACTAATTAAATATTTTTAAATTATTGTTTAAAGTAATAAGTTTTATGGTTGTACTTCACAAAAGGATTTTTATCTTTTAAAGATACATATTGAAGTGTTACGGATAGAATATGATGTCTGAGATATGCTTCAGGGCAATACAAGGGCAAGGAGGGGACGGGAAAGGTGACAGGAACAGAGATAAAACACTATTAGTAATTGGTGATAATGGTTGAAGCTTCTGACTGATATCTTTACTTTGTGGCCCTTTTATACATCATTTGCCAAAAACAACAACAAAAATTGACTCTTGAAGATAAGAAAAGCTGCCAATGTGCTAAGAATTTGGCAGAGAGAAAAACTTGGTCTGTTAATTTGAAAGGGACACTAGCGCTAGCTGGTTTGGCTCAGTGGATGGAGTGTCCGCCTGCAAACTGAAGGGTCCCAGGTTCATTTCCTGTAAAGGGCACATACCCACATTGCAGGCTTGATCCCCATTAGGGGCGTGCAGGATGCAGCCAATCAGTGATTCTTTCTCATCACTGATGTTTCTATCCCTCTCCCTTCCTCTCTGAAATCAATAAAAATATTAAAAAATAAATGACTGCTTCCCACAGCAGATTTCATCATGGCCTTCCTCATACCCATTGCCCATTTCTCTGGGTAACCATTGCTTTCCACCTCTTCAGGTGATGGCGCCCTACTCAGCCTACCTGTTAAGCTCCTTGGCTTCCAGGGGTTCCACAGATGCCATCCTCTCTATGGGCCAGGGTGAACCTCTCACAGGGGCCCAAGCACTTCCAGCTGCCAGGTACTTTCCCCAAGTCCACCAACACCCAGCGGCCCAAAGCCCTCCGAGCTGTTGGTGTAGGAGAGGCAGACAGACTGAGTTGGAAATGGAATTATTACTGCATAATTAAAAATGTACATAGGGTCCTCCTGGCCTGGCTCAGTGGTTGAGCATCGATACCTATGGACCAGGAGGCCACAATTCAATTCCCGGGTTGGGGGCTCCAACCCCAGGGTGGGGCATGCAGGAGGCAGCCAATTAATGATTCTCTCTCATCATTGATGTTCCTATCCCTCTCCTTTGCTCTCTGTGAAATCATAAAAAAAAAATTTTTTTTAAATGTACATATGGGCAGTATTTTTTTGTTTTACAAAATTGAAATATTAATGTTATTTACCACATCTTTTTAACTTAATATATTATCATTATCTGCTCCAAATTGTTCCAAACTTCTTGAAATTCCAATTTCTTGAAATGGTCTCCAGCTGACCTGTTTGAGGTAAAATCTCCCTCTTGTCCTTTTTATTACTGTCTTTTAAGGCTATTTTGGAAGAAGAGCCAAGTTTTCTTGGTGGCAATATTATTCCAAGGACTACGTAATATATGCACAATGCCAAAACTTTAAGAAAGGACTTTTTTTTTTAATATATTTTATTGATTTTTCACAGAGAGGAAGGGAGAGGGATCGAAAGTTAGAAACACCGATAAGAGAGAGACATCGATCAGCCGCTTCCTGCATGCCCCCTACTGGAGATGTGCCCGCAAGCAAGGTACATGCCCTTGACCAGAATCGAACCCGGGACCTTTCAGTCCGCAAGCCGACGCTCTATCCACTGAGCCAAACCGGTCTCGGCAAGGAAAGACTTTTAAAATATGATTTTAACTGTCACTTCCTATTAGCTATTATCCTGAAAGTAATGACAGGTCGATACTTGAGACAAAATTGATATTACATCTGAAATGTAAAGCACACCCATAATAAACATGTTCAATAAAACTCTAAAAGTATAAACACACCTTCTTTGGGTGTGTGCTTCTTTGACCTATAGAAACATTCTGCCTCAAGCACAGCAAACCTGTTTAAAACAAAAGTGAGGAAATAAAGTAGTTTGCATCTCTGTCAAGCACTGAGCAGCCAGAAAAACATCTTTTTATATTTTAAAAAAAGTTTCCTGTTTATTTTTGGCAAGGAAATCTTACAATATTTAAACAGTTTTGTTTTGTTTTACACTGAAAAGTTAAGTGGATATATTAAAAACAAAACAAAACCTGGACTGTGTGGCTCAGTAGTTGAGTGTTGACCAATGAACCAGGAGGTCAGAGTTTGATCCCCAGTAGGGGGTGCACAGGAGGCAGCTGATCAATGATTCTCTCTTATCACTGATGTTTCTATCTCTCCCTCTCCTTTCCTCTTTGAAATCAATAAAACAACAAATTTTAAAAAATTTAAAACTCAAATTACAAAAATTAAAATTAAGTGATCCATGTTTCAGCTCACATTGATGTTTCTTCCTCTGAATTCCTCTCTCTCTCAAAATAAAGAAAAATAAAGAAGTCTGTGCCAACCATGTGTTTTTTCAACTTTTTTATACTTTCCAATCTAAGTGGAAAATGGAATTTCCTTTGTGTGTGTGTGCTGGCACACACCCTTAGTCAGAATCCAAGGAATGCAAGCTTGCTGCCATTTCTGAACACGGAGACCTAATTAAATAAAATCAGAGTAGTAACAGGTAGGGATGAATACCATTTCAAAAGTTTATCCTTATTTCTAAGAATGATTAATTGGCTTTTCAGCCTAATTTGGAAAGATTAATTATACACTGAGCAGTGCTTTGGTATCACTGTCTGATTACTCCTTGATCTTAAAATGTCAAACTAAGAATTAAGGGATTACTCCAGATAACATCTATACTAATAAAAGAGTAATATGCAAATTGGTCATGACACCCTCATAGTAACAACTGAACAGCAGGTTGTGTGGGGCAACCAGGCCGGTAGGAGGGGCAGTGAGAGGTAACCAGGCCAGTGAGGGGAGGGGGGGTTCTGGGGGTGAGCAAGCTGGTGGTGGGGGCGGGGAGCAGTGACGGGCAACCAGACAGCAGAGAAAGGCAGTGAGGGGCAACCAGGCTAGCAGGGGGCGCAGTTGGGGCAACCAGGCTGGTGGGGGGTGGGGGTCGGGAGTGATCAGGCTGGCAGGGGCGGGGGGCAGTTAGGGGCAATCAAGCAGGCAGGCAGGTGATCAGTTAGAAGCCAATGGTCCTGGATTGTAAGAGGGATGTCTGAATGCTGGTTTATCCCCTGAGGAAGAAGGTACAGGCTGGGCTGAAGGGACCCACCCAGTGCACAAATTTCGTGCACCAGGTCTCTAGTTCTATATAATAAAAGCCCAGCAACCATAAGGGCAGAATGACCAGAACGACTACTCAACCAGAACAACTGCTTGACCAGTACTATGACGTGCACTGACCACCTCTTGGTCCCTTCCCCTGGCCAGCAGGCTCTGATTGCCCGATGGTGAGCAGGGAACCAGGGTGGGTGGATGGGGATGCAGGAGGCCCCTGCCCTGCCAGTTGCCCCACACACAGAGGCCAACCCATAGCAGGGCTAATAAGTGGGCAGGACTGGCTGACCTTTTGGTCCCTCTCCCCCAGTCATCAGGCTCCCATTGCTTAATGTCAAACTGGGAACTTTGACCGTGGGTGGCAGTGGGTCCTGGCAGCCGAGGAAGATGGCCCTGATCGCAGGCTAGACCTAGGGACTATACCCGCACATGATTTTGTACGCTGGGCCTCTAGCCTATAGTAATAAAAGCATAATATACAAATCGACTGAACAATTAAATGGCAGAACGACCATCTGGACGACCTTCTGGATGACCACACTATGACATGCACTGGCACCAGATCAGCCAAGGTGGGTGTGATGCGATTGGTCAGGGGGCCCTGCCATTGCCTCACAATCACCCCACAGAGGGAGGCTCAGGCCACCCTTTGCAGGGAGATTATTGGGGGGGGGGCTCTGCAATTGATCGCCCCAAAAAGAAAGGCCTAGGTCACTAGGTTGCAG
>JAAGEH010000452.1:16635725-16701723 GCA_011751065.1 Lasiurus cinereus
CCCCCCCCCCCCCCCCCCCCCCCCCCCCCCCCCCCCCCCAAAGCCCTGACAGGCTCTGATTGCTCGTCAGGCCTAGGGACCCTACCTGAGGAGTCCCAGATTGCAAGAGGGTGTAGGCCAGACTGAGGGACACCCTTCCTCCCCACCCCACTCCTGTGCATAAATTTTGTGCACCAGGCCTTTAGTAAGGAATAATTTTGATTCCATTATTTAGAAATGCCAGCACATTTGAAAGCTTGATAATGAGGATAATTCATATTGTATGTTTTTACGAAACAGGCAATGTCAAGAAGAGGTCAGATGAAGAAATGAGTATAGTAAATCTTCAACCTTTTCTTACCTCTTTGAATAGCTTTGGAAGTTATTATTACTGCCACTACGAGAAATGTTAAATCCCTTACTGTTAAATGTTAAATACATTTGAATAACCTTTTTATTTCAGAAGTTTTACACTTACAGAAAAATTACAGAGTACAGACAGTTCCTTTATGCTCCACACCCAGTTTCCCTTTGTATTAACATCTTACACTATATTCTTCACAATTGTTAAAGTGAAAAAACAATGAAATCTCTAAAGAACTTTTGTGAGTTTATCTGAGCCAAACTGTCGACTATGCCAGGAAGCAGAACCGAAATGAAACTGAGATAATGTTTTGGAGAATGGTGAGTTACATCTGTATTTATACATTGCAATCAAAGGAAAGGGAAGTAGGTGGATTATGTGAGATCCACTGATGATAGACTAGAGAGACAGGAGAAAGCAAAGAGGGGGTGAAGGGGGTGGGGTGGAGGTGGGGAACCCCTGGGATTGGATATAAAGTAAAATGATAGACACACCCTTAGGTGGATGCAGGAACAATTAACATGATAATAATGAAGGAATTTGTGGTATTTGTCCTGGCCCCCAGCACATTAGGTTATGCCTCAAGGGGTCCAGCAAAAGGGAAGTTACAAGTTACCCAAATATTTCAAGAGTATGTTATTATAGATGCAAAAAGAGAGTCTCAGTTAAGGTAAAGGTTGATCTCGTCAGTGAAGACACCAGCCTAGGATGTAACTACCCACCATAGCTGCTTTTAGTTTAACTTCAGACCATCCTTTGTGGTTACTTTCGGTCTCTCTGTTTGTAAGTCCGCCATGCAGGCCTTCCCTGAGCTTCTCCGGTCAGCATGTGGCCCCTTTCGTCCACACAGATTAATGAACCAATACTGACATAATGTTATTAGCTGAAGTCCATCATTTATCCAGGTCTCCTTCATTGTTCCTACTGTCACTCTTCTGCCTGGGACCCCATTCAGGATGCCCTGTTACTCTTCTCAGCTGTGACAGTGTTTCAGACTTTCCTTTCTTTTGATGACCTTAACAATTAGGAGAAGTACTGACCAGGTATTGGTAGAACGAATTTCTAGAGCAGTGGTTCTCAACCTGTGGGTCACGACCCCTTTGGGGGTCGAACGACACTTTCACAGGGGTCACCTAAGACCATTGGAAAACAGATACTCACATTATGATTCATAACAGTAGCAAAATTACAGTTATGAAGTAGCAATAATTTTATGGTTGGGGGTCACCACAACATGAAGAATTGTATTAAAGGGTCGCGGCATTAGGAAGGTTGAGAACCACAGTTCTAGAGGATTCCACTGAAGGTGTCCTGACATCGGCTCGCTTTGTGTCCTATGGGCACCTGCCTACGTTTTATAGGCTCTGGAGTTGTGATAACCGGAAGAGCTGTGCCCCTTTCCTTTAAAGATGGGTAATTTGAGATTTTCAGAGGTTCTATGCCTTTTAGGGTCACATGGCAAAGCTGGGGTGAGAACAAAGGTCTCCAGTTTCACAGATGCTACTCCTTACTACTACAGACTCCTAACCCAGAAAGCCCTCAATAGAATAAGCATCGTGCATACCAAAAGGTAAGCTCATAAAACGGGAGGAATCTAATTAACAATTGTGTTCCTACAAAGGGTAGCACAATGCCTGAAGCAAAACAGACACTTGTTAAATGGAGGGATAAAAAGTAGAATCTGACCTATAAAAAGCAATCTGTTTTTAAGTATTAATGTATTGAGGCATGTTGATTTCTCGCCAACCCAGGTTGATTCTTGAATGAAAGGACATAAGGCAGGTAGAGGAAAAGGCAGTGAGTTTCATTCATCCAGGTCCTTTGAGTTCATCTGGTGCAGCCTCCTAACCAATGCAAGAATTCCCCCTGCAACACCTTTAACAGATGCTACCCAGAGAACTCCCATCGTGACCAGAGTTCACTACCTTTTGCTAGACAACTCTTTTTAAAAAATTGATTGATCGATTAGAGAGAGAGAGGAAGGGGCGGCATCAATTTGTTGTTCATCTATATATGCAATCACTGGTAAATTCTTGTATGTGCTCTGACCAGGATCAAACCCACAACCTTGGCGTAGCAGGATGACACTAACCAACTGAGCTGCCCACCAAGGAGTGTTGGACAATTTTAATTTCCCTATGTGATGCAGACATTCCCTAATCCCTCTGTCCTCTGAAGTCACCTTTATCTTCGATATCTACATAAGGCAGGCCTGGGCTGCCTCCCCCAACATTCTCATGGATTTTCCAGATACGGACACAATCTAGGCAGTCCGGGCTAGAGTTCACTTGCTCACTCCTCAGTGCCCTCATTCATTGTCTTATCTTACTGGTCACTTCCCTTAGTCCTCTTTTTAATTCCCCCCAAAAGCCTCAGGTCACAACATCATGTCAAATTGAATGTTAAGGATCATTGCTCTGAGCAATTGTTCAGCAAATTTCTCACTCTGGTGTCCGGGAGGTTGGGGGGAAGGGGGAGGTTTGGAGGCAGACCTTCTGGCAGGCTGCTCTCCCACCCTCATTCTCCCTTCTTCCCATAGCTCCCCTGGGAACATAAAAATTCCTCGTCTCATTACAGAGAAAAACTGAGCTCTATTTTCTGTATCTTCTCTCTGACCACACCAGAGCCAGCTCACCTTTCATCCCAAAGAGATGCATCAAGGTTATTTCTCTACATAGAAACACTCTAAGATGGGTTATATAGTATTAGTAATGTCATGACAATCACTCATTTTTTTTGCTACCACTGATACCGAGCTGAAATTTATTTCCTTGTAACCTGTTTCCTCGGATCCTACTTTTGACCCTGGAACCATAGAGTAACTCTAACTTACTTTCTGCCATTATAAGTCAGTGTTTTGTGTCTTCTATCTTCTCTTGGCCTGGTCAAGACTTTCCAATGTTTATACTAATTCTTCATTTTAGATAGTTTCCAAGCTCTTCACCTTTCTTATTCTTTGAACACTGTTCCTAATAAAAATGCCCTGGAACTGAACAGAATGGTCACAGGCTGATAAAGAGACATAAATAAGGCTATTACTTCTCTCTATGCAAACAATGAAGTCTAAGCTTTCATTGACCTTTTGGCTATAATTGCACACTGTTGGCCCCTATGGAGCACACAGCTAAAATCTGTAAGTCTTTCCCATATGAACTCCCTTATCCTGAACTTCTACAGTTAACTGCTTCTAACTACAGAGTCTTTGCATTTACCCTTCATAAAACTTATCTTCTTAGTCTGAATCCATGACCATAATTCATTGATTTT
Organism: Lasiurus cinereus; assembly: GCA_011751065.1. Classification (NCBI taxonomy): domain Eukaryota; kingdom Metazoa; phylum Chordata; class Mammalia; order Chiroptera; family Vespertilionidae; genus Lasiurus; species Lasiurus cinereus. The sequence goes on from JAAGEH010000452.1 coordinate 16,639,336, forward strand.
TTTTAAAATAAAATATTGATTTGATGCAATTATCCATCAAATGACTTAGTCATCTCAGATCTGTTTCATCAAGCGACCTTGTATGAACATGTTCTACAGGGAGCCATCCATCAGGGATTTGCTGCCCATTCCTGGTAAAGCAACATGACAGAGTGAATGTCAAACTAACCAACAGGAAATCTGAGTTCTAATCCCAGCTTTGTCCTTCTTTCTGTCACCTTGAACGTAATTTCTCTGAGCCTCGGTCTTACCAACTGTAAAATGAGCTGTTTCCCTATGTGAAGGTCAAGGGTGAAAACAGTGAAAGTACATGAAAAGACATCTGACTTCAGCTTAATATTTTTGTTTTATTTTCTCCTTAGTTCAGCTTCTGCCTTTTTCATTCACTCCTAGAATCAATATTGGTATAATCCTCTGAACCACCTTACTGACCAAAGCTCGTAGATTTGATGTGGCCAAATCTGCCTTCCTTATTGATAACTGTATTTTAATTTGTGTATTATTTTAAAATGCAACTTAGAATTAATGTTCAAAGCTCATATTTTTAGCGATAATATGTGAGAAATGTTCATTCTTAAGAAGGTGAGACACGGGATTTCAAAGGGCTTTGCTCAATCACTGGATCGATGAATCTAAGGCGATTACAAGTAAGCAGCTCTTTCATTTCATAACTAGAGAAACAGGTATAGACTAGTCTGGATTAACCTTCATCTTCAACCTCATTTCAGGCTGAAAAATCTGATCGGTTTCACCAACTCTAGATCTCTGCTGCCTCCTAGTGTCAATAACTTGTCAGTTTTACAGATACAGATGTTGAGAAAGCTCTACTTTAAAAAAATATATATATATATTTTATTGATTTTTTTACAGAGAAGAAGTGAAAGGGATAGAGAGTTAGAAACATCGATGAGAGAGAAACATCTATCAGCTGCCTCCTGCACACCTCCCATTGGGGATGTGCCCGCAACCAAGGTACATGCCCTTGACCGGAATTGAACCTGGGACCCTTCAGTCTGCAGGCCGATGCTCTATCCACTGAGCCAAACCAGTCAGGGCTAAAGTTCTACTCTTAAAAAAACACCATGCTGAGCTCCTCCCGCCATCTCTATTTCAGGATTTCCACTCTATCAAAGCCTTTTGTGAAGAAAGCAGTATATCCTCTCCTTGTACTGCACAAATGTTTAAGATCTGGTGTATCACATGTGTCCAAAATGTTTACAGAAGGAAAAAAAAAGGTTGATTCCTTTAAGTTACAGATTGGTCCACGTCTTCTAAAGCCAATCAAGCACATGCATTTCTAGAATATTCTCCTGATGGGAAAGAAAACCCACCTATTTTAGACACCAACTTCAATCTTTTCTCCTTCCTTCCACATCTGATCTCCATTGGGAAAAGAATAAACAGAGACCATCTTGGAGGTCTCTCCATCAACGATTCTCTCTAAATTAAGAGAACGACAGGAGAAAGTCATGTCTGATCCCCAGACCCTGAAACGAGTTATCCCCTATTTGGACACAAAGGCACCCAAACACCAAGCAGCATGGGCCAGTTTATGCCAGCAAAGCTTCAACTTCTAAAAGCACCAAGGGTGAGAGTGTGCTTTCTTGAATGACAACCCAGAATTCTGACAGCAAAAAGCTGGGCTCAATGAGAAGAGATATGTCGTTTCTATCTCATTTTCTCATCCTTTATATCTTTGCTTAACGTAGCAAAAGAGGTAGTAATTACAGATTGCTTGAGATTTATACTACTGTAAGAGAAATCCTATATAATAAAAGGCTAATATGCTAAATGTTAGACCGTTCGACCAGTCACTGTGACACACACTGACCACCAGGGGGCAGACACTCTGATCAGTAGGTTAGCTTGCTGCTGGTGCCTGGTGAGTGAGATGGGCCAGACTCGTCCTGGAGCCTTCCCACAGCCCCTCCACAGCCCCAACTGTGCACCAGTGGGGTACCTCAGCTTGGCTTGCACCCTCTCACAAACCAGGACCCCTCTGGGGATGTAGGAGAGCTGGTTTCAGCCTGATCCCCGCAGGCCAGGCTGAGGGACCCACCTCTGGACCTCTACTACCTTTATAATACTCTGTGCTTTTTAGATTGGCTTCTCATGTCCAATCTGACTTTATTCACAGCCTCCCCAGGTGGCAGCACCGGGGATTTCTGATATCTGGTTTGGGAGGTAATAACCAGTCTCCCAGGATTAGTTGTGTAGCTCCTCTGGGTTCTATGAGCCCCTCTTTCCTTCTAGTTTTAGAATTTCCACTCAGCCAGCTTTCCTGTGGTTCTGGATGATGTCCGTTCTGTCTTTTAGTTGTAGTTTTGAAATTGTTGTGCGAGGCAGCAGTGTAGGTGTTTACCTATGCCGCCATCTTGGATTCTCCTCCTAATTTACTTATTTTGAGGAATGTCATACTCTTTTCCACGGTGGCTGTATCATTTTACATTTATAGAGCTTTTGCATGCATCACTGTATAAGGCTCCTAGTGGTAGCTCTAGGTATTACAATATACATGTAACTTACCAGTCTACTGGTATTTTAACATTTTACCACTTTGAGTGAAGTGTGGAAAACTTCCTTTCATATAGGTCCCTTTACCTTCCCCACTTTAAGTATCATTTTTGAATATCAAATACTAGTAGTGTTACATTTGTTTCACTCATCAAATATGATTTATACAGCTCATGAGGATAATTATATGTACCCATATTTCTGCTCTATTGTTTTCTTTCTTCTTGATGCTCCAACATCCCTTCTTTTATCATTCACTCCTGTTTTAATAACTTCCTTTAGCCATTCTTTTAGGATAAGTCTGTTGCGACAAAATTCCCTTCATTCTTGAAAGGTAATTTTGCCAGATACATAATTTGAGGTTGACAGTTCTTTTAACGTTTGAAAAGCACTCACTTTTTTCAAGCCTCCATAATTTAAGGTGAGAAATTCATTGTTATTTCAGTTGGTGCGTTCAAGATTTTATGTCCTTAGTTTGCAGAAATTTAATTACAATGTGTCTTGATGTAAATTTCTCTGGGTTAATCTTATTTGAATAAATTAATAAACTTAAAATTTTAAAACAAATAAATCTCAACTGGTTGACATGGTAGATATATGCTTTTTTCACTAAACTTGGCAAGTTTCTGGCCCTTATTTCTTGGCTATCTTCAGTCCCCTTCTGGGACTTTGATGGTACAAATGGTATATCTTTTGTTATTGTCCCTAAGGCTCTGATCCCTTTTTATCCAGTAACTTTTTTTCTGTTTTCATTAGGTAAATTTTGTTCTCAACTTCATTGATTCCATTCTGTCATTTCCGTGGCTTAACAGTGTGGTCCATCCATACCATAGAATATACTACGCAATCAAAAGGGACAAGCTATTGATACATGTAACTTGGCTGGATCTCAAGGGGATTACAATGAATGAAAATCCAATTTCAAAAGATTTCATACTGCCTGGCCAGTGTGGTTCAGTAGTTGAGCGTCAACCCATGTATGAGAAGGTCATGGTTCAATCTAGTCAGGCCACATGCCCAGGTTGCAGGCTCGATCCCCAGTAAGGGGCATGTAGGAAGCAGCCAATGGATGTTTCTCTCTCATTAATGTTTCCATTTCTCCGTCCCCTCCCTTTCTCTCTTAAAAAATCAATTACAAGATATTTTTTTTCAAAATAGCTCAAAAAGTTTAACTGAAAAATAAAAAGTGATAAAAGTAGCAAACAACCCTTTGAATACATCCTAGATTTAACAAGAACCTGGATTTCAGAGAAAACATAGAATATGACTCTATGTGTTGGGACAAGTGAATCTGTAAGTGTAACCATGTGGAGTGTGTAAATGAAAAGGTTATAAATAGGAGACATGATGATAAATACCTGAAATCAGATCTTACTGGACTCGTTATCCACTTGCACCTATTCACCAGAGTGTAGTTTACAAAATTTTGTTAAGCCATGGCTACTATCATTTCTAACAATACATGGCCTCTCTGGAAATCAATCAAGTGCTTTTAAAACCAAGTGAAAAATACTACCAGTACAAAGCAGCTTAGAGATGAAGAAGAAACAGCATTTAATGTTGAGGTTAGGTTGTTAGTTCTTAAAAATGAGCTGTGTTATAAATCAACAAGTAAGTCTTCTCAAAACCTGGTGCTTTTCTTCACTTGTCAGAGAAAGGAACAGATGACATTATTTCTGGGCATATCTTTAAAAGCAGAGCCAACTGCTGCAACAGAACAAAAGGGGATTGAGAATCCAATTATTGTTCTTTCAGTTTCTGAGAAAGGTGCTCATTTTTGCCCACTGGACAAAATGCTAGATGAGGTCTTCAGGGGAAAACCTCTCCATAATTTTTTACTCACATTTGAATAAAAAATACCAAAGAATTTTATAATATTAAAATATCAAGGATATCAAGAGACTACAGACAGGAATACCAATTAGTGTTCAATAACCAAATACTTGCTTGTATTCTCAATGACCTGTAATAATGAGTTTGGAATTTTCCTACTTAACAGGCAAAAAAAAAAAAAAAAGAGTAAAATTTAAAGTAGACCAGACATGGAACCTCACCTACCCTTTGCTATACATCATCAACCTTGGTTGATGACTGATGTGATTGATTTTAAACACTTTTGTTAATAGTGTTTTTATAAAAGATTAAAAAAAAATTTATTATTGATTTTCAGAACAAGAGGAAGGGGGGGAGAGAGAGACATCAATGTGACAGTGAAACATTCATCAGCTACTCCCTGCATGCCCCCTTCTAGGGACTGAGCTGCAACCTAGGCATGGTAACTGAACTGGCAACCTTTAGGTGTACGGGATGATGCCCAACTAAGCCACACCATCCTGGTTTTTAAAAAATGAAAAATTGGTGTTTTGTATTTGTGGGGAATATCCATTCTGCAGTTAGTAGATAATAAAAGACTGCGGACTTACAGACTCTTTGACACACTATTTGGGACCCATGTACTCTGGCACCTGCCTGCTACTTAGCCTCAATTTTTAACCCCAGCCTGAGCTCCACCTTTGTTATTGTTTTTTTTTTCTAAATACATTTTATTGATTTTTTACAGAGAGAAAAGGAGAGGGATAGAGAGTTAGAAACATCGATGAGAGAGAAACATCGACCAGCTGCCTCCTGCACATACCCCACTGGAGATGTGCCCGCAACCAAGGTATATGCCCTTGATCAGAATCGAACCTGGGACCTTTCAGTCCGCAGGCCGACGCTCTATCTACTGAGCCAAACCGGTTTCGGCCTGAGCTCCACCTTTAACACGTGAAGCGCCCAGCCTGTTTTGTCTTCCAGATGGAAAGTTTAGGGTTTGTCAGTCATTTCTTAATGTGTTAAGAAACCACATACAGTGTCCCCAAATGCCACGCTTACTGGTCTATCCTTGCCTTAGCCCCACCCATCCTCACCTTCCCGCTCTTTCCCACCTGAAAAACACTCACTCTTAATCTGGACCAAAACTGCCTTCTCTCTACAATCCCCGCCCTCAGTGGGGTCACTCCATCCTGCCCTGGAGGCCAGCCGCACACTGTAGTGTAAGCATTTACACCAACACTTCAACTCCTACCAGAGTCTGCACTCCAGCAGGACAGAGACCACATTCTCTATGTTCACCTTTGTCCACGTGCTTATCTCATGGTAAATACTTGATGAGTTAAATCAGACCTTAGGTATATGGAGAAATATCCAGTCAGTGATATTGTGGTGAAAACGACTGTGCCAGTATTGTGGAATGCCAACAGGACAGATTTCTCATTCTGATCAGGACAGAAAGTGTGAAGGAGAATGAGAAAACCAAGGTGTGTGCTTCCTCCCCTGGGGTCTGCCCTTTGAGTGTGTGTATAAGGCCCTCCTGCCTGCTCCGACTCTGAGGAAGGTCTGAAATGGTAAGCCGTAAAGTAGAGGGTGTTATTTACAACCCTGTTTTCTGAACAATTTTTCCACCACTAGCAAAATCAATCTTCTAAGAAATGGTTCTGTGGCACAGAGACCACCGATGAGCTTCCTGACCCGTCAGCATTGGTGTTCTAACAAAATGAATGACTCTTGTCTTTCCCTCAAGTTCCTGCTGAGCTAAGCCACTGAAAAAGAAACCAGCTTTTCCTTAACTCCTGCCAGCCACCCAAGGAATCACTGAAAAAAAAAAGAGAGCAATTCCCAAGCAGGTGAACTCGGCATCTTTGGATAGATTGCATTTTTATATTAGATAACATTTTTAAAAATTTAAAGCAACATTGAGTCTATCCGTGTAGCATTACCACGAAAAGCATTACACCACTTTGGTTTTAAGGGGGCTAGAGGACAGGGAACAAAATCAAGCTGGTAGGTTACCCAGAAGGCTTACCCCTTCCACTATTCTTTTTATTATTATTATTATTATTATTATTATTATTATTATTATTATATTATTGTTTTTGTCGTTTAAGAGATGGGGAGAGAGAGAGAGAGAGACATCGATGTCAGAGTGAAACATTAATCAGCTGCCTCCTGTATACCCATTACCAGAGGTCAAACCCAAAACCTGGGTATGTACCCCGATCGAGAATCGAACCCGCAACCTTTCCATGCGCAAGATGATGCCAAAAAACTGAGCTACCCTGGCCAGGGCTCTTCCCACGCAACTTCTTGTTTCTGGTGCTCAAATAAGGCTGCTTGCCCTGTTTTCTCTGCCAAGCTCAAGTGTGCTTTGGAACCGCTTGTATTATTTTTTAAAACAAACAAAAAAGGGCTTAGGTGCTTGTAATAATCTTTTCTGAGACAAAGAGAATCCTGACCACGGCCAGCACCCACACCAACGTGTTTCCAAGAGTGAATATTTTTAAATATTAGATTTTTGTTCCTATAACTCAGGAATCCAAAAGGAATACATATCTTAAAAGAAGACATTATGTAATGTTTTAAGCTTTAAAGTTCTTAATACCTGTGATTAAGGTTTTCAGTGTAGAAGGACAGGGACAGATCTTAGCGCCTGCTTGAATGGCGGGGAGCAGGGGAAGACTTCTCTGCAAGCAGCGTGACTTCACTGAGAAACACAACAGCCCCTTTCCTCATAAATTAGTCTGTGATCACCATGACCGTGGCGTCCACACACACCAGGCAAAGGCAAAGAGTGAACAAATTCCGATTTCCTTGGTCGCCTCCTTTATAGCCTCCAGTGTGCAACTCAATTCACTCTATGCAGACAACGGCATCTGACCTCTGTCAGAGCCCAGCGTTAAAGCTCTGCTCTCACTGAAAAGGACCTAAGCTTTTCTTTTTAATTTTTAAAAAATATATATTTTATTGATTCTTTACAGAGAGAAACGGAGAGGGACAGAGAGTTAGAAATATTGATGAGAGACATTGATCAGCCGCCTCCTACACGCCCCATACTGGGGATGTGCCCGCAACCAAGGTACATGCCCTTGACTGGAATTGAACCTGGGACCCTTCAGTCCGCGGGCCGACGCTCTATCCACTGAGCCAAACTGGCTTCGGCCTAGGCTTTTCTTAAAAAAAAAAAAAATTTTTTTTTAATGTTTTTGATTTTTAGAGCAAGAGGAAGGGAGAGAGAAAGAGGGAAACATCGATGTGAGAGAGAGATACTGATCAGTTGTTTCCCACTGGGGACTGAACCTACAAACTGGGTATGTGTCCTGTCTGGAGGCATTACACCAGTGACCTTTTGGTGTATGAGCCATACCAACCAGGGCAAGGACGGAGGCTATTCTAACCTAGTAACACAAGAGATGAAGTATAAACATCCAAAACAATGTTTTAAAAGTGTTTTGACCATAAGCGTCAGGAAAAAAATGCATTTACATTGTGATCTACTACTACACATGTGCAGTGTGAGCATATAACACAAAATAATATTTACCCTAACTATGTGTGGTAATTCTGATCATTTTTCTTCTACTCTATTTCATTTTTTTCTTTAATGCTGGTTTTTAGCCACTTAATTGATTTCACAAGCCATTAATGAGTCCTGACCTGTAGTTTAAAACACAATGATGTACAACACATGTAGCTGTATTTCTTAAGCTAATCAATTTGAAATGGTAGAGTTCTAAGAAACAAACATAAATGTCAGTAGCAGTACAAAAGAGATTTCTTTTGCCTGCACATACGACATGGGAAGCGTTGAAAATGGTTCTGAAGAACTGAGTCATAACCGGCTGGGACACAGACACACGTGGGGCGAGGTGTGCACAGGAGAGGGAAGGCACTTACCGCAGCTCAGCCCACCTGCACGCGGCAGCAGAGACTGCCATCTCAGAGCTGGCTGCCACCTCGTTTTCCATTCGCTGGAAGAAATGATTGAAAAGATGCTTGCGGTGGGGAAGAACCTTAAATGTCAGGTTCTATTTTCTCCTGCCAGATGACAAAAGTACATCAGTATTTCCTTTGAAAATCTGAGCGCTGACTTTGTTCCTGGCCAAAAGTTTACCTCAACTAGAAGGTGGGTAAAAATAAAGATTCACTAGGTTAGTGGTCAGCAAACCATGGCTCGCGAGCCACATGCGGCTCTTTGGCCCCTTGTGTGGGTCTTTCACAAAATACCACGTGCGGGCATGCATGTACAGTGCGACTGAAGGAGTACCCTAATTAATAACAATGTACCTAACTATATAGTTTAAGTTTTAAAAATTTAGCTCTCAAAAGAAATCTCAATCGTTGTACTGTTGATATTTGGCTCTGCTGAGTAATGAGTTTGCCCACCACTGCCCCTAGGTCATTGTTCAACTTCCTCTGTCCCTCTTTTTGAAACAATTATTAGAATTTTATTAGCCACTGGGAGCAACTGGAAAATAACGAACAAGAAAATACATCTTAAGAATCCTTAAGTACATCATATATGTATTTATAATTTAAGTATCATATTTTAAACCGCTATCCACCAGTTCATGAATGTACCAACTCACGTCATAGGTCCATTGTCAAATAAATTCCTGCCCACTGTCCTTTGGCTCAAGAGACCGTCCTTTGCGTCTGACGTTGGCTCTGTAACAGCATCAGAAGGGACGCTGCCCAGGGGGGTGGGGGTTAAGGATAACACCTTAAAAGTCAACACGGCTCTGGAGGCAGGTGCTTGTCCCCCAGAAAACTTCCACTTGGCCACACAGCGCTGCACGCCTGCCCTCACCCACCTTGAGCAACCTCGATGCCACCAGCGGCCAATCCGAAGAGAGGGCCAGACTCCCGCAATGGTGCTGCGCGGTCCGGGAGGGGCACACGCCCCGTCTAGGGAGGAATGGGCACTCGGCCTCTCTCCTGGCAGAGAGCTGGTCACCGGCACTCATGGGGTCCTCTGGGATTTCCGACAATTCCCCAGGTCTGTGGGTTCAGAACGTGCTTTCAAGCAGGCAGTGACACCCACACCCGGTGGGACACACCTCCTGGGTCCGAAACCACTCCATCATGTGGCTGGTGTGTCCCCCGTGCCCACAGGTCAGGCAGAAATTGGACGATCCTCGCACCGCCACGTGGCAGATGGCGCACTGGAACGTGAAGCCCTTGCAGATGGTGCACTGCGTGCCGCGGACCTCGCTCCGGCAGTGGCTGCAGTACACGCCGAACTCTGGAAACGCCAGACATGGCCAGAACAAGAGACAGTGTCAGTTCAGCTCTGCAAAGGCAAACTGGGCGCTGCGAGCTAAGGAAGAGGAATACATCTTAGGTCTCTGGAGGATCCAATCAGACCAATGATTGCAATTTTATTTTTCCCCCTCTTACTATGTTTTTAAATTGATCTTAAAGAAAAAGTATGGAAGAGGTAGAGAGAGAAACATTGATAAGAGATAATCATCAACCAGCTGTCTCCTGCATGCCCTCTACTGGGGACCGAACTCAAAACCTGGGCACATGCCCTGACTGGGAATCGAACCAGTGACCTCTTGGTGTACAGGATGACGCCCAACAACTGAGCCACACCGGCCAGGGCCAGACCAATGATTGTCCATCTTTTACAATCGCAGCGCTATAGAGAGTAGCTGCTGTCACTCAGGTGGCAGGGTGTGGGCTCTCGCAGGTCCTGGTCCAACCCCCGGTGCCTGTAGCGGTGGCAGCTGTTGTGTCTCATTCCCTTCCCCTCCAACAGTCTCAGGGCTTGACTCACAGATTAATAAACTGTGCTGATTCTTGGCACTATCCTTGGTGCCTTCAGAATCCACACCACCAACCCTCTGCACAGCTGACCTCTCAGGTCACTGCCCTCTCACCTTTAGTCTACCACCATCACTTTTACTTTCGTTCCATCTGCCCCCTCTAGCTGCAGTTTCCCTGAGCTCAGCCTGAATCACATAGCCCAAACTTATAATCACTTTTTGGCAAATATCCTCAGCTCCTTTGCCTTCTCTCCCTCCATGGCACCACCTCAGGCCTGGCTGGGCCCGATCAGCTGCCCACTCCACCTCTGCCCCGACCAGTCCTGCGAGAAGGCCACCATCATGCTGTGTCTGTGCAGGGCTCGGACTCGGTTTCTCTTCCACTCCCCAGGGGGCGACTTCACACCTCACCACATTCCAAAAACACGCCTCCCTCACACCACTGCTCCCCTGTCACCGAGGCCTCTTCTCTCACTTCCCGGAGAAAACAAAAGCCTTCCAACAGGGGCCCCTTCATCACTCTGCCACCAAGTCCTCCAAGTCTCCTCAGGGTGGTCCCCTTGTCCTGCTTCCTACAACAGAGGAGGGACCTTTCTTCCACCACAGCCAGTTTCTCTGCTTCCTGACAGCCGGCAGTCAAAAAAAAGCACCAATAAGTAATCTTTAAATCGAGGTAACTTGGGAGAAAATTTTATGGTGGTCCTAGTTAGACTGGTTAAAAGGTGAGCCAACTTAATTCTGGTTTAAAAATTGCCACGCCTTCTCTAAGCAGAACTTTTTATATTATGTGAACCTTCAGTTTATATTCGCATGAAAAGCCTCATTAGTTTAAATTTCTTAACTTTCCTTTTCTGGTTTTATTGGTTTGAGAGGATTCAACACTGAAGATGATGAGGGTATAAAAACTGTGTGTTCCAGTAACTGGAATTATAATAACAAGTCCTTTAAAAGGGGGTATGCTTTGGCACCTGAGGTCACTGTAAATGTAAACTTAATTGTTCTCCATCTGGATAACAGTATTAAAATGTCATCGCTCTAAAAAAAATTCAACGTTACCGTTAGTGATGTGCCTCTCTTATGTTTATGTCAACTTAAATTAAACATCATTTCTAACATCCTTATTAACTTTAAGACCTCAAATTAGTATTTCATTAGAATAACCTTTGGGGGCGTGTACCATTTCTAAGTGGGCATACCTTCACAAAGATAGAAAATTCAAAAACGTAAGTCGCTGAGCAGAGACCCTCCTCTCTTGCCTCTGAGTGTCACACAAAATGGAATGGCCATTAGTTAACAGCTGAGGAGGGTGTGTGACACATCTGGGCGACACCTGAGTGCACGTGAACTTTCTCCAGTTTAGAAGACACAAAGAGACATGAAGTCTGTTCAAAAACCACAAAGCTGTAGCCCTGGTTGATGTGGCTCCGTTGGTTGGGTGTTGTCCCATGCACTGATGGATTGTTGGTTTGATTCCCAGTCAGGGCACATGCCTAAGTTGCGGACTTGATCCCCAGTAGTGGGCATGCAGGAGGCACTCAATGGATGTTCTGCTCTCACATTAATGTTTCTGTCTTTTCCTCTCCCTCTCTCTCTAAAAAAAATCAACTAAAAAAATTTTTAAATCACAAAGCTATCCAGGTGTTTTTTACTAGAACACTGACAAACTTAGGATTCTCAGGGAAGAAGGGATATACCCACAGGTACAGGCTTTGCAGGTGAAATCTGGTGGAGACAAACTGGAGCATTCTTGCATAACAGACAAGCTAACAGGCAGTAAAAATACTCTGGCACAGAGAACAATACAATTATGATTCCCCAGGCTCCCAGAAAACTCTGAAGATGCAGTGTCATAAGACTCTAGTTTGTTAACCATACAAAAGAGCTGTGTGTATTAATGAACATCATCTGTTACACAAATGTAAATAAAATCAGCCATATAATAAGACAACAAATTAATTAATCAGCTGAAGCAGAAAATTTCTGCACAAAATTTAGATGAGCAGATGAGCACCTTCGGGGCAGGAAGTGGGCAGGGCTGACAAAGCAAAGCAATCACCTTACTCAGCCACCATTACAACCCAGAGTCACATACCATAATGGAAGACACAGAAACAAAGATCACTGTACTTTCAGGGACTTAAAGAAAAAATCTGGCTGAAACCGGTTTGGCTTAGTGGATAGAGCGTCAGTCTGCGGACTGAAAGGTCCCAGGTTCGATTCCGGTCAAGGGCACATCCCCAGTAGGGGGCGTGCAAGAGGCAGCTGATTGATGTCTCTCATCGATGCTTCTAACACTCCCTCTCCCTTCCTCTCTGTAAAAAAATCAATTAAAAAATATATTTTAAAAAAAATCTGCCTAGAATTATCCCCAATAAATGAAGCTTTGAGTCCTTTCTATAAATATGTACCCTCTAAATGATAACAACTTTATCCCTCAATTTTGCTGCCAATACAGGATGACCCTGCAGATGTGATAAGCTCGAGCGGGAATTGCTGGTTTTCCACCCCAAGGACACCAAGTACCCTTGGTTACGTTGTTGGATTTTCCGTTCACTACCTGCTATTTCCTGTAATTCGGCAGCCTGCCTCTTCCAAAGAGCAAACACTGTAAGGCTGAAAATATATTTCTTAATAATTTTGTCTGTGAATCTATCTTTCACAGCCCTCGCTTTCTGAAATCTTGTAATAATGTTTGTAATGGTCTTAGTGCATATTATTCCTGAATATTATTTAAGTCTTCACAAGCTAATGTTTTATTTCTCTGACTGGACTGTAGACCTCTTGACCCACTCACCTACAAACCATGACTTATAGTTCTTTGTACAGCCTGCGGGAAGCAGCGTGACGCTTCATAAGAGTAGATGTCACTAAGAGTTTAGCTGATGGATCGGTGATTCATATATTTTCCTAAAAACTAATTTAGGAAGACAAAATTGCTCTAGGCCATCATTAATCTCTTCTTGACATACTTCCATGCATTTAGATGCTCTGAAAAATATATTGCCCAAACAGCCTTTTGTGTCTTTGCATTTCTTCAAGTACACACACCAAAATAATCCATGCTAAAATAATCTGTGTTATTCAGTATCTACAGCTATGTATTATTTGTTTTACTTCTTTTTAAAATTGAAACTAGATACACACGCACAACACTATTACCAAAGCCAGTATTCGCTTCCACACCCACCACTCCTGAGGCAAATCCTTCCGATCCATTTCACTGTTTCTTTTGTTTTTACCTCCCTATCTCTAAACAGTTTATGAAGCTATGTCTTTATGTTCATATTTGAGCATTATCTATGACCTCCCACGGTGGGAGCTCTCTTTCATTCCCCAACCCTCCCCCACACACACACACACGCACGCGCACACACACACACACACACACACACACACACACACACACTCTGCCGGTCCCTCATCTTCCCCAGACAGTTCCATTACCAACTGCTTGGATCGCTATTCTATTTTTACATGATTCATCTAGGTAAACATTCTTCAAGTCATGCACCATGACAACTTTTCCTTTCTTCATATTTTGCTTTTCCTGGAGTTAGTAACTGTCTTGTTTTGTTCATTTGCTTAGTTTCCTATGTTCTTATCAATAATTCATCTCTAATCTCTCCCTTAAATATATGAATCTTCTATAAATATACTGAACTACACTAGATATTTTTTCAAGTTTTCTCTTCTTGAAGACAACGCTCCAGAAGCTCCAACCTGGACTGGTCTACCTCCAGTTGGTCACGACCATCTCCCTCCACCATCATTCCAACTCCCTGGTTTCCTGGACTGAATCTACCCCTCCTCCTCAGAGTGGCTCAACGTTCATTCTCACACTTGACTGCTAAGTTGGGTACGGACTCCAAGATCAGAAATCATTTTCTTGTCATCTAGTTTCCAGTATCTATAATTCACTGCACCTCAAGGGCCCCTTACACGTAACCTGTTGCTCTCTCTGGAAGCTCCAGGGGTCTTCTCTTTATCCTGTCTTTCTTCATTCATTATGCGAGGTGCTGGGCAGGTGCTCTCAACCTGGAAATCTATTTACCTTCTCTGGAGAATGAACTTCCAGTTTTCTGCTGCAGTGAATCGGGGACCTGGGACCCTACAAAGGCCATGAAACAATACTCCAGTTTTTAATTTTCCCTTTGTGCTGCTTCCAGAGGCACCGGGTACCACTCATTCCTGAGCCATTTGGAGGTTCTGCCCTGTATCTTACTGTTCTTCTGCCTGCCAGTTTGGGGTTCAGCTTTCTCTGGTCCTATAAAATCTCTACCTCTAACCGACCTGCCTCCCAGGTCACCAAGTTTCAGTGCCAATGTTACTTCTTGCATGGTTATGCCTTTTCAGAAAAGCTCCACATAGGCTCTTTAAGGAGAGAAGAAACCAACGTGTCTTTAGCCCACTCTCTTCAGCAGTCTTCCATTTCACCCTTTAAAAAACAGCTCTTTGCTTCGCTTCTTTTGTATCAGTCTTGCTCACTGGTGTCTCATCCTAAGGCCTTGTTTCTGGTTCTTCCTCCAAGACTCAATCTCCATGTACTAGTTTCCTTTCAAGGCCCGCAGTGGGTGGGCTCCCTTATTTGCTCTCCCATATTCTTCCTGCCCACCCTCCAGCTCCCAGGTAAATGCAGCCATTCTCACAGCTTCAATCCCTACCACTTAAACGCTGAGGATTCCCAAGTTCCTGATCCTAGCTGCAGTCTCTCCTTTGAGCTCCAGACTCACACCTGCCTGCCGACATGACTGCTATAGTCTGATGTCTCACACATCATCTCTGACTGTCCCCAACTGAGCTCTCAATTTTCTTGCCATCTTTTCTCTTAGAATATGGCACCACCATCTATCTACCCAGCTGTTTAAGCTGAACACCTAGGGATTATCCAAGCTTTGTCTCTTTTCCTCAATCCACATCCAGCTGGTTTGTAAGTCATAATTAGTCTACCTCTAACATATATTTTTAATCCACCCATCTCTCCCCACTGCCACCGATATCACCCCTAGACTGAGCTGCCGGTCTCTCTTTAATTATTGAACAGTCTTCAGTCTTCCTACCTCTGCCTCTGCTCCTCCAAACCTTTCTTCAGGTAACAGCCGAAGTGACCCTCTTAAAATGGAAACCAGAGCAAGTAACTTACTTTTTTTTTTTCTTTCAGAAAGGGAAGTAGAGGAGACAGAGAGAGAAACCTCAGTGATAAGAGAGAATCATTTATCGGCTGACCTCTAGCGCTCCCCATACTTGGATTGAACCCACAACCCGGGCATATGCACTGACTGGGAATTGAACCATGACCTCCAGGTTCATGGGTCAATGATCAACCACTGAGCAACACAAGCCGAGCAAGTAATTTACTTCTTAATGCTCTTTGAAGCTTACCATTGAACTCAGAATAAAATCCAAATTCTTTAATTTCAAGTTCCTAATCATCTACTAATCTTACTCTATATAAAAATAGAGCATACTTTATAATCATAATCTAATTATCATATCTAATTTTAACTTTATGCCACTCTTCTCAACACTGTGTTCTAGCCACACTGGGCTCCCTGCACTTGTTTAAATAACAGGCCATTTCTCCCAGCACGGCATTCCTCTAGCTGCCTCTGCACCATGGCTCCGTATCCTTCAGTCCTCTGCTCCTCAGAAAGGCCCTCACAGTATACTCCATCACAGCTTCTAAAATTCTCCTCCCTCTCTCCCTGCCCCAGCAGCCTCTCTGTCTGCTGTTAAATACTGATCACAATGTCTAATTACTTAATTCTTCTCCCCCTCTAGCCTGTGAGTTCCATGAGAAGAAATGTGTTAGTACTGTGCCCGAGAGGAGTTTAAGTCCGACTTCCCATCAACATCTGAGTATTGCATAGAAAATTACTTCTCCTACAATAAAAATGGACTCTTGTCATGAAATGTAAGGGCTTTCAGAAGCTTAAAATACACTCTAAATGCTTCAGCAATTTCTGCTTATCAACGAGAAACTAAAACTTCATTTCAGGTCTTATGTTATGGGTAAATCAAATTAAAGAAGCTTTAGATATTGACGGGAAGAGAAATAAAAGGCGTATTCACCGATCCCTTTGTGAGGGTCAGGGGGACAAGAAACAAACTTCAGCACTTCCGCTCGCTTCTCTCTCAGGCCCCAGCGGTAGAGGATTTCCCCATAGCACTTCTTAAAGTCATCGAACTGCTGGGTATTAGCAGGATCCAGGAGCCTGGAAAAAATTCAGAAGATTTCCTGTCAGTTCCTTGGGAAAAAAAAACGACCTTAATACCAAATGGCACTTTATATGTCTTTCTTAACGCAAGAGCCTGCTTCGGGAGAAGCCAGGCACTCTGCAGCCACAGCTCGCCCCTGGCAAGGCCGTTACCTTTTGTTTTTATCATGCTGGTCACGCTCTCGCTCACGAGGATCACTGTAGGTCAGACTCCCGAAGCGGATTTCTTCTGGTGAAGACTCGCCCCAAGGTGAAGATATGTGTTCTATCTCTCTCCCTGCTGGAGAAAAGCAAATGGGAAGGGAAGGTGAAAGTCAGAGAAGGCATGGAAAATATCTAAAAACTCCCATAAATTCCCCAGGAAAAAAATAAGCTAAGTTGAAGATTCTGAGAAATAGAATTAAACAGAACTTTTTCTTAGCCTTACTTTTTTGTCTTGGTGTTACTTAGTAGCCTGATAAGTACACATATAATGATTAAGCAAATCACAGCATAGTGATATAGTAGCATATCAGGCAGTCATTACTTATACTTATTAAATGACATGAGAATATGCTCATGATGAGATTAAAAGCAGAACACAAAATCGCACATACAGGATGACCCCTCCTACACCCCACGTACACAAAGATTGGAAGAAAATGTTCTGGAATGGTAACAAGAAGTTATTTCTCGGTGGGGCAATCACTGATTACTATTTTCTAATCCAATATGTTCTGTTTTGTCTTCACTGTGCATGTAGTACTTTTATAATCAAGAAAATTAAGATAATCTTTTAAAAGAAACTTTAAAAATCCAGAAACCACAAATACACATCAAATAGGTCCTTATGGCCAGCTGGAATCGGGCTCAGTGTTACTCTCTGCATTGAAGAGGACACAGCAGATGACCGGGCATGTGTGAAGGAGGAAGGACATGGATAGGCTTTGAAGATGGATACTGGGAAGTCTCCCTGTCAGCTCCTCAAGGTCATGGGATGTAAAGCAACCAGCAAGGTACAAAGCCTTCCCTGAAACTGGCCTGTTCAAACATGAAGGGCCTTGCTGACTACAGTATCACCATCATAAGAAAGATAAAGAAAAATGAGAAACAAATGAAAACAGAGACCATCAACTAAGGATTACATGCTATGAACGACTCACATTGCAGCTCTTGAGAACTAAACACCCAGCGTGGGCTAAGTCAGGTGCGTACCCACCTATGTTCCAGCCGCCGGTGGTGAGCCCCGGGTCTGACATGCTTGAGCAGGAGCCAGAGGAGGTGAAGCTGGGCTGCAGAACAAACAGGGGCGGCATCAGAACACCATCCCCATGAAGGTTAACCTTGAGGACACGCCAGACACAAACCAGAAAAATTGCAAGCTTACGTAGCGACTATGGGACACCACCAGATTAGATGAACGACTGGGAAAAGGCCCAAAAGGGTTTGGTATCCCCTGAGGCCGGGACTGGGCTTCAAACACACTGCAGAGCATAGCCAGTGTCTGCACATCCCGGAGCTGGCAGTAATGAGCCAACCTGGAGAGGAAGAGGTGAGAGGAGAGAACACAAGTCAAGAGATGGAGGAGGGATGCTAGCACAATCACGGCGGTGGTTGCCATAGGAATAGGGAAAAGAGGATGCTCAGCTCCTCCTCAAAAACCCTTGTCAGGTACCAGAGCTTTCTATAGATCCAGAGGCTTGATCTACTTTCAGTTTGGCTAAATCTGCTTGGGAATAAAATATATCCAAGTATTACAGATGACCTAGAATACTAATTTGAAAGCTTCTAGCTGGCACCAGGCACGGGCTCCAACTGGAACAAAGCTTCTCCAAGAACTAAGCAGACTAAAGTGACATTTGAGTGAGGCCATCCTTGCAGCCTCCCAACTCTAGGGCAGAACCCTGCTTTCTGGGGGTTCCTTGAAACTTTAATAACGTAACCTATAGCTATGTGAAGGTGCTCCGAGAACACGCCAACTCACAGTACGGCAAGCAGTCAATCGACTCAAGAGGGGGAATCAGGAACGTGAGCTATTAAATAAGAAAAACAAGGTACTCATGTCCCCTTTGCCACTATGCTAGAATGTGAGGTAGGGACCAGGGGGGCTTGGCCTTTGCGATGGAATAATATTGATACTTTCCTACCGAGCAATGTCTAATATTTTTTAAGGTGTTTCGCGCTCACTATATTAAGTGAGCCTTACATGCAGTGTGAGCAAGCATTACCATCCCTGCGTAACTCTGAGGCAACTCAAGTGTGAGCACATGTTGTCCCAGATCTGGCCTCAACCAGTAACTAAGCAAACCTTCCCCTAAAAAAAAAAAAAAAAAAAAAAAAAAAGCACTGATTTTCTGCTTCTCTCTCAGGACCTGGGCCTCACTATTATGGAGATCCAAAAGGCTTACCTGGTTGTAAATCATCTTGCACGTTTTATTTCCAGTATGCCACATTTCAGTGCAATAACTCAAAACCAAATTCAATGTTTTCCTACACTAACAGGATGAAAGCATCATGGCCCCTGGAAAACAGGAAACCCACTGTGCAATTCTTTAATCTGTTCTCGGGGGCGAAGTTCCACAGCACTCACAAAATTAACCATCTCAAGAGCTCAAACTCCTGTGTTCAGACTGACGTGACTTATGGGCTTAAGCTTCAAAAGGTCTCATGAGCCGAGACCGGTTTGGCTCAGTGGATAGAGCGTCGGCCTGCAGACTGAAAGGTCCCGGGTTCGATTCCAGTCGGGGGCATGTACCTTGCTTGCGGGCACATTTCCAGTGTGGGGTGTGCAGGAGGCGGCTGATCGATGTCTCTCTTTGATGTTTCTGACTTTCTATCCCTCTCCCTTCCTCTCTGTGAAAAATCAATAAAATATATTTAAAAAAAAAAAAGGTCCCATGAGTCTCAAATCCTTGTTAGGGATGACAAATACTGCATAGTTCCTTCTGCTATCAAAAGTTAGTTGGCACAGAATTACTGCAGCACAAAAAGGAGAGCTCTCGCTTCCACCTCTCACTCCTCGGGCCTCTGCACGTTCCTCTTAAGACAACAACTTTGACAGTGCTGACAGACCTAAAATTTATGTCACTCTTTCCCTCACTTTCAGCTCTCAAAACCTACAGTGACTCCAGCAGCTGCCGCCCGAATGGATGCCGAGCCCAGGGTGTCTCCAAATCTGGATCAGACTTCGGACCAAGGCAAAGATCTGTAGCTACTGTAGCCAGTGACCAAACCTGGACAAATCAAGAGAAACATCCAAACTCAGACTGATGAGGACAGGAACAGGAAGCATGAGAGAATCCCATCTCTCCTCCCCATACATCGCGCCCTTGCTCCTCTAAGAGCTGCAAAGCTGAAAGCTTACAGAAACACAGAATTCTAGGCCAGTGTGGCTCAGTAGTTGAGTGCCAACCTATGACCAAGAGGTCACGGTTTGGTTCCCAGTCAGGGCACATGCCCAAGTGTGGGCTCAGTCCTTAGTGGGGGGCGTGCGGGAGGCAATCAATCAATGATTCTCTCTCATCATTCATTGAAGTTTCTCTCTCTCCCTCTCTTCCTCCCTCCTTCCCTCTCCCTTCCTCTCTGAAATCAATAAAAATATTTTTAAAAAACACACTTTAGGAAGTAATTTTTCCTCAGAATTTTTTTTAGAACATGAACATTGGGTCTGCCTTAGCATTGATTGCATTTACCAATCTTCTCACCAACCCTATGAGGTAATTATTCTTATGGTTCCCATTTTCACAAATACAGAGGGGACAAAAGTGGTTTACAGTTGTACATATAGAAAATTATACAATAATAAATAATACAAGAATAAACTGTGTTACACATACTCACAACTGTACAACTACTTTTACCCCACCTAGATACAGAGGCTGAGAGAGTCCAGGATTACTTCACTAGGGTGCTGAGTTACACCTGTGCCTCCTGTTACACATTCCACAATATTTCCACTTCTTTATTTGAGTTTGGCCATTCTTGCAGCCAAACTTTAGGTGGCTAGGTTCTTATAGAAATAGATCATATTCACCTACCAGTGTCTGGGCAAAAACTTTATAGTATTTATTAGGAGACCAATGGAAATTCTAGGGGTTTTCTACAAATAGAAATCAAGGGAAGGCCTTCGTTCGGGTCATTTGGAAGGTTATAAGGGCAAAAAAACTGAGTGGACAGGACAACAGCTAGTTGTTCCCATTGCTCAATCTAATCCTCGCACTAAAGAATAAAGGTGCAATAGAGACAGAGTGGATTAGTGGGTGCCTAGGGCTGGATGAGGAAGGAGGATTGAGAGCTAGGGTAATGGAAATGTCCTAAAAGTATTTGTGGTGATGGTTGCAAAACTCTGTGACTGTACCAAAAGCCATTAGATAGTATGTTTTAAATGGGTGAATCGCATGGTATGTGGACTATATTCTCAATAAAGCTGTTAAAAAACAATAAAGGAGCAGCTTGCTTTAATAAACTGATGTGTTCTGCAAAAATGTAGATTTAAATTTTTGCAAGATCACATTATATTTTAAAACTGAACATGACTATTCTAAAAGAATGTTTTTGTAAACATCCTATGAAATGACACATTTTTTAAAGTAAAAAGAAAACAGAATTGAGAATACAAATGGTAAAGATACAAATACCTAAATTTGGTATGCAACCATCACCACAGTACTACTAGTAAAATACAAAAGAGAAGCAATAAATAATAGTTAGCAAAAGCTTTAGGATCCTCTCCACTAAGCTCTATTAAGAAAAGTATCCAAGGGATTTGAAAAGCTATTTTGTCCTGTAGTTTGGCAAAGAAAATGGGAGAGAAACTGAAAAATAGGAGACACACCTTGAAATGTCACTAAACCACAACTATAAAGTGAAGACACCTTGCTTTAGGGGGAAAAAAATCCGGATTCCAGCAAAAGGGATGAACATACCTGGACAAGATCCTTCCTTCCAACAAGCAAGGCAGAAGTGGCGTTCTTCTGACACGTTTCTTGAATATCATTTACATTTAATCTGAAACGTAAAAAGAATTAAAGAGTTTCCTTCTGACCTAACTTTCTAAATCAATTACTCCTAGTTTAATAAACAGATTGAAAATTTCGTCTTTGGTTGTTACTAGAAATGGTCTCTTTGTATTGGCCTAAAGATCCCTTTGCATGTGTGAAGAAAATGCTTAACTAGCAGCTGATGTTTGCTGTGGGTTCAGGCCTGGGGAAGGTGAAATCGCTCACCTCTTTGAAGTCAGAAGAGGAGGCCAGACTCAAAAACCATGTGCTGGCCCAGCCAGGTGGCTCAGTGGGTTAGAGCACTGTCCCGATATGCCAAGGTTTCGGGTCAATCCCTGGTCAGGGCACAACAATAACCAACCAATGAATGTGTAGATAAGTGGGACAACAAATCTCTCCCTCTCTCTCTCAAGTCAGTGGCGGGTGGCGGGGAGGGGGGCCGGGGACAGACACCGTTGCTAACCTGCTTAGGTGTGACGTTCCCCAGACTTGAGAGTTAAATAAAAATGGATTGAAGTACATACAACACTGCAGTTTCTAACACAGAGAGTGGTATGCTGTGCATACACTACAAAATGAGTATTTCTGTCATGTTCAGGCTCAGGAAGAAGGGGAAGCAGAGGCCGGCCTCCGTATGCTTGTCACTCACCTCCCACCTCCCTTCAGCCAAAGCGGCTCTGCTTCTTCTGTTTTCCTGATTGGGCCTGAGACTGCTCCCAAAGGTTCTGCCCCCTGTTACAAGCACTTCATAAGTTTCTCCCTTTAACTGGGGTGAGTCCAGTGAATACTGAGGAAGGATATCACTCCCACAATTAGGTTATTGTTCATCAGTTGACTCTGAATTTGTCAAAAGGGAGATTATCCTGCGTGAGCCTGACCTACTCAGGTGACACCTTAGAAAGAAGTGACAGTGAGACACTCCTGCTGGTCTCGAACAAGGTGAAATTCACCTTGCCTAATGGCTGCAAGAAGCCGAATTCTGTGACAACCTGCATGATCGGAAGAGGACCCTGAGCATTAGATAGGCACACCGCCTGGTCAACTCCATGGTTTCAGTCTGTGAGACCCTGGGCAAGGACCCAGCTGGGCCATGCCCGGGCTCTTGACCCAGGTAAACTGTGAGGTAATAAATATCTGTTGTTTTAAGCCACTAAGTTTGTCTTAATTTGTTACGCAATAATAGGAAGCTAATACACTGGGCGACTCCTAAAACTGCTTTTGAAGAAAGAGTTCCAATACTTAAAAAAAAAAGGGGGGGGGGACCTTTGATAATCATGACTAAATGATAGGCATGGCACACTTAAAACCTTGAACTTACATGTACAGCTCTCCCAGGGACTTGTGAACAGGAAGGAGGCACGCAATATCCTGGATGACCACCTTCCCAGCAGCCTTGATTGGTCGGTTGCCAGAGTCCGATCCCTCGCGCTTGCTTTTCCATCTCCTTGATTTCTGGGGGAGATGACAAGATGTCACTAATGGGGACTTTGCTGAGTGGAAACCTCTAGTTGCAGAGCACATCATAGTTGGGTCATTGGTAATTTGCAGAGACTTTGCATTACAACATCATGCCCCCAATTACATGAATCAGCATCTATAGGAAATGAAAGGATAACAAAGGGCATTGAGCTCTTGGTCCAAAATCCTAACAGGAGAACAGCACCTACTGCAGAGCTGTGCTCAAAAACAGACATCTTGAAGCCAGAATTTTGAAAATGAGGAAGAAAAAGAACAGCAGGTAAATAAGTTAGTAAAGACCACAAAAATGTGGGAAAAGAGCAACTTTTAAGGCTGGGTTCAGCCCTAGGTTCAAAGGTTTTTTTCCCCCTTCTAAGAGAGTTTTAATAGGATCTATTGAGAATTTAATCCAGGAATAGCAGTGTGGGCTCTGCAAACTTTAATCTATGGCAGGCAGGCAGACAGAAAAACTTAGCAGCTCAAGGAGAATTACCTTGTTTTTCCTAGCAGACTTGAACTATTTCTAAAAGTGATCATTTTTAGAATGTCAAAAATACTTGAGCAGAGGGACGTGAGTAATGGACATGGAAGATCATGAGCAACTATCTTATTTCCCCAGAGCCTCACTATAAATGGCTATGTAGGAGCCTGGATGTGGGAAATGAGAGATATCTGAGAAAATGGGAATTATTAGAGAGTAGCACCATCTGGTATCTTCAAAATGACAGCCCGCCAAGGGAGTGATATTCTATTTTATGTTATTGCCAGAAATTAAAAAGGGGGCCACCAAAGTGACTCAACTAAGGAGGAAGGAGGGAGACGTATTTATTAACAACGGGTGCAAAAGGAGCCTTTCTGAAAGAGCCTGCAATTTGGCAACAGAAAACCAAGGTTTATTGGTCTTTTTGCCACATGTACTGGTTCAAGGTGACCTTGGGCGAATTACTGATTTGCTGTGAATTTAATCTCATGCCAGTCTCTTTTCATTCATTGATGGCTCAGGACGAGCTCTGTTGTTCCAATCTCCCAAGGTTAATGCGGGTACAATGAAAAGTGAATAAACACTCTGTAAATTCAAGGAGTATACTTTTAAAATCTATAATTTTTATGAATGTGCATAAACCTTCAGAAATGTAATTGGACCATTTTTAGATTACTCACAAATTCATTTTCCACAAGTGATTTTTATACAATCAGCCTTCCATAAATGAGCCACGGTCTATAGTCAGGCGTCTCTGAACCCTGATGGCCCATCTAATCCCCAAAGTTGCCCAATGCATGTAACTTTCTATGGGATTAGTTAACTGTTATGGAACCTACTAAATCCAGGACACCTGGACTTAGTTCATGGACAGCAAATGAAAAAGATTAGCTGACATACTTGGGCTGTTATCATAATTGGTAAATATAGTTGCTACATTATCATTTTGGACCTTCACCATTTGCTCTTAAGAAGCAGTTCAGTTACTATTTACTGCTATTCACCCATACACAAGACAATACTCTGCAACACAAGAGGAAGCTTCATCTCTCACTGTGGGGTAGCCCTTCAATTCTCTGCTAGCCCTCGTTGTTTTCAAAATTAGAATTGTGTGAGTAGTCACAAAAAATGCTACCATTTTTAGCCACAAATATCCTGATGTGGGTGCGAGGGGAGAATGTGCTAAAAAGCAAACAACCTGTCAGAATGGACTGGAGCCAGGCAGTGTTAACCAACACAAGACGGTGTCGTCATGCCTGCCTACTACTGTAATGTGACTGGTTTTCCTGGGGAGGGTGATCTGGCAGAGACAGGAACAGCACAATGCGGTTAAGCAGAAAAGGGAGGGTGTAATACACCTACTCATTTCACTGTGATTTTCATCCAGGTTCCCAGGAATTTAAAAATCCCAGGTAACGACAAACCCACAGGCCCCACAGGCCTCCCATGAGATTTAAGGTACTGGATAGGAAGGAAGGAAGGACGGAAAGAAGGAAGGAAGGGAGGGAGGCAGGGAGGTAGGGAGGCAGGGAGAGAAGGAGGGAAATATCTACACTAAAAAGATTTGACAAGGTAGAGAGAATGATCCATCTAATTTGGTCCTTGGGTTGGTTTCAGGCAGTCACTTTGATGCCTTATTATAAAGAGAAATGAGGAACACTTGAAACATTGAGCAATGAACCAGCTCTGTTTAACTAAACCGGGGAAACAAATGGAAGCTCACGAGGGATAGGCCTCTAGCTTTCAGACCACAGTGAAAACCACCACAATTCCCTACCTTTCTAAGCAAACCCAATGAAAAGATAATATTAAGACCTAACCGGTTTGGCTCAGTGGATAGAATGTCAGCCTGCAGACTGAAGGGTCCCAGGTTCGATTCCAGAGAAGGGCATGTAACTTTGTTGCAGGCACATCCCCGGTGGGGAGTGTGCAGGAGGCAGCTGAATCGATATTGAAAAACTTTCCCTTCCTCTCTGTAAAAACTCAATAAAATAGATTTGGGGATGGGGGGTTGGGGGGGAGGGGAAGACCCATGTGCCCAAAGTGGTCCATTTGCAAACAGACTAGCTCATTTTAAAATGTTTTTCCTACCAGACTTGAATATTTCTAAAAGTGACCATTTTAGAATCAAAGAAACTTGTAGAGGGATATGAGTAATAGAAAGGGAAGATCATGAACAATTATCCTACTTCCTCAGAGCCTTACCTACAAATGGCTACACAGGAGCCCGTATGTGGAACAACATCTAACTTGGGACTCGGGCTAGCCTGTCAGGAGTAATGGTAGCGCCTGCTACGACGGCCCCCGCTCTGCGTACGAGAGCCTCACCACAGCTCTCACAAAGGGGCTGTTGCCTCCACCACTCAAGGCCACACTAGAAATTGCTGAGATTTGAACACAGGCCAGTCAGGCTGCTAAGCCCATATTTGTTAATCTGTTTGAGAGAGCATGACTTTAGATTAAAAAGGAAAAAAAGAAATAAGTCCTGACTACTTGTAAATATGTAAACAGTGTGGTCCATTTTTAAATAGATCCATTTCTGCATATAAGGAGATCCGCATCTGATTCTAATGAGGCCTACCCAACACACCATCCTCTACAACTCCTCACTTCTAAAGCTACTTCTCTGCCAAGCCCTGCAACTGTTCAACTAAGGCAGAGCGGCGTGCTGCAGATCCGCAGAGCAAGCAGCTTCTAGGGCTACACACCTTGGCAGTGGGCATGCCAGGCTCAGACCCAGGTGCTGTATTTCAGGCCAGGTCAGGGGCCTGCACCTCACGCTGTTTAATCACTGAATGGACTTGTTAGGATTAGGTATATTCGTAGAGAGGACTCAGAGTCCAATGAGCTAGTTTAGGACACTTCCTCCATTTGCAGTCTTGAGTCACAGAGATCAGTAGAAACAACCTAATATGAGTCATCAATATGTACTTGTTGAAAATATAAAGACAGCGGTCTTAAACAACTATCTCCAATTACCATTCAATGAATTACAGAAATCACACTCTGTATTTCCGGGGACTTCCCTGTCAATTTCTTGAGACACCAGGCTTCTTGGTGCTTCTCTGTTTGGTCTGATTGATGTGTAGGTGATGTTTATGAAACCTCAATAAGCTGCCTTTGAGCCTATAATAGAAGCTTCCCCAACACAGGGCCACCTAATTACAGCTGCCACCAAGAATCACACTATAAAAGCAATTATGGGACTGCAGTCTAGCAAGGAATTAATCTAGCAAGGAATACTATAAAACATCATCAAAGGCCTTTAACAGTTACAAAACAGTTTCTTTTCTTTTCTTTTTCTTTTTTTTTTTGGTTAATCCTCACCCAAGGATATTTTTCCATTGATATTTTAGAGAGCAGGGGAGAGACACATAGGGAGAAACATCGATGTAACATGTCTCTTTCACATGGATTGGTTGCCTCTTGCCAGCACCCAGACTTGGGCTGGGAATCAAGCCTGCAACCAAGGTATGTGCCCTTGATCGGAATCGAATTCGGGATCCTTTGGTTTATGGGCCGACATTTTATCCACTGGGCCAAACCAGCTAGGGCAATGGTTTCTTTTTAAATTAGTTGGTTGGTGGTTTTAACATATGAAATACCTCCCCTTCCTGCTACAGGGGTCACTCAGTAATCCTGTCTAGTTGCCAATTCCTTGGGGAGTCAGATAAAACAAAAACAAGGTGCTAAATGAAGACCAACCAAATCTCAAATCCTTGCTGCTTCCTAACAAGCATGGACCATTTTCAGGGTGTTTCTTTTAGAGCTTTGACAATTAAAAGGGTTCATATTCCATCCATAATTCCTACGACTTCCTCTCCCCTTATTATCTAGTGGCAATTTTAGAAATCTCTCTTATTTATGCAACTGTCATGTGATGACAGGCAAAGAACCATGACACACCAGTCTAAGGGTGGGTGATCTTTGCAGGCGAGGGGAGGACACTGTGGCCCAAATGCCCTCTAAACCTCCTGCATTGCTCCAGTCCCACTCTGACGGCTAAACCATGGACACTTTTCTGTGCGGTAAAATCAGTACTTCTGGGAGGCAAAGGACTCTGCATTTCTCTTAGGTCTTCTCAATGCCCCACCAAGAGAAAATGCCCCTTCCCACAGATGATGAGCAGGGGTTGAGGGGAGAGACAAAGCAAGACAGACAAATCATCACATAATGAGCACCAGGGTGCTCCTCTGAACATACCGAGAAGGCGTTCATGGAATCATGGGAAAGAGGACGGACAGGGAGGGAGTTGGGTGGGAGGAAGCGGGAGGGAGGCATTGGTGCAAATAGCACTGAATGACAACCAACAGCCAGCTTGCGACTGAACCACCAGTGTTACTGCTACAACCGGAGGCAACACGGATGTCAATAAATGGGTAAAATGTAAAAACAGCCCAAGAATAAGCCACCAACTGCTTCGCAGCAACCCCATCAACAGTGCATAATCAGCTGAGTGGGCAGGGGGTCCCGATGAGTTTAAACAGCAGCAGGGGGGCCTGCTGGGAAAGCCAGGGGAAGTCAGCCGCTGGGCTGGCTGGGCCAGGCCTCTGGAGCAGTGGTCAGCAAACTGCGGCTCACGAGCCACATGGGGTTCTTTGGTCCCTTGAGTGTGGCTTTTCTACAAAATACCATAGCCTGGGCGAGTCCACTTTGAAGAAGTGGCATTAGAAAAAGTTTAAGTTTAAAAAATTTGGCTCACAAAAGAAATTTCAATCATGCTGTTGATTTTTGGCTCTTGCCAGCACCCACTAATGAGTTTGCCGACCACTGCTTTGGAGAAAAGGTGGCCATGCTGGCAGCTCCACCTGCAAACTGCTCACCAGGGCTCCTGATTTCAACTGGTTTTTATGTGAAAAGTCTATACAACTACCCCCCTGAGTATTTTTGACACCAAATGAAATGTAAGCTAACGCCTCAAGGCTGCCTTGCACAGCGTGAGGTCACCATGGCACTACTGACTGGTAAAGGGGGCGGGAGAGGAAGACAGAGAGGGGAGATGGGCAGTAGGAGTGAGGAAGAAAGGAAGAAAAGGAAGAGAGGATGTCCAGGTTTGACTGTCAATGCAAAAACTGATGGTATGGGAAAAAATTTGTTCCAGAAACCTTCCAAAAAATGAAAACTAGCTTATGTGTCATGTCAGTGGATGAGATGGGCACTTTCCTCCTTGAATTACACCGAGAGAGAAAAACAGACACAATGGTGGAAGCCCCTTATATCTTCCTCTGCTTCCCAATGCCAAAGGTAGGCTCTGAAAGCTCTGTGAGATTATACAAATACTCCAAATGAAATCAGGTAGCTGAAGGCTTACAATCGGGGTTCTTCCCAAGAAACCCAGAATTGAGCTTCCTTTTCAAAGAAGTCCATTCACAGTCCTTAGCGGTATTGGTATTCGCCCATTTGAAACTGTTAGAGAACCAGGAGGCAGTCCTTGGCACCTGACTCCCAAGAATGAAAACTGATTGTTGCTGGTCCTGAAACCCAGCCAGGCTGTCATTTCAGGTTCCTCAAAGCCAGGCAGGTGGCATTTTATTCTTGGGCCTTTGGGCAGAGACAGGATTAGTCAAGGAGAGCATTTGCACAGCGCACAGTACCGGGAAGTCGTTAATTGCTTGTATGGACCAACGTCGCCGGGCAGAGCGAGGAGACATCTGTGGGTGAAAACGTTACACCCAGGAGGAGGGAAGAAAAACACCAAGAAAATTAAAAGGGAAAAATATAGAATAAAATGAAAGCTTCCCACACATCTGATGGATTAAATGATACCATAATATACTACAAAATCAGGATTGAAATGCTACAAAATCTGAACTGAAATACAGCAGTAGATGGATTCCCTCTCCTCCCACCCAACCCATCACTCTCCAAACCCAGCTTCAATGTCATTGTTCTTCAGCCCAAAACACATTTCCACATACAAGGGGCTGATGTCCACACTGCTCTGACAAAGGAACTACGACCCAAGGAACTAACGAGGGTTAGGATCACAGGGCCACTGGACAAACAGTGGAGGGCTCTGCTTGTCCTTTCAGGGGCATGTGTATGTGCGAGAATATTCCCATTCCTAAAAAGGAAGAAGTTCTCCATACACTCAATACCACATTTTTTGGGTGAGGAGCTAAAGGGCATTGGAGAAATTGGAAACCTTGACCTTGAGACCATGGGACTATTTTTAGAGTGATGCCATGGGAAGCGAGAGCCTCAGAGAAATGCAGGGAAGGGGGAGCTAAGGCCAAGGACTTACATTCTTAAGGGCATTCTCCCTAACAACATGAGCATCAGTGTGAAACTGGGAGCATACACGCTGTTTATGGAGATCAGAAATTATTCTAGCAACTTCAAGACCTCCCCAGTTATTTACTTTAGAGCTATTTTCATAGCATAAACTGAAGCAAATGTGGGAAGTTGCTGACATTTTTAAAAAAATATATTTTATTGATTTTTTAAAGAGAAAGGGAGAAGGATAGAGAGTTAGAAACATCAAGCAGCTGCCTCCTGCACGTCCCCTCCTGGGGATGTGCCCGAAACCAGGGTACATGCCCTTGACCAGAATCAAAACCTGGGACCTTTCAGTCCGCAGACCGACACTCTATCCACTGAGCCAAACCAGTTTCGGGTGCAGATATTTTTTAATGTTTATAGGGTAAAGGCTAATATTTCTCAGAAGTTCTGGGCTTTCCATAGAATAAGTAATATTTCATCAACTATTAATTGTTATTCCAGTTACCAAATGAATGCTAGCATCGCTCTGTGTTTTCTAACTTCCTATAAAAAGTATCTCACAGCCTGGCTGGCATGGCTCAGTGGTTGAGCATTGACCTATGAACCATGAGGCCATGGTTTAATTCCCAGTCGGGGCACATGCCTAGATTTCAGGGTCAATCCCTGATGTGCCAGAGGCATCCAATCAATGATTCTCTCATCATCGGTATTTCTATCTCCCTCTCCCTTTCTTTTTGAAATCATATATTTTTAAATGTCTTACTTTTTTTAATTTTTAGGAGCAACCTTGGAATTCCATCTGGGAAACATTTGGCTGAATATAACATAACCTAAGTAGGGCAGGTTAAAATCACAAAGACAGCCCAACCGATGAGGCTCAGTGGCTGAGGGTCAACCTATAAACCAAGTCACAGTTCCTTTCCCAGTCAGGCACATGCCTGAGTTACGGGCTTGGTCCCCAGTAGAGGGAGGGCAGGAGCAGCCAATCAATAATTCTCTCTCATCATTGATGTTTCTATCTCTCCCTCTCCCTCTCTTTTCCTCTCTAAAATTAATAAAAATATTTTTAAATGTCTTTTCAAGATCTCAAGGATAGAGATCTAAAAGATAATAGAAATATGTAGAAGAAAGATCTGGGATGAAAATAAAAACACAAAAATTTAGTAAACTGGAACTAAAGTAATGATAGTGCTATTATTTGACCCAAGAAATCAGACACCTGTGGATCAGAAAATACTCCTTACGGCACAGAACCTGTATTGCTGTCCATAAGGAAGATAAGAAGACTGATGGACAATATCGTGGCTGTATCTCATTTCTTTAATCCTCCCCTTTGCCCATGTAAATGGGATGGACCTGAGCAAGCTTTAAGGAGCGATGAATTTATTTCAGATTCATCAGAAAATAACTGACTTGCTCATTTTAACATACGATGTTGAACCAACTAAAGTTTTTCTTTAAGGTCAAAAATGGTCAAATAGCACCCATTTCATATGTTTTAACCCAATAACTACTGTATGTCATCCATTGAAATGTGCCTTCCTTCCCCAGGGATTCTGGGGTTTTTGTAATTTTCTATTTCCTGGCCGGTATGACTATTAATTCACTGAATTAAATGTTTATGATTTGTGAACTTTCCTGTACATAGGTTATGTAGCAATATAAAAGATTCCTATACAATTATAATGAAAGTGTCTCTCCCATCTTACTTGCTCACTCTCTGAAATAAAACTGGAAGACCACTCACTATGTCACCCTCAGGGATTATCACAGCCCATTTTCTGTAGAGAAGCAGCACAGTGGGCACGACCCCAAACTGAATACCACGATTTTCCTTTGGTCCCTCTCTGATTGTGCTGTTTATAGTAAAAGAGGCCAGACCACCCAACACATGAGTGTGGGCATTACAAACGTTTCCACATCAGGAGAGATCCCAACTGGGAACTGGAGTTACTTTGACTCCACATGGCCTTTACACACTGTCACAGAGTCAAGAGTGCTAATCTGTGTGTTCTGCCCAATGCAAATCCAAGCATGAGCAGCACATGACATGATTCCACTAAAAGATCTCTTCAACCTGGCTCAAATGCTAAAGAAAATTCCCATATTTATCCAACCATGATGTCAATTAAAAAATGCATTAGTTCCAACCAGTTTATCCAATCATCTAGGCAGCTACCAGCTAGCTTGCATTTAAAATAATTTTTTTTCAATGTAAAAAATTTGGGAAGATATGGTGTCCCAAGAAGGTCTGTGACAGCCAGGGGGATTCATTCCAGCAGAGATGTGAAGAAAGTTGGCCAGAAATGCCACACACAAAAAAATTCATGGTCCCTGTTCAACTGAATGGTTTTGCCCGAGTCTGGTCTTGTCTCAAGCATCAGTTCCTGCCACTCATTTCAGATGACAAAGTCAGAGACGGCCAACTATTAGTGAGAACCAGGAATGTTAGATAATGTAGCTGCAATCAGAGTGATGACACCTCTAGCACTTGCTAGAAATTGGTTTATTTAAAATAATCCAATTAAAAAATTTTAAATTATAGTCCATCTATTATTTCCTTATTAGTGGAGGACAATAGCAAAGAATCTCTTTGGACTGAGTTTGTGAGTAGCTCATTGGTAACTCATGTCAATTAAAAGCTGGTTTAAACCAGACTCTCAATCTGACAAGAAAGAGTTCTCAGAGTCCTTCCTACGCTCTGCCAACACTCTCTACATTGCCATCACTAAAAGCTTCTGACAGCTTAATAGCTACTTTAGGGACGATGAGTTCCTTAAGAACCCAGGAACATAAGGCCAGGTTCAAGTGATTTTTATATAAACTGGTCCACTCAAATGAGTACTTCAGTGTAGACTTAGGCAAACTATAAAACCTCTCAGAAATTAACTTCTCACAGATATGAAGTTGCAAATACAGCATGACCTCAAGCCCTCAGAAATATCCCTTAATTTGTTGATGAACATCAGAATACCAAGGAAGATCTGAAGCTCAATTATTCTATCTAAAAGAATGATCAACTTAATGAATGGGGATTACAAGAATAGGGTCAAGTGGGAGATTTTTTTAGATACAATTTTAGTAGGGAAAGCCAATGGAAAGGCACAAAACAATGGTCTTTCTTTAACAAACTAATTATGACAGTGAAAGTCTACAGGGGATTGCTAATTTAGCTGCTGATTGGCAAGCAGGGAGACAAAGAACAAGAATCCAGGGGAGGGATAGGAATCAAAGGCCGAGGCTCTGCTGCTTACCCGCTCCTTGTAGTAGAAGGAGCTGACGGAGACCTGCTCTTTCTCACTGCGAGTGGGGCTCCCACTGTATAAACGAAGGTTCCCAGGGGCCTCTGTGCGGATCTTCATGGGCGCAATCAAACCAGTATGATAAGCAGACAAGGCCGAGAGAGATCTGTGGTTGAAAATGCAGCATTATCCATACTGACTTCAATCTTTCCATCTTCTTAAGCAGTGCCGTTCTTAGCACTTGATGAAACCAAGAGGAAAAGATGGGTAAAATGGGGGGAAGAAGGGGGGGGATGGAAACTCTCCAAAAATGAATTAAACAGAACTTTCAGAACTGAAAAATACCTTATCTGCAGAAGCAGAGAATGTTTCTGATTACATACATAGAAAATTCAAAGGACTTTACAAACTACTAAAACTAGTGAGTTTAGATACAAGGTCAATCTATAAATATCTATTATGCCTGGCTGGTGTTGTTCAGTAGTTAGAATGTTTGCCTGCACACCAAAGGGTCTTGGGTTTGATTCCCAGTAAAGGACATGTACCTGGGTTGCAGGTGCAAGCCCCAGCCCATTGGGGCACATGCAGGAAGCAACCAATCGATGTATCTCTCCCACATTCATCTTTCTGTTTTCCCTTCCTTCCCTGAAAAAATATCCTTGGGTGAGGATCAACAAAACAAAACAAAAAAGAAATCTATTGTTTTTTTTTATATATTAGACACAAATATTGGAAAATAAATACTTTTAAAATTTCATTTACAATAGCATCAAAACACATCAAATACCTAGGAACTAATTTAATGGAAAAAATGTGCATTGAAAACACAAAGTATTATAGAGACAGACTCATAGATAGAGAGCAGGCTGACAGCTCTCAGGGAAGTTGGGGGGTTGGAGGGATTGAGCAAAAATAAAAAAAAGAAAAACAGCTGAAACCGGTTTGGCTCAGTGGATAGAGCGTCGGCCTGCGGACTGAAAGGTCCCAGGTTTGATTCTGGCCAAGGGCATGTACCTTGGTTGCGGGCACAGCCCCAGTAGGGGGCGTTCAGGAGGCAACTGATCGATGTCTCTCTTTCATCGATGTTTCTAACTCTCTATCCCTCTCCCTTCTTCTCTGTAAAAAATAAAATATTTTTTAAAAAAGAAAAAGAGAGAAACAACTCTTGGACATGGACAACAGTGTGACGATTTTGGGGAGTAGAGGGGTTGGGGCAGGTGGAGAAGGATACAGGGGGGGGGGGGATAAATGGTTTTAAAAAAATAAAGGAAATATAAAATATTGCTAAGAGAAATTAAAGACCCAAAACAAGAGAGAAGTATACCAAGTTAGTGGATTGGAAGATTATATATTATTAACATAACAATTTCCTCCAAATTGATGGACAGAGTCAACACAATTCCAAACAAGATTTGAGCTTTATCAGAGAAAACAATAAGCTGATTGCATCTTTTATAGAAATGTAAAAGACCTAGGATAGCCAAAACAATCCTGAATAAAAATAAGACACTTGGAGGATTCACACTATCAGACGGGAAACTTACTATGTAAAGCTACATTAAGAGGCTAGTGTT
This sequence comes from Lasiurus cinereus, assembly GCA_011751065.1. Lineage (NCBI taxonomy): Eukaryota > Metazoa > Chordata > Mammalia > Chiroptera > Vespertilionidae > Lasiurus > Lasiurus cinereus. Next base: position 16,673,607 of record JAAGEH010000452.1, read on the forward strand.
GGCATAAGGAGTGACCAATAGAATAGGGGGAAAAGAGTCCAGAAATACATCCACAAACACACGACCAATTAATTTTCAATAAAGGTATCAATTCAGAATGAGAAAAGAAAAATCTTTTCCATAAATGGTGCTGGGACAATGAAATATTTCTACTAGAAAAAAAAACAAAAAACTTTGACTCCTACCTCATATAATACACAAAATTAATTTGAAATGGATTACAGACTTTTAATAAGGAATTTTAAACTACACACTTTTGAAAGAAAACACAGAAGAACAGTTGCATGACCTTAGGATAGGCAAAGATTTTTTTAGACAGGATACAAAAGCACTAACTATAAAATTTAAAAAGTGATGGCACAGACTTCATCAAAATTAAAAAATGCTGCTTATCAATAATCACTAAGGAGGGAGAAAACAAGTCACAGAGTAGAAGAAAATCAATACAACTAGCAAAATGCAAATAAATGAAAACTACCACAGATAAATAATAGAAACTGTCTAAAAACTGGGCAAAATAAAAGCACATCATAAAAGATACCCAAATGGTCAATTAGCACACAAAAGTGGCTCAACATCATCAGTCATCACTAGAGTTGTGCAAATTAAAATCACAATACTACACACCTACACAATGGCTGAAGTAAAAACAAACTGAAAAGGCGAAGTTTTGGAGAGGATGTGGAACAACCAGAACTCCGAAACATTGCTGGCAAAGAGTATAAAACGGTATAACCACTGGGAACAGATTTTTTGGCAATTCTAATAAAATTAAACATACACCTATGTTTATGATCCAGGGATTTGACTCCTTGGGTAGAGAAATTAATACGTACATCCATAAAAAGACTTGTATTTGTAGGTCTACACAAAATAGCCCTAAACTGGAAATAATCCAATGTTCATCAATAGGAGTAGGAATGAACAAACTGTTTTATTTTCCTACAACAAACCTATGGATTCATACAAAAATGAGGATCAATTTCAAAAACATTAAGTTCAGCAAAATAAGCCAGACATAAAGCAGTACATGTTGCATGAGTCTATTTAGGTGAAATTCAAGCACAGACAAAACTCAACTACAATGATGGCTGTCAGAGGAGTGGTTTCCATGGGCACAGGGACCAGGGAACTTTTCGGGTGAGGGCAATGTGCTGGTTCTTGATTTGGGTGCTGGTCAATAAAATACTGCTAGTATGAAAAACATTCTGAGGAATATTTCCCCTCTGATCCAAAGTTCAGATCCACTTATTCTTGCTTTTCTTAGAGAGGAGGTGATTATGTTCTAGTCGAACCTTTCAATTAAGGAACCCAGATAAAATAAGGTTCTCTAGCTCTTAACTCCTAGTTTTTGTGGGACCAATGTCTCATCTGCCTGGGTTACTGAGGAGACTGGCAAACTCCCTGGACAGCAGAGGCACCAGCTCACGCACCTGGTTCAATCTCCTTCCTTTCTTGTTAGCTCAGCTATTTATTCATAAGTATGCTAATATGTTACACCAATGTATCCAGGTGTTTGCAGCAGTGGGATTTAGAAGTTAGGGTCACCACACTGTAGAACCAGAAGCCTATGGTATACAACATATTTAAGTTTTAAAAACCAATAGTATGCCCTAGCTGGTTTGGCTCAATGGATAGAGCATCAGCCTGCGGACTGAGGGGTCCCAGGTTCGATTCCAGCCAAGGGCACATGCCTAGGTTGCAGGCTCCATCCCCAGTAGGGGGCAAGCAGGAAGCAGTCAATGATTCTCTCTCATCATTGATGTTGCTATCTCTCTCTCCTTCTCTCTTCCTCTCTAAAATCAATAAAATGTATTTTTAAAAAAACAGTAGTATTGGGGATGTTGTGTGAGTGGGCAGGAGGAGTATACCAAAACTCTATACCTTCCATTCAATTTTGCTATGAATCTAAAATTGCTCTAAATGATAGTTTATTAAGAAAAAAACTTTACAATATAATCCAGCAATTTCATTCCTAGCTAATACCCAAGAACAGTGAAAACATATGTTCACACAAAAACTTGTATACAAATATTCTTAGCAACATTATTCATAATAGCCAAAAAAGTAGAAATAACCCAAATGCCCACTGACTGATGAATGAATAAATAAAATATGGAGCGTATACTGGTGTGTGTGTGTGTGTGTGTGTGTGTGTGTGTGTGTGTGTATAATCCTCAAAACATTACACCAAATGAAAGAAGCCAGTCACAAAGGAAACAAAGAACCACATACTATATAATTTCATGTATAAGAAATGTCCAGAATAGATACATTTATAGGAAGAAAGTGGATTAGAGTTTGGAAGAATAGAGAAGAGGTGATAGCTAAGGGAATATGAAGTTTCTTTCTGAGATAATGAAAATGATCTAAAATATGACTGTAGTGATGATGGCACATATCTGTGAATATACTAAAAACCATTCAATTATACACTTTAAATAGGTCAACTGTATACTATGTGAATTATATCTCAATAAAACTGTTAAACGAAACTTTTTCTTTTAAAGCAGTAATAATAAGAAACACAGTTAGAGCACTCTCTATGTGCCAGGCAGTGGTCTAAATGCTTTATAGGGACTAACTCCTCTAATCTCCACAGTAAGTAAAGGAGGTAGGTGCCATTTTCAGCCCAAAGTTATTGTTGAGCAAAATCAAGCACAGTCCAAAGGTCACATAATTACAGGGCCAAGATTTGGATCCAGCAGTTTGGCTCTGAAGTCCACGTTCCCACTTGCTACACTAGACTGCCTCGCAAGAAAAAAAAAAGGAAGAAAAATAATGAAGACTAAACAGAAAACACATCAAATTGTTAACAGTGGCTTTCCCTAGGACATGAGGAAAAAAATAATTTTCATATTTTCATTTAAAACTTCCTTATTTCCCTGGTTAGTGTGGCTCCACGGTTAGAGTGTCTGCCCTGGGACCAAGCGGTCTTGGGTTTGATTCCTGGTCAAGAGCACGTACCTCATTTGCAGGTTTCACAGCCCTATTAGGGGCACATATGAGAGACAACCCATCAAAGTGTCTCTCTTACATCAATGTTTCTCTCTCTCTCTCTCTCTCTCTCTCTCTCTCTCTTTCTCTCTCTCCCCTTCTCTTCCCTCCCTTCCACTTTCTCTAGAAATCAATGGAAAAAATATCCTTTGGTGAGGATTAAAATAATAATAATAATAATAATAATAATAATAATAAAAGAAACTTGCCTTGTTTAAACAACAGCTTTCATTAAACTACTCCTTCTAGTGGTTTGGTTGTAATTTCATAGTAGAAATCTCAGCTTAGTTAAAATTTAATGAATGTGATCTTTCTCAAATAAACTTATAATACATATTTACTGAAGATAAACTGTCTAAAGACAAACTCAAAGGTCATCCCCAGACGTCTGCCCACTTCATGCATGTAGCTTATAGCTGTATCTCCCAGACTCACCTCGGAGTAGGCTCTGTTGGGGACACTGTTCGATGCATTGTCATAGGCCTTGTGAAATACACCAGATACCCTGACAAAGGAAACACCACGTGCACATCAAGGTCAATGAGCCGGACAAGGGAAATCCTAAGGCAGCACTGATCAATCTTTTGTCTATTTCAATATATCTGAGGGACAGGACACATTTCCATGAGGTGCAAAGGCTCATGACTACAGCCATACTTCACAAGGACCAAGGTCAGGATCCAGGAGACAGGATATATATATTTTGGAAAAAGTCATCACAGGTATTATATATTACCTGGTCAGGGGACCTGTCCCCTGTTAAGAATCAGGACTCTGAGTGAGACCCAAATTTATACTCTCAAGACTGTAATTCTGGTGAACATTCATAGGATTTGTCCACAGACGCCAATCTGGCATCAGACCATATTACACTACGATAGAAGTTTTTGAGTTCTCAGAAAATAAAAACAAAGAAAAACTGCTCTCCCAAAATCTAGAATCAGAGAACCAAAAAAAAAACAGACCAACCTGCTCCACAGAACCTGGCCCCCGAGGTCCTAGGAAAGGGAATGTTGGCATCCTGGTATGACCCATAGGCGGTGGTTACCCGGGCAAACGAGGGCAAGGGTGGTGTGACGGAGTTTGGGAGCACAAAGGGGTTGCTGGAAGCACTGTCTTCTTGATTCTGAAATTTAAAAGTCAACAGACTAAAAACCGCAAAGCTGAATTACAAAATAAATAAAGATATATTATTTACAAAATCAGGTGCCCAGGGAGGAAGAAATTATACGAAACACCAAAGCATAGGTTGGTACAAGAATCTCACCACGAAAGACTCCAGACAGGAGACGAGCTGGCGCAGGCAGGGCTCCAAACAACTCTGGTTGCGTTTCACTTTTTGCAGGGAAGTGTCTTTCAGGATCTGGAAAAGGCACAAAACACAGTCAATCATAGCAACATTCTTCAAAGCAGCCGGAAGCAGTGAGGAGCGGGGAGACTGCAGCACGGCTGTGCCGGAGGCTTCCCACTCAAATTACTACTCTACCTTCCCTAGGGGCTCGGAGAGAAGACTCATTTCTGAACCCACTCTGAGAAGCCCCTTCCTTAGGCACGCACACACGCTGGTTTTAGAGGGCACGTTTCTAGTAACGGAATGAATGTTCTTTAAGTGAACATTCTTCTCCTTTCCTCACCCCCTGCCTTGCCCCCTCTCCATGAGAAATCTCAGTACCTTACAAGGAACACCTGCTGGGCTGGACTGAAAATTGCTCTGAGTGATATTTATAATAAGCCAAGGGGAAGAGATGTAATTTTTTTCTTCTTCTTTGGTTCTTTAAAAATATAAATCCCATCATTTTAAGGCACATGCTGTGCATGTAAGCTGACATACAAATACTGAAGACAGGCATGTAAACTGCACTTGCACTGCCCAATAGGGAGGTTGTTACCCACATGGGGGTACCGAGTAGGTGGAATGTGGCTGTGTGAACTGAGATGTGCTGTAAGTATACAATTCATACCGAATGTTGGAGACTTAGTACTAAAAAACAAAAAGCAAACTATCTCAATAATTTTCATTTTCATACTGTGTAGGAAACATTAGAGCAGCGGTTCCACATTGTTGCTCTGATAATTTTTTGGATATAATGAGATTAAATAAAAATATTGTTGAGTTAATTAATCTTTTAATTTTGTTTTTAGTTTAACATTACAAGTGGCATGTATTATATTTCTATTGGACAGCACTGAATTTAACCTTTAATTAAGAACACTTCCTAATCCTATCATTTTTATACCAAAAGAAAATCTTTTTTACATGTCCAAATGAGACAATGAAATATTCAAATTCCAAGTACAAAATGTCAAATACCACAGAATCTGAGTAATTAGCATTTCAGAGGTCCTTATGACACTTGAAAATTTTCTTAATTATATAACTAGATCTGATGCCAGAAATATTGGGGAGAATAACTTCGCAAATGCATGACTGTGTAATCACTATACTGAATACCTGAAATTAAAAACAGTATTGAATACAAACTCTAATTGCAAAATCAAATAAAAATGTTTTACTGTAGATCATACTCCAAGAAGACAGATTAAGTGCATATGAAATAAACTATCAAAAGGTGAACAGCATTCGGGGCAACTTGGTTTTGTCAGGACGTCTCAGTTACTTCATTATGTGATGCTGCTCACACTGCAAAAGGTGCATCGTCCTCAGCTCATGGGGCTTCCTCATGGGGATTCTGCCTGAGCTGCTCTGTGTGAACTGACAAATCGAGTTTCTGCACACGGAGGGGTAAAGACCAGCCACCAGGCTGCCCCTCCTCCACTCAGACGCCTGTGCAGCCAGCTGCCTCATTTGAGGGTGGCACTGTCTCTTTTTATGGAATAGATTTATTTTTTATTGTTTAAAATATTACAAATTGTGGTACATATGTCTCCTTTTTCCCCACTGATCTCCCCCTCGGGCCTCCTCTATCCCCCAGCACATGCCCTCTCCCTCCACCCCCACCAGTGTCTGTGTCCATTGGTTATACAAGTCCTTCAGTTGATCTCTTACCCACCCCCAACCCTTCCCTGCCTTCCCGCTGTAGTCTGACAGTCTGTTTGATGCTTCTTTGTCTCTGTGTCTATTTCTGTTCATCAGTTTATGATGTTCATTATAGTCCATAAATGAGTGAGATCATGTGATATTTATCTTTCTCTGACTGGCTTATTTCGCTTAGTATAATGCTCTCCAGTTCTATCCATGGTGTTGCAAATGGTAAGGATTTCTTCTGTTTTACTACACTAAAAATGGAACTGCCATTTCACCCAGTAATACCACTTCTAGGTGTATATCCCAAGAAAACAGAAACATCAGTCAGAAAGGACATGCACCCCTATGTTCACAGCAACACAATTCACAACAGCTAAGATTTGGAATGGATTTTTTAAATGACCTTACACATTTTTTTCTGATTACAAAATATATTTTATCTTCAGAATACACCTTGCCTATTGTTTCCAAATAAATGAAACTATATTCCAAGGTTTTTAACCTGGGAGTAATATATAGTTTTAATGAGATCTCTGAACAGATTAAATGTACCAGTAATCATAGAGCCGTATATTATTTCATAGACAATTATCTCTGAAATTATATGCAATATTTGTGCAGACTTTTCTGGAAAGGGTCCATAGTTTTCATTAGACTTTCAAAGTGTCCATGACCCAAAAAGGTCAAGAACCACTGCTCTAATGTTTTCTATACAAAATGAATAGCAAGTGTTAACATGGCAGTGTGTCAGGACAGATGACTTCCAAATCTTTACCTCTTGGTATTTTCATTCAACTCCACTATTCACGCTCAGGAGCAAAGAGTTCTTATACAAACATCAAGAATATGTGAACAGAGATCCCAACCTTCAGCAGCTTCGCTTTCATCGTGGACGTGATGGTCGTGGGATTGATAAACTGGAAGGAAGGAGCAGCATTGTTTGGATACTGCGCAGGGAACTTCACCAGCATCTTGACACGATGGTTGCTACAGTGCACAGACACTGTGCAGCTCCTATCCGCTGCATCCATCTGCAAGGGACAAATAAATGACTGCTTAGGAGACTAACCAGGAAGGGTCTTTAGATACAAATGGTTTTAAATCAGCTAACTGGCCATAGCTGGTTTGGCTCAGTGAATAGAGTGTTGGCCTGTGGGACAGAAAGGTCCCAGGTTCCATTCTGGTCAAGGGCACATGCCCAGGTTTCAGACTTGATCCTCAGTAGGGGGTGTGCAGGAGGCAGCCAATTAATGATTCGCTCTCATCATTGATGTTTCTTTTCTTTTTCTTTTATTTTATATATTTTATTGATTTTTTTACAGAGAGGAAAGGAGAGAGATAGAGAGTTAAAAACATTGATGAGAGAGAAACATCGATCAGCTGCCTCTTGCACAACCCCTACTGGGGATGTGCCCGCAACCAAGGTACTTGCCCTTGACTGAAATCAAACCCAGGACCTTTCAATCTGCAAGCTGATGCTCTATCCACTGAGCCAAACCAGTTTTGGCTCATCATGGATGTTTCTATCTCTCTCTCCCTCTCCCTTCCTCTCTGAAATCAATAAAAATATTTTTTAAATCAGCTAACTGAATGCTTCTAGTTCCTGAAATCTCCAAAGATAAAGGTAGAACTCCAAAAACAAATTAATTTGGAAGATTTGGACAACTTATTAATTTTAGCACCACTTTAATAAGTACAAAGTATTCTAATTTTAAAAAGCTTCACTCTTGCCAAAACCGGTTTGGCTCAGTGGATAGAGCGTCTAAGAATCCTTTATCTCTTTCGTTTGCCTGTGCTGTCAACTAGAGAAGACACATGGAAGAGAGCCACATGTGGGAAATCTGGAGACAGATATCCAAATCTCTTCCACCAAACAGCTGCTGACCTTGGACAAGTCATCTCTTAGTGTCTCCTTTCCTCATCAGAAAAGTGGGGGTAAAAGCATTTGTTGCAGAGTTGTTTTAAATGCCAAATGAGATATATAAGTGTACATACCATGCCTACTATTAACTGAATCTGGGCAAAAGAAAAACTAATCAAGTTTTAAAACTCCTTTATAGAGACTCAATTCACTGAAGCAAAGAACAGCTGCTAAAAATAAATAAATAAATAAACCTCTCCATGTGTGAAGTGAACAAAGCGGTTTGGTCATCCTCTTACTATGACTCTGAATCACCAAGGACATGGCTGGCTTTCAGGGAAGACTGAACAGCAAAGCACAAAAAGTCCTGGAGAGTCAGAGGTTTGGCTTCCAAACTCAGTTCTGTCATTAACTTCACCAGTAACTTGAGTCAAATCACTAAGTCTTCCCAGATTTTAAGTATCTTCACATACAGTAAAGGAGATGTTGGAGCATCTAAGATTTTAAGACACATGAGCATCAGTTTATCTCTTAGGTCATGTTATGAGACAGTAATTTGGTTAGAAAAATAATCTACATTTGTAAAATATCAAATTCTTTAGAAAACCCAGGAAATAAAAAGCAGAGAGACTTCTCTGTTAGAGCAGCAAAGCTATTCGCTAGCTGAAATCATAGCTGAAACAGTCCCCTCTCCCACCAACTGCCATCGCAAGCATGAGACAATTCATTAGACTTGGAGCACCTCCACGTTGACATTCCGGATCTGCACATTGATCAGGGAGAATTCCTGCTGCAGAGTCTGCGGCAGTCCCGGTTGGTCTGATTTCTTCTCTTCCAGGAGACTGCTCGGGGGATCTTCCTTTAAGACTAGCAAGGGAGAGAGGTTCAGTTTTTGGCAAACATCTCTGACACTGAGTCAGAGAGCAGTTGTAAGGTATCTTCTACAACTCTGAAATGCGCAGAGGGCACCTCACGTAAAACATCGGTTTGACCAATTACCTTCTTCCTCTCCATGGCTTAAGCTGTGCTGGTGATCTGTGTCCTGAGTGTGAAGGGTCTTCTCTGGTTCCGGCAGAAGAGAAATGCTCTCGATGAACTCATCCACACCATCTAATATGTCATTTGCACAAAGCTGCAATAAAGGGTAGGAGATCTCAGTCCAGAGAAGTCAGTGGAAATGGTCATCATGTTGGGTTAGAGTTCTCACCTAAAAATGGGAATCACAGCCCTGGCTGGTGTGGCTCAGGCGGTTGGGCATCATCCTATGCATCAAAAGGTTGCCAGTTCGATTCCCGGTCAGGGCAATGCCTGAGTTTCAGATTCCACCTCCCCCATCCCCACACCTGGCCATATGGGGCCATCGGGAGGCATTTGATCGATGTTTCATTCACACATTGATGTTTCTCTCTCCTTTCTCTCTCTAAAAATCAATTTTTAAAAAAATTGGGAATCATAACAGATAGAGAAATCAGACAAAAACTGATAAAATCAAAACAGGTTTTATCTATCACCAACTCTCTCTGATTGAATAGACTCTATTATTCTACTGTGGAATTTTTTCATCCTGTTCATAGTTCATGCAAACCTCAGAAAATATTATTTTTAATTCTAATCCTTGATGGAGTCATTCAGCTAACCCCAAAAATATAATAACCTTTAGAGCATTTAGAACAAATGGCACTTTTTAGAGGAAAATAGATTTGAAAGACAGTAAGATGATGATAATTAATGAAAATGCTCAAGAATGACTTCGTACTAAGCAAATTTTACCCACCATTTTCTATCTATCCGTACAGAGCACTGTACAGGGAGGAATACAAATGAGACATGGTTCCTGACTTCCAGAAATGTAACCATCGAATGAGAAGACAGAATACTGAGATGAGACAGAGCAAAGCAGTTCATACTTGCTTCATATAAGAAACAGGTATCATTCATGCGGCAAAAATTGGAAAAGGCTTCATAGAATGGGTGTCATTGATGGATATGGAGGGCTCTGAACACTACAGAGTGCAAGGGTAAATTTCCAAGCCCAGTGAGAAGAAAAAGAAATGAAGCCCACGGGCCATTTGCTCAGTATGCGGCCTACACCCTCCTAAACCAGAACAGGAGAAGAAAAGACATTCAGAGGTTCTTCAGCTTTAAGTGCTGAATACTGAATTTGGCTCTTGAATACCTCAAAGGCTCATTGTGGGAAACATAGCCACTTCGCCTACCAGAAAGTACATAGTAAATATCTATCATGTATCCTCTAACTTCCACAAATATCAAATTCTGTATTTTTTAAAGTTTCTAGTGTATCTGGTTACATCCCTCCACAACAGCAACAAATACATACCCTCTGCATCTGGGAATCCACCCGCCACATTCTCAAGGTCTGGTCCCGTGACCACGTAACCAGTTGGTAGTCCTTGGACCCTAGAAATCACCAAATAAAAGTCCTGAAAATTTTTCTAAATTAAACATCAATTTTGCTACAGGTTGTAATGAAGTGAGATTCATTCATTAATCCATCCATTCAATAAATATTTATGAACTGTTATAGCCACTACAGCATGAATACAATAACTTCTGACATTGTAGATCTTATGTTATGGTGGAAATAAACAAACTAATAAATACGTAATAAAATGTGGTAGTGACAGTGTTATTAAAAAAAAAGAGAAAAGAGACTGATAGGGAAGCTATTTTTAGACTCCCTGTGGAAGTCACATTTGAGCAGAAACTTAAATGAGGTGAAATAATAACTAGCAAATTAGCAGGTGAGGAGTGATACTGGGGTTTAATGCCACATTAAACTTTCACTTCCACAAATGTTCTTCTTTTATATGCTCCAGAGCTGGGGATGAATACAATTTTTGCAAAATGAATTGATTTAAATGCATCATGGCATCTTACTGTTTAAAATAATTTTTTGGAAAAGAGGTGCATGCATCTCTTTATAAAATGAATAAAAATCTTTTATGTTTTGAGTTAACTGAATTATATTTTCACATTAGGTTCAGGTCAAAGGAAAATTATTCTGAAAGGCTCAGGGTACTTTATGAAAGAGCTTTATGAAAGGTCAGGACATTTCAAGGAAATTATGTAGTATCTAAAATCTGCTTCATGGCATCTTCAGAGAGCAAAGAACTTAGAAGTAATTTCACCAATTCCCTCATTTTACAGATGGGGAAACCAAGGAAACAAAGACCACAATCTGTCCAAGTTAATCAGGTGAGTGAGGGACAAAAGTTCCTTCTCTGTCACTGCCTTCAAACAACATTTCTACATATCTGTTTAAATCTAACAGGATAGCCCTGGCCAGTGTGATTCAGTTGGTTGGGTGTCATCTGAAAGGTTTCCGGTTCAATTCCCCAGTTAGGGCACCTGAAAGATGTTATGCTCTCTCTCTCTTTCTCTCTCTCTCCCTCCCTCCCTCCCTCCCTCCCTTCCTCTCTCTCTAGAAATCAATAAACCATTCTTAAAAACAACATGCGGGGGAGAAACCAAGATGGCGGCATAGGTAAACACCTAAACTGCTGCCTCGCACAACAATTTCAAAACTACAACTGAAAAACGGAACGGACACCATCCAGAACCTCAGGAAAGCTGGCTGAGTGGAAATTCTATAACTAGAAGGAAAGAGAAAAGCACATTGAGACGAAGAGGAGTTGCAAAAGGCTGAGGTATGGAGACCTGCTTAGAGGACTGGCAGCCGAGTGCGTGGCTAGCTTTCTCAAATAGGAGGGAGATGGAACACCCGACAGCGCTGAACCCCAGTTCCAGGCGAGACTCTGGGAACCCCAGACTCATTTGGGGAGAATCTGGACTATCAGGAAAAGAGAAAAGCATACTGAGACCCAGGGGAGCTGCGGAAGGAAGAGTTCCAGAGGCGCATGCACAGAGAGGACTGACTACTGAGTGCACGCCTGGCTTTCTCAAGTGGGAGGGAGACAAAAGCTCCCGACTGCACTGAACTCCAGTTCTGGGTGAGACTCTGGGAACCCAGACTCATTCGGGGAGAAACTGGCAGCGGGCGAAAACTCGAGGGCAGATTTCTCTCAGAGGTGCTTGCAGTGATTACTGAGGAACACTGAGACCCAGGAGCCTCATAGGGCAGGGCTGATGGGAAGTCAAATCTGTCTGCTCTGCCCTGAGGCTCCGCCCCATCCACGCTGAACATAGAGGCTTTTGCAATTTTGCAAGTCTTGTCTCTTAAAGTTGTCTCCAGAACAGAAGTTCTTCCAGCATAGACACAACTGATCCTCAAAGCCAACTGGCCTGGGGTCAATTCCTCCCAGTGATACCAACAACAATCAAGACTTAACTACAATAAGGCTGTGCACACACTCCACAAAGGGGTGCACCAAGAGTGTCTACCTCAGGTAACTGGGGAGACTGAGCCACTGGGCCCTATAGGACATCTAGCACACAAAGCTACTCTACCAACTCAGGGAAGCAGCAAAAATGCAGAGACAAAGAAACAGATCACAAATGAAAAAAAATGGAGGAAAACAAACGAATGTATATAGAGTTCAAACCATGGTTATAAAGTTTTTCAAGAATTTCCTAGAAAAGGTTGATAAATTCAGCAAGACCCTCAAGGATATGAAAAAGGACCAACTAGAAATTAAACATACACTGACTGAAATAAAAAATATTATACAGAGACCTAACAGCAGACTAGAGGAATGCAAGAATCAAGTCAAAGATTTGAAATACAAAGAAGCAAAACACACTCAGCCGGAAAAGCAAAAAGAATCCAAAAATTTGAAGATAGTATAAGGAGCCTCTGGGACAACTTCAAGCATACCAACATCAGAATTATGGGGGTGCCAGAAGAAGAGAGAGAGCAAGATACTGAAACCTACTTGAAGAAATAATGACCGAAAACTTCCCCCACCTGGTGAAAGAAATAGACTTACAAGTTCAGGAAGCACACAGAATCCCAAACAAAAGGAATCCAAAGAGGACCATACCAAGATACATCATAATTAAAATGCCAAAAGCAATAGACAAAAAGAGAATGTTAAAAGCAGCAAGAGAGAAATAGTTACCTACAAGGGAGCACCTATAGGATTGTCGGCTAATTTCTCAACAGAAACTATGCAAGCCAGATGGGAGTGGCAAGAAATATTCAAAGTGATGAATAGCAAGAACCTACAACCAAGATTACTCTACCCAGCAAAGCTATCATTCAGAATTGAAGGTCAGATAAAGAGCTTCACAGATAAGAAAAAGCTAAAGGAATTTATCACCACCAAACCAGTATTATATGAAATGATGAAAGCTATTCTTTAAGAAGAGGAAGAAGAAGAAAAAGGTAAAGATAAAATTATGAACAACAAATACATGCCTATCAACAAGTGAATCTAAAATTCAAGTGAATTAAAAATCTGATGAACAGAATAAACTGGTACATATAATAGAATCAGGGGCATAGAAAGGGAGTGGACTGACAAGTCTCAGGGGGAAAGGGGTGAGGAGGGTGTGGAAAGAGACTGGACAAAAATCGTACACCTATGGATGAGGACAGAGTGGAGAGGTAAGGGCAGAGGGTGGGGTGGGAACCAGGTGGAGGGGAACTATGGAGGGGGGAAAAGAGGAACAATTTAATAATCTGAACAATAAAGATTTATTAAATTAAGGAAGGAAGGAAGGAAGGAAGGAAGGAAGGAAGGAAGGAAGGAAGGAAGGAAGGAAGTCAAAGCCATGTACTTTGGTTGCAGGCACATCCCCAGTGGGGGATGTGCAGGAGGCAGCTGATAGTGACTCACTCTCATCACTGATGTTTCTCTCTCCCTCACCCTTCCGCTCTGAAATCAATAAAAATATATATTAAAAAAAAAGAGAGAGAGAGAGAGAGGCTGCAACTAAATTTGCACGGTGAGTTGGTGGAGAAACTGAAGCCAAAGGCTGCCTGATTCCCACTGTAATTCTGACCAGACATTAGTGACGGCTGGCTAAGTAAGCTACAATCACAAACAACCCCAAATCTCAGTAGCTTAAAGCAAGGATTTCATGCTCACTATCTCCACCTCCTCTTCATTTCTGACCGGAGCGGCTCCATCCGGAGTCTTGCCAGCTGCGTGGCAGAGGTAATGAGAGTGCGTAATTGCACACTGGCTGTGAATACTTCAACCCAAAAGAGACCGCATGATGTTTCATGTTCAAAGCATGTCATCTGACCAAACTTATCTTCAAGGGCACGGGTGGTAAAATACCACTATGTGTTTGTGAGGAGACTGGGAATATGTGAGGGGCTGTGATGACCTTGGGTCTCCCTCGTCAACAGAGTAGCAAGGGGCAACTGCCAGAGGCTTTTGAGGGTAGTAACCCCAGAGCTTTCAGCCCTAGAAATGACCCAACAGCAAGTCTATCCATTTCTTATAGATCTTTCCTACACAGAAGAGAGACTCCACAGAATGAACGAGAAGAGGAGGAAACATAGAAGCATCACAGCCCACACATCCCTTTGCCTATCTGTGATTAAGGGTGGTAGACCCTGACTGATTCCTACAGCCAGCCCTGCTTCTGCATCCTCCGCAGTGGATCACACAGCCAACCCTGACTGAGCTGCTGTGGAACAGGCTCAGAAGGAAATCAGGCGGCCGTCTTCTCTCCCACTCACCTTCCTTCTGCTTCCGCCACTGGAACTCCAGCACCACGTCATCGTGCCCCACAAAGGTATGGACGGGGGTGTTCAAGTCAAAGACGTTCCACAGGAGGAGACTGTTCTCCCTCCGCAGCTGGGGGACCATCACAGTCACTAATCCATTGCTGAACGGCTACGGCAGGAAAGGGAAAAGCAGGTGAAGTAGCAATTCTTTCCTAAAATAAATTGGATGATGGAAGAACCCAACCCATCTGGGGAAAATTTTTCCAAATATCCTAAGTTGACAATTACAGCTACTTTTCTTTGCTTCTGAAAGAGACCAGAGCAAGTGAGGAAAAAAAAAAAAAAAGCTAAGCCTCACCCTAGCTGGTTTGGCTCAGTGGATAGAGCTATGGCCTGTGGACTGAAGGGTCCTGGGTTCGATTCTGGTGAAGGGCACATGTCCAGGTTGCGGGCTCAATCCCTAGTAGGGGGTGTGCAGGAGGCAGCCGATCAATGATTCTCATCACTGATGTTTCTATCTCTCTCTCCCTTTCCCTTCCTCTTTTGAAATCAATAAAAATATTTTTTAAATAAAATAAAATAAAGCTAAGACAAATACTTGAAGAACTTTGAAAATATTCTAAAATATGGCTCTGACTGTTGCACACAGGAACACACTGTTTCAGATTCTAGCTACTCTCCCCATGCACCTTCACGGGTTACTGAGCACCTTCCCAGAGTGAGCAAGCAAGGCACGCTGGGAAAAGCCCAGAGCAGCAAGCACAATTCCTGTCTCGAGGAAATGCACCAGGGGCATACCATCCACATGAACCATAACTTTCCCACTGCCCCAAATACAGCTATTCAAAAAAAACCCTCCCACTTAGTTTGAGGTCTGACAGATTTTTCTTATCAATACCCAATCTGCTAGGCAGCTAAGGGGCCCATTTGATTGATTAGGCAGTGGTCTTTACAGAATAAACCACCATCACCTAGAGCACATTTATCTCTACCTCCCCTCCTGGCAGCACTTCTAGACTTCTCTGTTGTTTTTTTAAGCAAACACATTAATCCAGAGATGAGAACATCTGCCTTGACTGGTGTGGCTTAGTTAGTTGGGTGTCATCCTGCGCACCAGGAGGAGGTTGCCAAGTCGATTCCTGGCCAAGGGCAATCCTTCTCTCCCTCTCCCTCTCCCTTCCTCTCTCTCTAAAACAATCAATAAACTATTTAAAAAAAAAAAAAAGAACAACATCTGTTGTTGTCAACATCTGCTGCTGACAAGTGTTCCCAAATGCAAAAGCCACTTAATACCCAATTATCCTCTGTGCTCCACAATGCCCCAGGGTGACAGCCTAATGTACAAAAGTAACTTTATGCATCCCTATGCTCCCTTTCAAATTGACTCTAAAAGAAATAATTACCTCTGATCAGCAGCTATCAATGTGGCAATGAAAAAATTATTGAAATGCTGATAATATCCTATCCCCTATATTCATGGTACTTTATGATTTATAAAGCATTTTCATATGTGATTTTTCAAAAGGAAGGCATATTGTGCATATACTAAATACCACTGAATTGTACATTTTAAAATGGTGAATTTTATCACAATAAAAAAGGAAGGCATTGTAAAAATTATTACAATGTATTTTACAAAGGAGAAAACTATTGCTCAAAAATACCAAATGGCTTGCCCAAGGCCACACAAATATTAAATGTCTCATTGTGGCATCATTCAAAATAGCCAAAATATGGAAACAACCTAAATGTCCATCAATGGTGAATGATAAAAATATCACACACACACACACACACAATGGAATATTACTCAGCCATGAGAAAGAAGGAAATCCTGCCATTTACCACAATGTGGATGAACCTTGAGGGCATTATGCTACATAAAATAAACCAGAGAAAGACAAATACTGTATGATATCACTTATATGTAGAATCTAAAAAGACTGAACTCATAGAAACACCAAGTAAAATGTCAACTACAGGGCTGAAGAAAGGAAAAGAAGAGGAAAGTTGGTCAGAGGGTACAAACTTCCAGTTATAAAATGATTAAGTTCTGGGAATCTAATGTAAAACAGAGTGATTAAAGGTAGTAACACCATATTACATACTTGAAAGTTGCTAAGAGCGTAAATCTTGCATGTTCTCATCACAAAAAAGAAATGGTAATTATGTGATGGAGGTGTTAGCTAAAGCTATGGTGATAACTGTTTTGCAACATATAACATGTTGTGCAACTTGAACTTGCACAATGTTCTATGTCAACTAGAGGTCTGGTGCATGGATTTGTGCACTGATGGGGTCCCTCGGCCTGGCCTGCGCCCTCTTGGGGATGTCAGATAGCAGGTTACAGCCTGATCCACACAGGCCCGATCTAGACAGGAGGGAGCCAATCCTGTGCATTGAGCATTGGTCCTCTGGAGGTCAGTGCCTGTCACTGCGAACAGTCATTTAGTCTTTTGGTCACTTAGGCTTTTATATATATAGATTATCTCATCTAATAAAAGAGTAATATGCAAATTAACCATCACTGTGCAACACCCACAAGCCACATCCACAGCCAATCAGGAGTGAGAATGTAAATTAACCCCAACCAAAATGGGTGCGGTCATAGAGAGAGCAGGAGGGAGGCTTGGGTTTCTCTGGCAATGGAGGAAGCCAAGCTTTCCACACAACCTGGTGGGCCTAGGCCTCCACTCAAGGCTATAAAGTTTCAATTATAGAAGATAAATAAATCCCAACAAAAATGGCAGCAGCCACAGAGCTGGAGAAAGCAGGAGGATAGGGTTGCCCCCGGCGATGGAGGAAGCCAAGCTTCTGTAGGCCTGGCCTGTCTAGGCCTCTGCTTAAGGCTACAAAGTTTCAATTATAGAAGATAAATAAATCCCAACAAAAATGGCTGCCGCCACAGAGCAAGCAGGAGGCTTGGCTCTGCTCCAGGCTACAAAGTTTCAATTGTAGAAGATAAATAAATCCCAGATACCAGGTCCTCTGCTTGGGTCGCCCAAGGGCGTGGCTGGCCTGCAAACCACCACAGGTCCCTTGCCCAGGCTGCCCCACACCCCAAGGAAACCCCCACCCTGATCCAGGATACCCTTTAGGGCAAACCAACTGGCCCCCACCCATGCACCAGGCCTCTATCCTATCTAATAAAAGAGTAATATGCAAATTGGCCATCACTCCAACACACAAGATGACTGCCCCATGTAGACACAAGATGGCTACCACAGATGGCCATCAGGGGAGGGCAGTTGGGAGGAACCAGGCCTGCAGGGGAAGACAGTTAGAGGTGACCAGGTCAGCAGAGGAGGGATGTTGGGGGTGACTGGGCCTGCAGGAAAGGGCAGTTTTGGGGGATCCAGGCCTGCAGGGAAGGGCAGTTGGGGGGAGAACCAGGCCTGCAGGGGAGGGCAGATAGGGGTGACCAGGTCTGCAGGGGAGGACAGTTAGGGGTGACCAGGCCCACAGGGGAGGGCAGTTAGAGGCAAACAGGCTGGCAGGGGAGTAGTTAGGCATCAATCAGGCTGGCAGGGGAGTGGTTAGGGGGTAATCAGGCTGTCAGGCAGAAGCGGTTAGGGGCAATCAAGAAGGCAGGCAGGTGAGCAGTTGGGAGCCAGCAGTCCTGGATTGTGAGAGGGATGTCCGACTGCTCGTTTAAGACTGATCCCGCCGGCATTGGGCCTAAACGGGCAATCAGACATCCCTCTAGGGGTCCCAGATTGGAGAGGGTGCAGGCTGGGCTGAAGGACACCCCCACCCATGCATGAATTTCTAGCACCAAGCCTCTAGTAGCTCAATAAAGATGGGGGAAGGGAGGAGATTAAGTGGCACTGCTGTGCCCAAAACCCATGTCTTCTGAATCTAAAGCCAGACTTTTTTCCATCACAATCCACTGACCACAAGCCTCTCCACCCTCTTCCCCTGCTTCTAGTGACCACCTTCCCACTACCTAGCTTCCCAGTCTAGCTATGGTTAGCAATTCTAATACAGATTCTTACCCAACATTCCAACTGTAAATTTTTAATTTTTTAAAAATTATTTCTAATTGGAGAGAGAGGGAGGGAAAGAGAAACGTCAGTGTTAGAGAGAGACATCAATGTGAGCGAGAAACACTGGTCAGTTGCCTCCTGTACGTGCCCTGATTGGGGATGGAACCCACAACCTGGTATGTGCCCTGACTGGGAATCGAACCTGCCACATTCTGGTATATGGGATGGCGTACAACCTTCTGAGTCATGCTGTCCAGGGCCCAATGGTAGATTTTTAAGTGGATAACATCTTTTATATCAGCATGACCACCTTTGTCCCACCCCTAAATCAAGACAGAAAGAGAAAACTGCCTCAGAAAGAGTCCAGAACAACAAGATGGTAGTTTCCCAACATGAGACAGGTGTCACACTCACAGTGTATCTGGCCTTCCAGACAGGCACCTGGCAAGGGAGAATATTGAGGTATTTCCGAGGCTGGCGGTAATCCCAGAACTGGAAGAAAGAAAGATAATTTGTGAATAAATGCCATTAAAAAACTCAACTACTGAAATACGAACAGCCTTGGGACTCACTGTCTTCTAAAGCAGTGGTCGCCTTTTATTAGATAGGATAGAGGCCTGGTGCATGGGTGGGGGCCAGTTGGTGTTCCATAAACCGCTGGTGGTCCCTGAGGTCCAAAAGGCTGGCGACTGCCGCTCTAAAGATACATTTCAATAGTGCGTTTCAGTCACCCCCATGCATGCCACTGCTGCAGAGACACAAAGAAAACCTCGCCTTCACGCTCATAACCATTCCAGGAGAATTTTCGGACTTCATGAGGACCACGCTGGGGCAGATCAATATCAGCCCGCCTATTAAACAACATGCTCAGCTGAAAGGTAAGAGTGACATGTTTTCACCCTTTATCACTTTCACAAGTAATTTAACTAACAATAATAGCTGCAAGGTACTGACTACTTATTGCATTTCAGACAAATGTTTATAGAGCTTTTGAGTTTTTATCCCATTAAATCTTTACAACAACCATACAATGAGTGTTATCAATCTCTTTTGCAAATGGAGAAGCTAAAATGACTAACCCATGGAACTTGCCCCGGGTCACACAGGGAAAAGGTGGTTACGCAACCATCTGCGTGCACACCAAGCCACTCATTCACCCACACCTACATGGAAGCTGTGGGACTGGAAGTTACAGTTACACAAAGTGAGCCAGATACAAACTCTCCCTTAGAGATGATACCTGTGCTTGCAATGGAGAGATAAATATACCTGGAGTACAGCACTCGTCATGAGAGCAGAAAGTGGCAAAGCACCATGGCAGGAGGATTGAGAGTGAAACTCTGAATTATTGAGGTATTAAGAAATTATTTTCAAAAACAGACAGAAGCCACTCTGGAAAACAGTTTTGCAGTTTCTTTAAAAGTTAAATGCACATCTACCATAAGACCCAGTGATTCCACTCCTACATATGTATCCTAGAAAACTGAAAATTTCTATTCACAAAACAAATCTACCAATGTATGGTAATAGCAGCTGTATTTGCAATCACTAAAAACTGGAAACAGCCCAAAAGTTATCCAATGGGTCAACAGATAATAAATTGTAGGATATCCATATAATGGATTATTACTCAGCAATAAAAAGTATAAGAACTATTGATTTTTTAAAAATTAATCCTCCACTTGAGTATATCTTTTCCATTGACTTTTAGAAAGAGTAGAAGGGAAGGAAGGAGGGAGAGAGAAAAACATCAATGTGAGAAAGACACACATTGATTAGTTGCCTTCTGCACACGCCCCAATCAGAGCTGGGGGTCGAACTTGGAACCCAGCTATGTGCCCTTGACAGGATATCAAACCCACAACCCTTAAATGCACAGGCCAGGGCAGAACTATTGATTCTTCAAGCAACTTGAACAAATCTTAAAGACGTTATGCTGAATGAAAGAAGCCACCCTCAAAAAGTTACATACTACATGATTCCATTTTAATGATATTTGCAAAACACAAAACTACAATGATGGAGAACGGATCCATGGTTGTCAGAAGTTAGGGGTTGGGAAGAGTTTAACTATAAAGGCATAGCATGCAATAATTCTTATTTCTTCTGACAACTCTTTTTTGCCAAATCCAGGCCCCATATTCAAACTTATAAAATTGTTAAGATGTCTTTTCCATCTAAATTGCTTTTGGGTTTCCCAGATGGCCATAAGGTAAACTATAACTTACTCCATCAACTTATAAAAGAAGGGAAACTAGAAATATTAGACAGGCTTGGCATTCTCCAGATTTTTAATTAGCTCAATACAATGATTTCATGTATCAAGTCCCCCATAATGGAAAAACTAGCAAGTGAAAGAGAAGTTCCACCTCCCTGGGTTAATTATCTACAACTAAAATATTGTTACTATGAATGCATTTCAGTTGTATACTTTTCTGGTTAGAAACAAAGATTGGCATGACAATTAACAAAATTAATCCTTTTTTTAAAAAAAAATGATTTTGCTTCTAGGTTTAAATATAGTCAACAGTTGATGAAAATTATAACATACTATTGAGGGGATAAATGGAAAGACCCTGGAAAGCTGACAGAGTCCTCACTGTTCATAACAAATTCTTATTCTCAAGGCAATCAGTGATGGAGTCTTATGACATGGTCACATGTTACATGTGACTAGAGGTCTTCTCTATGTTTCTCTCTGATAGAGTTGGTTATTATAAAACATTAATCAGAACCATGCCGTCTTCCTATCCACAGGCGATTTCTGCTTTTCTCTTACCACTGCCAAAGGGCTCCAGCTATAAAGCTACAGATCAGAAAGGAAGTTTTCTGAAGAGCTATAAGAAAGGTTTCAATCAAGAAGGAAAGAACCAGGTTATTGAATAGCCTCAGGGGTACAGATTCTCAATAAGGCTGACCTTGATCCATGGCCAAACACTCATCTCTCAGAATGTACCCAAAGGACTGTGCTTGGATTTCCAGGACTCAGTCTAAGGCAATTTTCTGAAATAGACTGCTTAAACCAAGATCAGGAAAAAACCAATTTCATTGTGGTTAATGTTCTATTTTTAATGGCTATATAAGAAAAATCCTTTTAAAAAATAATTTCCCTTCTTCTTAATTCAAGAGTTTTACGGTTGCCAAACCCAGTTTGGCTCAGTGGATAGAGCGTCAGCCAGCGGACTGAAAGGTCCCAGGTTCGATTCCGGTCAAGGGCATGCATCTTGGTTGCAGGCATATCCCCAGTGGGGGGCATGCAAGAGGTGGCTGATCAATGTCTCTCTCATCAATGTTTCTAACTCTCTGTCCCTCTCCCTTCCTCTCTGTAAAAAAAAAATCAATAAAATATATATATTTTTTAAAGTTTTACGGTTAACAATTTACAAACTGAAGTGAAACACTCATTTGGTGCTTGTTCCAGCTGATTCCAGAGAATTCAGAAACTAAAAATACAATGAAAATTATTACTACAAATTATAAGTTAATAAATTGTCAGGTAAATGTAAGGAAATGATTGTGTAGAGGGGGAAATGACATACTCATCCTTATCTACAAATTAGTAAAAATAATGGTTGAATATTATACAATGTGCCTCTAAATTATTTTACTTTTTACATTATCTTAGTTATACACTTAGTGGCCAGATTATTATGATCTCTAAACCCATAATAATCTGGCCACTCAGTGTATACATTCAATAACAACTGTCTTCCTTCTTACCAGAAGGAAGAACAAGCTCAAAAGGAAACCTCAAACAATACAGTAAAATATGTTTAAGCTTCCAAATAGTGGAATAAATAAATAAGTACCATGCCAAAAATTTCATTAATCCATAAGCTAACCCTATGAGTAAGGAACAAGGATTGTGTTTTTTGGATTTTGGACAGATCCACATGGACTTTGCCTGTTACCTGCTTTCTTGCCTATGGAATCTCAGTCTCACAGGTTGTAAAAATGTCAATGAACAATGACAAACTTGGGGACCTCAAAGAGAGAGGCAGAGGGGAATTGGTTGGTTTCTGGTTCCTGAACTTGGAAGACAAGCTGATCTGGAGGGGATGAGGGACAAAAATCCAAATCTAAAACAAAGAAACAAGAAAACCACTTCTGGCACATAAACGTCAATTACAACCCTGGGGAATTTACAAACCTCAAGAGAGAAGTTAACTTTAAAGCCTTAAATGTATATATGGTTTCAGTTTTGCTAACCATACCAAAAAGACAAGCATGCCTATGAAAATAAAGCAAAGCATTGAATTAATGATGCTGAATCACAAAATTGCTAAGCAATTTTCTGTGGTTAAATCTCTGACCTTCCAGGCAGAGGCCTGACCACAAGGAACTGTAAAGCGAGGCTGACTCTGTGCCCTGCATCCTTTTGAATAAGGGGGACATACATATCACATGTCACAGTCAGAGAAGAAAAACAAACAATAAGAAACACTACACTCTGAGATAAACCAAAAATAATAGAGTCACCAAAACACATGAACCTTGAGCATTTCCTGTAAGTTAAAGAATCTCTAATAAAACAATTCTATTCCTGACTTCTGCAATACTGATGTCTGAAGATGTCATAATTTTATAATAGTCATGTAAGAAAACTGCTGTTTTTCCAGCCCAGATAGACTAATAGTAAACTTGATAAACTTAACAATTCTGTGGGTTTTTCTCCTTTCCTTATATGTCTGTTGTGCTTTTTCTTTGCTGAGCCTGTCCTTCTGAAATCCAACTTCCTGGCAACTTCTTTGTAAGTAAACTTCTCTTCCTTTCTAAATGCTTTTGTTTCTGACTTCCTTTCACAAGGAGAAAGGAATAAAGTTCAGGATCAAATTAGATATTAGAGGCCCGATGCATGAATTCATGCATGGGTGGGGTCTGGCCAGCCTGTCCCAATGAGGGACCATCAGGCTGAGCCAGCAGCGGGGTAGGGGCTGTAGGCAGTTGGCAGCTGGCCCCAACCCCAATTGGGGTTTTGGGGGCCGGTTGGGGGCAGGGCTGGTCAAGGGGAGGGGTGGCGGGTGGTTGGTCAGCTGGCCCCACCTCCGATTGGGGTGTTAGGGGCCAATCGGGATTGAGGGCCAATCGGGGTCCAGATCAGGCTGGTTGGCTGCTGCAGTATGCGTCATAGCCACCAGTCATTCTGGTCGTTCTACCGTGTATATATAGATATGCTACTATATCACTCCTACTGGTCTACATTACCAGGTTTACTTGCTCAGCTCCCCAACAAGCACATGCACCCCTGAAACACACAGACTGCGCCAACATACTTTCCTTTAGAAGAAAATGCTACCTCCCAAATATAAACGGATGCATCCCAAACACAGCTCCCCAACTTCCCCACTGGGGTACCACTGACCTTGACGGAATTATCTTGACTGGAGGTAGCAAGAATGTGCTCACTGTCTGGGTGCCAGTCCAGGCCATGGATTTTGGACAGATGGGCTGCTAGATATTCCACTGCTGTGCTAGGTTTCTGCAAAAGATCAGCAAATAGTGTTGTCTATTTAGAAAAAACTCGAGTCTACCACATAGTCTGCAAGGATACAAAAATGCTAGATACTGTCTCTATCTTTAAGAAACAACTCTGTTATGTTTACAACAAACAACAACACTTATCCTGCTCTCCTTCACCCATGCTCTGTATATGGCTTTGGGAGCCTAATCTCTTTTGGCTCCAGCCTTGACTGGCTTTCATGAAGGACACGAGATAGTGGGGGCTTTTCCCCTTTAGTGTTATGGTCTGCAATTCCTGCTCCCCTTCCTCACAATCACCCAAGAAGAGGGGCTGTGATGTCCAAACACATCCAATGTCAATCCTGAAAACTTCCAATATTAACATGACCAAGACCCCAGAAGAGAATGAACTCACAACACAAAAGAAAACAACACACAATTAATAAGCATATAAAAATGAACAAGCTCAAAAGGAAACCATTACAGTAAAATATGTTTAAGCTACCAAATTAGAAGATACCTGTAAATAATACTCAACACAGTCTGCATTTATCACTGCTTGTATATATATAAACTCCCCAAACCTTTTTTTGGGGGGGGGGCGCGGGGGGGCGAGGGGGATTTGACAAATTTTAACAAGAGACTTAATATTCCAAATTCACAGAAAGCTTTAGATACAAAAGATGTTCATCTTGGTGTTACATGGAATACCAGAAAACCAGAAACAATACATATAGTAAGTGGGGAATAATTGAAATTTTTAAATCAATTCTAGTACAGCTTTCTGATACAATATGAAGCAGCCATTAAAAGTTATCTTAGAGCCTAGCTGGTGTTGCTCAGTGGTTGGGCATTGGCCTATGAACCAGGAGATCGAGGTTAGATTCCTGGTCAAAGCACATGCCTGGGTTGGGGGGTTCGATCCCTTGTGGGGAGCATGCAGGAGGCAGCCGATTGATGATTCTCTCATTACTGATGTTTCTATCTGTCTCTCCCTCTCCCTCCCTCTCCCTCCCTCTCCCTAAAAGCAATAACAACGTTTTTTAAGTTATATTTAGAGCGCTGGCCAGGGGACTCAGTTTCTTGCAGCATCATCCTGTATACCAAAAGGTTAGGGGTTCAATTTCTGGTCAGAGCACATACCTAGGTTGTGGGTTTAATTCCCAGTCCAGGTATATATGGGAGGCAACCAATCGATATGTCTCTCTCACATCAGTGTTTCTGTCTTTCCCACTCCCTTCCACTATCTCTAAAAATCATTAGAAAAATATCCTTCGATGAGGATTAACAACAACAAAAATTAATAAACAAATATTTCTTAAAAAAGTAATACTTAGAGTTTATAACATGAGGAAAATGTAATGTTAAATGAAAAAAGTATATATAACTACATATATGATATGATAAACCATGAAAAAATGCAGAAGAAAATAAAATATCAAAATGTTAGCATTTGTCTCTGGGTAACAGGACTATGAATGATTATTTTCTTTTTATACTTGCTCTAAAGAGCATGTATTAGTGCAGTCTCCAGAACCAGCCTCCCTGGGTTAAAATCCTAGTAACAAACTGTGCCTACGTTTACTTATCTACAGAACAGGGATCACAATAGTACTGTACCTACTTTAAAGACTAGTTATAAAGAGAAATAAACCAATACACACAAAGTTCTTAGAACAATGCCGGTGCATCATAAATGCTTAGTAAACGTAAGTATTACCAGTCACACTGATAGTAAACTCCAACGTCACCACTGACTCTGCACTTTTTTAAGCCTCTGAGGCTGCCAGAGAAATAAAACCAACAAGATTTACAGCCCATCTCAGCAGAAGTCTTAAGTTATTAATAGCCAAAAATAAAGTTAAAACCCCTTAAACCAATGGATAAAAGGCTTGCTGGGGGAAGTCAGGGTTATTGGTGGACCAATCAAAAGATGAGGAAGGAACAGTTTGGCCGTATGTACTTCAAGATAAGGAACACAGGCTGGCGCCATTGGTGGCTCAGCCCATCTGGTTTTCCAGATGACCTAATAAATTTATATTCTTTACTAAAAAAAAAAAAGAAAAAGATAAGGAACACAGGTACTGTTTTGGTAGAGTTCCTGGCTAAACACCAAAGTGTTTCTTTTGCCTATGACTCTGAAAACAGTCTATAGCAAATAGGGATGCACTACAATTAACCATACATTTCATTTAAACTTTTCACTGTATTTAAATGCTATGCCAGTGACAAAAAGAATAAACCCCATCACCAATTTAAGAAATAAAGGAGGTGGGAGAATGACTACTATCAGACTGGACTAAAGGGACAGAGATAAAAACATATGGAAGATACACCTGTCCAATCTCTATTTATAAAATCTCTTTCTCCCCTAAGAGCTACTAAGGCAGAAAGCTACAGCCAGCACATGACTTTCCCAGCAGTCCCGGCACTCAATCCAGCAGACCCCCAATCTCTGCTTCATTTCCTCTCCACGCTGCAACTGTTAAGCCCTTATTCCCTGCTAAGAGGGAAGGGAGTAGGGCAGCCAGAAGCAAAACTAAGATTTTACAGGCAACACTGGAGTTGGGACAGACCCTAAACAAGTTTCAGGAAAACTCAAAAGTAGGTACTCCCCACAAAGGCTGAGGATTTCCAGCATAGGGCATCACAGAGCAGGAAGTGGTATTTAGAACCCAGATCTTACAGGAGCATTATTACCCAATGGTCTGGCAGTTAGATATCGGGGAGGCCCTTCCCCTGCAACATTATTGTCCCTCATGTCAACATATCAAACGTCCTACATACTTTCCATTACAACAGCAATCTAGGAACCCACACCTCTTCCTGCTTGTCCGTTACAGGAGCTGTTAAAGGGAGAATATATGGTCTGAGGCTCTTTGGGGGCTGATGAGATAGCTAAGCTTCTAAGGGAAGATTTGTGTTACTGAGTACCCTGCACCTCAGTCATTTTCACCAGAGATATCCAGGATGGGATATGTCCCAGAACAAACGGCTTTTGCTTTGCAATCTGGGGCAGCTGACCCCCTAGAATAGTGTTGGGTCTCCCAGGCTTGACCTCCTCAATGATACACTCACTATGATTATCAACTTTAAAGATAAGGAAATGGAAGCTTGGAGATGTTTAGTGACTCATCTGATATCATACTTATTAGTAGGAGTTAGCAAAGTGGGACTCTAACTTCAGAGTTCAAGTACATTGTGGTTTTTTTTTTAATATATATTTTATTGATTTTTTACAGAGAGGATGGGAGAGGGATAGAGAATCAGAAACATCAATGAGAGAGAGAGAAACATCAAATAGCTGCCTCTTACACACCTCCTACTGGGGATGTGCCAGCAACCAAGGTACATGCCCTTGACCAGAATCAAACCTGGGACCCTTAAGTCCGCAGGCCGACGCTCTATCCACTGAGCCAAACCAGTTAGGGCCAAGTACATTGTCTTAACCACTGATCATATGCCTCCTACTTTTTCCTACCTTCCTTTAATGCCAGTTTGATCAGGAAGCAAAGATCATCTGGTACTGTGATCTGAAAATGGCAATTTATCACCTGCACAGGCATGCTAGACTCTCATAACATCCTCATCTTATCCTCTGGGAGGAATTAAAGGCCAGTTGTGGGGGGGGAGAGAAATTACTCACCCGCTTGTCCCATATCCGTACATCCCCATCATGACTGGTGGCAAGGCAATTAGCATTTTTCTTATTCCATTTGACCTGTGAGGCACCCGCTGCAAAGAAAAATCGGGATAGAAAGCTGCTGACCTCAACACCTTTGGAATCAGAGGAGAGCATACCCAGGGGAGCTGGATAATGAGCTCCAACTGAAATAAGCACAGAATCCCTCAAGTTTCTATAAATGCACCAACTCCACCATAAAGAGAAAATAAAGCCAAAAAAGAAATGAATGAAATAACACATGGGAACAGGATCAGAGTCACCTGGTAACTTCACTCGGGAGGAAAAAATCTACAGGTTACCTCTGAGCAGCATCAGCAGGGAAATGCAGTTTCTTAGAGAGCAGACATTGAATGTGGCTTTGCTGGTTGGTAACTGACTCATCACACAACCTGGCTCTTCATTACCTCAATGACCAGGATTGCACTCCCAACCTCAATGCCTGCTCCTTCCCTGTTTTCTTTCTTCCTTCCTTCCTTCCTTCCTTCCTTCCTTCCTTCCTTCCTTCCTTCCTTCCTCCCTCCCTCCTTCCTTCCCTCCCTCC
>JAAGEH010000452.1:16701823-16857577 GCA_011751065.1 Lasiurus cinereus
TTTTCTTTTCTTTCTCTTTCTTTTCCCTCCCTCCTTCTCTCCCTCCCACCTTCTCTCCTTCCCTCCCTTCCTCTCTTCCTGGATGGACAGTGTTGGCAAAACAAAGCTCTGATAAAAAATAAGTTCCAGTGTTGCCCAATTCTGCCCTCAGAGGGTTGTGTGCACCCCCTCCCCCAAACCATCAGCGGTTAGACACGGCCACTGGCCCTGCACTGAGTCAGGGAAAGGGAACACCCAGGCACTGTGTGGACTCAGGCCTTCCCCACTCTGCAAACACAAAGAACAGCGACAAAAGAGCTGCTACTTAAGAGAGACGGCACACTGGCAGGAGAGGTTGAAAAATGGGAAAAACTGGGACACAGCAACAATGATAGCCGACTCTTAAAAATAATCAAGTTAAGTTAAACAAGAACCAAACCATGGCCCTCCTTCCCATCTTTTTGTTCTTGCTCAGATAACACACGATATTTCTGCTCTGACATCTCTCCCTTTGGGTGGTGGGTGTCTATTACTGAGGATGCCATAATAGATCTAGGGCTTTGAATAACAACCTGATCCAAGAGTCTGGAGAATGTGACAGATAAAGCGAGGATTTGGGATCTAATAGGAAATAGAGATAATGCTTGGTTTTGGTGAGGGTATTTGTTTGTTGTTGTTTTTTTGGATTTTTTTTCCTTGAGACACAGGGCATCTTAAGTCATCTAAGAATAAGTGGTGAAGTCCTAGTTTTTTGGTAAGAAAGTGTATCAGCTAGAGAATGAGTAAGAAGAGCCTGCTCCATCTCCTCGTGACAGGTACTTGATGCCAAAATATAATCCTAATGATTAGGCTGCATCCCTGTGAGTAAGGTTTACCAATTCCACACCCAAGTTCAACTCCCAGGAATTGGTAGAAAGCCTCCACAAGAGCCCAGTGCAGAATCCCAAAAATAGTTCATTCCAACTAAGCAATGAAAACAGGTAGATCAGATTTCAAAGATGCAGTGCCTCAATATTAAACGAAACCATGGGGACACATCAGCATCATCTGGATTGTGGGGAAACCACAAGACAGACAGCCTGGTTTCTTCAATAAACAAACTGCAGAAAAAGAAAAACAAACAAAAAAAAGGAAAAGGAGAAGAACCCTACCAATTAATAAAGATGAGAAGTATATCAACCACTTGCAAGTATGGACTTTACTTGGATTCTGATTCAAATAACTGTAAAAAAGGAGAAAGAGAGACAGACAGACACACTGCTGAGGAAATTTGAATACTGCTTAAGTATATGATGGTAATAAAAAACTACTGTTAATATTTTTAGGTACGTTGACAGTACATAATTATGTTTTTTAAAGGATTCTTTTCTTGTAAAAAATACTTAACGAAATATTTGTTGATGAAATGAAAGAATACCTGGGATTTGCTTCAAAATAATCCCAAAGAGGATGGGGGTGGGGGAGACAATGGGTAGAGATAAAGATGAAATAAAACCGGCAGTATGTTGACAACTGGTACTTCACTTTCTTCTATTTTTATACACATTTAAAATTTTCCGCAATAAAATATTTAAAACAAATCTATTTGGTTCCTGTCCTTAAATCCTGAAATAAGTTGCTGACTACAATGCAATAGTCCTGACCAACTTCTAAGAGCAACCTGAAGCAAGTCCCTTGCAATATGGTCCTTAAAATTCCACCTAGCCACAATAAAAAATGGGGTGTGGACAGTCAGTGTGAGAAAAAGAATGGAAGAAATAGAATAAAGACAAACAGGGGGAATATACACTCACCTACAGCAGACAGTGCAATGGTAGGCTTCCTTGTGTCTCTGAAACATAAAAGTCAAAAGTTAAATGCCGAAGTCATATGCCACCACCCACATAGTGCTTTTCACCCTCCGCACACATTTCTTCACTTTCCTTTCAGTAGGTACTTGAAGATCAGTGGGAATGTAAGAGCCTTAGAAAGAACATAAAGAGCCCTAGCTGGTTTGGCTCAGTAGATAGAGCGTCGGCCTGAGAATGAAAGGTCCCGGGATCGATTTCGGTCAAGGGCACCTATCTTGGTTGCAGGCTTGATCCCTGGCCCTGGTCAGAGCACGTGGGATGTGCATCTCTCACACTGATGTTTCTGTCTGTCTCTCCCCCTCCCTTCCACTGTCTCTAAACATCAATGGAAAAATATCCTCCAGTGAGGATTAACAACAACAAAAAACACACACACACAACAAAGAGTACAGCATGGCCTGGGTGACCCCAATGTAAGGGCAGAAAAGGCTAAATGAATATCTTCCTGGTGTCATTTCTCCTAAAGAAACAAGTGGACAGTCATGGAGGGGTAACCCTGCAAGAATCTTACCAAAGCATTTCAAAGGTAAAGTAAAAAACTACTCTGGGTGTTCACGATAACCAAGAGGTGGAAGCAACCCAAGTGTCCATCAACTGATGAGTGGATAAACAAAATGTGTTATATACATACAGAGGGCTCTTATTAGGCCTTAAAAAGTTAGGAGATTCTGTCACATGCTGTAATATGAATGAACCTTGAGGACATTATGCTAAGTGAAATAAGTCAGTACAAAAGGACAAAAATATGTTTGTGTGTGTGTGTGTTAGACAACAGTGTGATTATAGCCAGAGGAAAACGGGGGTGGGAGTAGATAGAGTAGGAGTATGTGGATGCAGGCAAATGGGACAGAAAGAGACTTGACTTTAGGCAATGAGTGTACGATGCAGTGTGCAGATGCTGTTTTGTTGAGTTGTACATTTGAAACCTATATGGTTTTGTGAACAATGTCATCCTAATAAATTCAATTTTTAAAAAAAGAGAGCTTCAAGCACCTTGAAGTGCTAATCTGGAGGGAATGCTGGTGATGTCAGCCGTACACATCCTTGTCCCTAAGAATCCCTTTCACTGGTCCATCAGATCTCAATACCTGGCCTGTCTTCTACCTACAGTCCACCTTTCAGTGTAAAGTATCACAAAGCCACAGCCATTTGGGAGCAGAGCAGCCTGGGGAGGGCAAAAAGTGGACCATCTCTGGGACTCTACAGACTTTACCCACTAGTCAGTCACCTCTGTTAAGGTAAAGAGAACTTTGCTTTACAAAGCAAGACGGAAGTGACATTTATTAAGAACTTACACAATAATGTGGTGAAGGCTTTGGAGGGGGGATGGGCACGGATTCAGTGTGGAGGAGGTCAATGGGGAAGGGGACATTTGTAATATTTTCAACAATAAACTTAAAAAAAAAAGAACTTACAAAGTGCTCTGGCTGGTGTGGCTCAGTTGGTTGGAGCATCAGCCCATACATGAAGAGGTGGTGGGTTTGAATCCCAGTCAGAGCACATACCCAGGTTGAGGGTTCAATCCCCAGTCAGGACATGTGTGGGAGACAACCTATCAATGTCTCTCTCTCTCTCTCTCTCTCTCTCTCTCTCTCTCTCTCTCTCCCCCCTCCCTTCTCTTCCTCCTCCTCCTTCACACATACACTATTCCTCGAAGAAATTAATTTAAAAATATATATTTAAAAAAATAACTTATAAGGTGCCAAGCCTTGGCTGAGTGCTCTTTACCCCATGAAGAGTATCTCTACCAGGTGGCCCTCAGCCACACTCACAGATGGGGAACTGCAGCTTCCCAAAGAGCAAGTAAAGAGCTGAGCAGATGTGTCTTGTAGCACTGCCTGCAGTAGCAGCTGTGTGTCTGTGCCCATCAAAATTCCCCGCCCTCACTTGACACTTCAGTAAACTTTATCCTTACTTCTTTTTTCTTTTTGTAATATTTTTTAATTTATTTTCTACAGAGAGAAAGGGAGAAGGATAGAGGATTAGAAACATCGATGAGAGAGAAACATCGATCAGCTGCCTCCTGCACGTCCCCTACTGGGGATGTGCCCGCAACCAAGGTACACGCCCTTGACCGGAATCGAACCTGGGACCTTTCAGTCCGCAGACCGACGCTCTATCCATTGAGCCAAACCGGTTTTGGCTTTATCCTTACTTCTAAATGCCAAAAATCTCCCTAGCTGCTGAAGACCATTTGGCAACCGCTGTGACAGGACTGAGTGCAGAGAGTAAGGCCCCTGGGGACAATCAATGACTGACAGTGAACAGCACCCCCACTTCCTTAGCCCTTGGGATGCCTCTGAGGAGGGAGTGTTACACGAGCACCCAGCAGTCCCAGTAAGACTCAGCCTCGCCGCTTCACAGTGGTGCACAGGTGGATAATGCGCCCTCTATTTGTGGCCTTCCCCATCCTGTCTCTTCTCCATCCCCTACCGCACCTACCGCACTTCTTTCAACTCCTAAATAATGTATCTGTAAAGTATCCTTGTCTCAGGGTCTGCCATCCTGGGGGCACCAAACTCAGATATCTGAATGAAGCTAAAATAAAGCTACCAAATAGCGCCACAACCACTTGGTTATGCCTCTTCATCGTCCTTACTTGATATCCCAAATGTAGATGTAGGTGTCCACAGAGCTGGTAACGAGGAGATCCGGTTCAAACACTGCCCAGTCCAAGTCGCTGGGAACAGAAATAAACAGAACAATGAAGAGAGAAAGAATGCAGAGTCTGGTTCCAAAACAGTAGCAGATTTAGTCTCCAGTGGTTTCCGAAAGTCACTGTAATGGGCCTCTGAACACGGTTTAGGCTGGGAATCTCCAACGTTCTTTGGGAATGAACAAGACTTAACTGAGCTCGGGAAGAAACATTCAGGTCCTTCCCGGTCATTTCCAGCTTTATTACACATGCTCCGGAACAGAAATGGAGTGTTTCACCTTCAAACACACATGCACACACGCACAGATGCAGGCACAAACTGTACAGACACACAAACTGTACAGACAAAACAAGGAACATTTTTGACTTTTCATTTTCTGAATCAGACTCAACCATAGGTGCAGTGAGTAGATACGATGTCCCTTAGCAGCGGCAAGCTGCCATGTTGCCACAGGCCTCTGGTCCCCTACTTGTGGCCTCACGTCTAGAAAGGCGGTTAATACATGAACGGTGAGCAGAGGCAGGTCTAGCCTTTCCCACCACTTCACCACCCCTGCACTCCCTGCCGCTACTTCCCAGAACCAGCCTTCTCCACCCAGAAACAGAGATGCAGGGAAGGCTGGGTCAGGGAACACGCAGAGGCCGCTGGAAGGCCATGAGTGGACAGAAACTGCATGTCTGGATGCTGGACTGCGATGCAGGAGCTCTGTGGGGTGACGCACAGCTGCTCCCGGATGTCTCTATCCCTGGCCACCGCTGACTCTGACCTGAGGGATTATGGCCTAACTTCTCTCTCCTGTGGCAAAAGCCAGCTCTACTCCTTTCTCTGTACCTGTCTAAGTATTTTCTAGGAGCAGGGTTAAGAGTACATGGATGCTGGTTCCTAAATACCAGTGTTTTCCACTGTGAAAGCCATCACCTCAGTACTGTCTAACGACCTAACAGCCACCCGGTACCCACACAACACAGAGAATCAAGCTGTGGGAGGAAGTGAGTGTTTTCATCTCGCCCCCCAGGGAGCTGCAGAGGGCTGGTGCCTACCTGATCACACGAGTATGGCCCTGTAAGGTTGTGCCAACTTCCCCCATGCCGTCTTTCCACTTATAGAGGTCAACCCGTTGGTTACTCTGAAAAGAAACAAGGGAAAGAAGGCATCAGAATATATGCTCTCACCCCAATCTGCTTAAGGTCAATAAAGGGAAGCCATGTCGAAACCAACTTGCATGGCGAAGATCCTACAGACTGAGCATGTGAGTAAGGGTCATGGAGATGTACCCAGACCATAGAAGAATCTCCTCCCTATTCTGAAGGTCACACACCCTTCTCTCTCAACTGCTAGCACAGCAGATATTTTTAGCTCACTTTTACCATTATCGAGTGCCTAGAGTCCACCTGCCGAATCAACTGATGTCTTAAAAACATAGATGCACAAGAGAAAGAACAGAAACACCATCAAAAGGGTGTCCAAGAAGGCAAAATTACACAAGACTGTTTAAAACAGGCCTATATCAAACTTATTCATTTATTATAATTATAATTTTTAATCCTCACTCGAGGATATTTTTTCCATTGCTTTTTTTTACAGAGTATAAAGGAGAGGAAAAGATAGAAACATAGATGTGAGAGAAACACATCGATTGGTTGCCTCCTGTAGGAGCCCTGACCAGGGCCCAGGGAGGGGCCGCAACAAGGTATATATGCTCTTGACAGGAATCAAACTCGGGACCCTTTTGATCCATAGGCCAGCACTCTATCCACTGAGCCCAAAGCCGCTAGGGCTCAAATTTCTTAAAGACTTAAACAGAATGAACAATAGAAACAATAGTTACAACAGGAAAAAAAGAAGAAGAAAAAAGCTTTGATCAAACTATATTTCACTTAAAAACACAACAAACCAGCAAAGGCTCCTTAACTATCATGAGTTTATGAAACACACTGATAGGAATAAAGGTTACTAACAAGCTATTTAATAATATATATACGACTGATTTTCACTTTAGTTCCGAGTCATATAGATTGATAATACTTTGAGATTTTTATCTTGAAATGCCTGATTCCAATTCTAAATCAGTAAGATTGCTGTGAAGAGATTAGGATTCCGCCGAGACCGGTTTGGCCCAGTGGATAGAGCGTTGGCCTGCAGACTGAAAGGTCCCAGGTTCGATTCCGGTCGGGGGCATGTATCTTGCTTGCGGGCACATCTCCACAGTGGGGCGTGCAGAAGGCGGCTGATCGATGTCTCTCTCTCTCATCAATGTTTCTGACTTTCTATCTCTCTCCCTTCCTCCAGGTAAAAAATCAATAAAATATATTTAAAAAAAAAAAAGAGAGATTAGGATTCCAAATAGCTTCCACTGAGACTAAGCGTGAAAAGAAAGCCCCTTCATCTTACAATACCCTCTGGCATTTCCAAAGGGTCTGCTCAGTGAACGAGGCACATTCACAGGCAAGTCCCTGGTCTTTCTCACCACACTACACACTGGGTGTCATCACCCGTGTCTCATATGCATGAGGCAACTGAGGCTTCATCAACTGATGCTCAAAAAGAAAAAAAAAAAATCAAATTGAACTTCATTAAAATTAAAACTTTTATGTGGACATTATCAAGAAAACGAAAAGGCTCTGGCCAGGTAGCTCAGTTGGTTGGAGCATTGTCCCAATGTGCTGGGACTGCAGGTTCGATCCCCAGTTGGGGCACATATGGGAGTCAACCAATAAATGCAGACGAGACCAGTTTGGCTCAGTGGATAGAGCATCGGCCTGCGGACTGAAAGGTCCCAGGTTCGATTCTGGTTAAGGGCATGTATCTTGGTTTCAGGCACATCCCCAGTAGGGGGTGTGCAGGAGGCGGCTGATCGATGTCTCTCTCTCTCTCATCGATGTTTCTAACTCTCTATCCCTCTCCCTTCCTTTCTGTAAAAAAAATCAATAAAATATATATACAAAATAAAAAAATAAAAGGGAAAGAATTAGAACTTTGTTGTTGTTGTTAATCCTCAACATAGAATATTAAAAAAAAACAATAAATGCATAAATAAGTGGAACAACAATCAATGTTTCTCTCTCACACTCTCTCTAGAATCAATCAATAAAATTTTTTTCAGACTGGCTGCTCTGAAAAGCCATCTTTGCATTGTTCCTGTGGCTTCCTCTCTGCTCACTGCAACCACCTCCTCCATCACCTCCTCCACCACCGCGGACTCCGGCAGCTTCTTCGCCAGAGTCCTCCAACTCAGTTTTCTTTGTTGTTGTTTTGTTTTTTTAATTCTCTGCATAGGATCACCGGCGTGCCCCACCATGTCAGACACGGCCGTGGACACCAGCTCCGAGATCACCATCAAGGACTTAAAGGAGAAGAAGGAAGTTGTGGAGGAGGCAGAGAATGGAAGAGATGCAGCTGGGAATGGAAATGCTAATGAGGAAAATGGGAAGCAGGAGGCGGACAATGAGGTAGATGAAGAAGAGGAAGAAGGAGGGGAGGGGGAAGAAGAGGAAGAGGAAGGTGATGGTGAGGAAGAGGATGAAGATGAGGAGGCTGAGGCAGCTACAGGCAAACGGGCAGCTGAAGATGATGAGGATGACGATGTTGACACCAAGAAGCAGAAGACTGATAAGGAGGACTAGACAGCAAAAAAAAGGAAAAGTTAAAGGCCTCCGTGACCTATTCACCCTCCACTTCCCGTCTCAGAATCTAAACATGGTCACCTTCGAGTAGAGATTCCCGCCTGCCTGCCCACCCACCTACCTCGGGCAGTGCCACCTGCAGATGACACACGCTCTTTGCCACCCAGGCAAAACCACAACGTGAATTTGCAACAGGGGGAAAAAAAACTTCCAAGGCCCTGCTATTTTTCTTAAAAGTACTTTAAAAAGGAAAATTTATTTGTATTTTTTATTTACATTTTATATTTTTGTGCATATTGTTAGAGGTCAGCCATTTTTAATGATCTTGGGATGACCAAACCAGCCTTTGGAGCATTCTCTGTCCTACTTCTGACTTTACTTGTGGTGTGACCATGTTCATTATAATCTCAAAGGAGAAAAAAAAACTTTGTAAAAAAAGCAAAAACAACAACAAAAAAACAATCTCATTCCGAGCATTCCAGTAACTTTGTGTATGTACTTAGCTGTACTAGAAGTACAGTTGGTTTGGATGAGGTGGTTAAAAAGGCCAAAGATAAAAAGGTTCCTTTACCCCCTTTTTTTTGTCTATGAAACTGCTGTTTATTTTTTTTGGCCTGTTTGATGTATGTGTGAAACAATGTTGTCCACAATACACGGGAATTTTATTTTGCCGAGTTCTAACAAAAAAAAAAATTTTTTTTTTCAAAAAGTAAAAAGAATCTTCAGAAGTACAGAAAATACTTGCAAATCATATATCTGATGAGGGTCTAGTGTCAAAGTGTATAGAGAACTCTTGCAGCCCTGGCCAATATGACTCAGTTGAGTGTCATCCCATGCACCAAAAGGTTGCCATTTTGATTCTTGGTCAGCAACCGTGGCCGGGTTACAGGCCTGATCCGGTAGGTGGTGTGCAGGAGATAGCCAATTGATATTTCTCTTTCTCCCTCTCCCTTCCTCTCTCTCTCAAAACCAAGAAAAATATATTTTAAAAAGAACTATTACAATTCAAAAGCAAAAAGACAAACAACCCAAAGCAAAAATGGGCAAAGGACTTGAATAAATATTTATCAAAAAAAAGATATACAAATGGACAACAGGCCCATGAAACGATGCTCAACATCATTAGGGAAATGCAAATCAAACCCAAAGTGAGGTACACTCACTAGAATGCCTATAATTTTTTAAAATTTAAATACAACAGGAGGTAACTGCTTTTGGTGACAATGTGGATAAAATGGAACCATTATGCATTGCTGGTGGGACTGTAGAACAGTTCAGTCACTGCAGAAAACAGTTTCACAGTTCCTCAAAAAGTTAAACACAGACTTATCACATGACCCTGCCATTCCACTCCTAGATATATACTAAAAAGAAGTGAGTCCAAGTGGTGTGGCTCAGTTGCTGAGCATCAATCTATGAACCAGGAGGTCACGGTTCGATTCCTGGACACGTGTCCAGGTTGCAGGCTCAATCCCCCGAAGGGGTTGTGAAAGAGGAAGCTGATCAATGATTCTTTCTCAGCATTGATGTTTCTATCTCTCTCCCTCTCCCTTCTTCTCTCTGAAATCCATTTTTAAAAAAGAAAAGAAAAAAAGAACACTTTCCTTTGAGTGGAAAGGGCATATGGAATCTTCTGATCCCTCTGAAAGCACTGAAGATCAACCACAGCTGAGCTCACTAGTTCCTCCTCAAAACGCATTTCAGCATCACTGGCTAGTGACATTGCTGCTAATGAAAACAGGTTCTCATCACGCAAAGAAGTACTGTAGAGGCCAGCTACCTGTTCCCTTGAAAATCTGGATTCAATCCTTAGAAATA
This sequence comes from Lasiurus cinereus, assembly GCA_011751065.1. Taxonomy (NCBI): domain Eukaryota; kingdom Metazoa; phylum Chordata; class Mammalia; order Chiroptera; family Vespertilionidae; genus Lasiurus; species Lasiurus cinereus. Next base: position 16,711,751 of record JAAGEH010000452.1, read on the forward strand.
CGAAGTCTGACACCTATGGTACCAATAAAACCTTTTCAGATGCATAACCTCTGTCTTCCTTTTAGAACCACCCACACCTCTTTTGCGCCTGAGAAATGAGGGTTACATTCTCTTCTCTACAGAGGACATGCAGCTTTCAGCCCCAGGCCACACATTTAGAAGCCTTTTCATACAGCCCTTAAATGAACTCACCGAAGCTGCGAAGTAGTGAGCAAAGCTCTCATGAGGATTCCACTGCACAGCTCCAATGTCCCACTTGCTCTGGCGAGAGATCTTTCGGTGACCTTCGAAAGGGGCATCTAGATTAACGATGTATAGGAACCGGCGGCTAGGAGAACAACATATCATGATGACACTATAACCTCATTAGCATTAAAATAGAAAAGCACATTTAGAATTACCTATGATTTGTGAGCAGTGCTCAAAAAAAAGATCCCATATATATCGACTATTTATCTACTCTGAAAGGCATGCAAGTGACAGGAGTAACTAAGGTGGCTGTTAGACAAGCAGGAGCTGCATCCCTGTGAGTACTCCTCTAGAGATCATCTTCCCCCCACAAATCTGACCTCCTCCCACCACACTCAGCTCCAACCCTGCCCCTCTCGCAGCCTTTCCCAATGCCCCAGCTCGGACAGTCACTGCTTCTACATTACTCCCAATATGTGGTTTGCATTTTGACTGCAGCCTTTATCTCTGTAGCACAACCAATGTTAGGATTCTCATCCTGAACCAACTAAGTGTCCAGAGTATAGACCAGGTCTTGAATATCTTTATATGTCCAGAATCACTAAGGCAGTGTTTACCACGCTTTAACAAAATGCATGTTAAATTAAACTTATCACTTAACCAAATATCCTGTAGAAAAACCTCAACTTCCCTTACAAGTCGTCTACCTGAAAGGGAAACTAAATGAAATCTAACAGGAGGAGAAATAACAACAACAAAAAATAATGAAAATAACATATTAAGTGTCAATAATATTCAAGGTACCAATCAATATAAATGAAATGAGAACAGGGATGTCCTGTGTTCACTTATTTTTCCTTTTTTTTTTTGCTATGTAAATTAACATTTCAGCAGCCATTGGCTATCAATTAATTATTAGAGAGTACTCCAAGCCCCTGGATATCGATGAATATAGATGGGCTCAAAAATGAAGAAAAAGATTAATAGTCCCTAATCAGAAAAGATAGGAAATGGAAGGTTAAAATGGCATGGGAAACTAGCAGAAACCCTAAGAGGGATAGTTAAGGGAGAAGAAGGAATGCATAGGTAGGACACAAATTCACAGAACTTCCAAAACTTCTAAAAAGTTGCAGCAGAACAAAGATGTAGAACCTCTGGCCAGCTGGCATCTTACCATTAGAACAAACCACAGGAAAAGGCTGAGCTAAAATATATGAGGTGCCTGTCAACAGGGTTCAGAGACATTCTAGAGCAAATACAGGACAGACGATAAACATACACATTCATCTTCATTCTCCTTTAAAGACCCATTAAAATAAGAACCTATAATAATAAAAGCATAATATGCTAATTAGACCGGACAACCTTCCAGATGAAGCCGGGGCTGCCAGGCAAGCCAGGTGTCTGCTGGCAGCAGGAGGGAAGGCTGGGCCCCAGGTGCCAGAGGGAAGCCGGTGCCGGCAGCCAGAGGAAGGAAGGCCTGCTTTTGCACGAATTTCATGCATTGGGCCTCTAGTATATCTATGAGTAAGTCAGTTCTTACTTGGGAAAAGTTTAACTCTAGCTTTGGAGAAAAGAGAAAGATCAAATTTAGCTCATGGAAGACAATAGGGCTAGCTGGTTTGACTCAGTGGATAGAGCATTGGCCTGCAAACTGAAAGGTCTCAGGTTTGATTCTGTTCAAGGGCACATGCCCAGGTTGCAGGCTCAATCTCCAGGTTGGGGGGTGCAGGAGGCAGCCGATCAATGATTTTCTCCTCATTGATGTTTCCATCTCTCTCTCTCTCCTTCTCCTTCTTCTCTGAAATCAATAAAAAAAACTTTTTTTAAATTTTGTGCCAGAAGATACTATAGAAATAAGGTAGTTCAATTTATTTATGATGAAATCCAGTTCTTTCATGAGAAAACTGAGTCCAGGGAGGCAACTGAAAATGCCACAATTAATGGCACTGCCAAATGAGAACCAGGATCCCTTCAATCCTAGAAACTATCTGTTAAACTATACCAGCTGGCATCCTTCTGAAGAGTTCATGCAGTAAACAGAGAACTGCAATTCTAAGACCAGTCACTAAAATTTCAAAGGAATTTTATTGCTTACCTGTTAGGCAGAGACAAAAATAACTGCAAATCATCTCTACCAGTAACCCTGAGGTCAATAGGATAGCAGAACTAAACTCTATGATCGTAACCCTTAGATATAAGATTATTTTCTAATTTCCCAGAAACCTCTTAATTTTCCATCTGTTCCCAGAAGTCATGGCAGACAAACAGCAAGCTCACTCACCCAGAAAGCACCGCATGCTGCCCGAGACAGTCCACAGACATTGCCGTAGCCTGTGAGAGAGAAAACAGACTTAGTTCTGCTAGCAAAGCCAGCTCAGGTTGGAGAAGACAGGCAGGTAGTCAGTCACCGTGAGTTCTTCCTCTTCCCATGGCTAAGGCATTCCCCAGCTTTTACCCCTTTCCAGTTGTTATCCAAATCTCACACTTACCTTCCACAACAGGGCAGTTCCTATCTGCTCCTTCGACACCAGGACTACTCACCACCAATACGGGCATGTTCTGAATGGAGGAGACAGAAGTTCTAGAGCCCTTGGAGAATCTAACTAACTTAGAGCAAAGAGAGCTACTCAGAGCAAAACCTGACCTGGGACATCATTCTCTCTCTCTCTCTCTCTCTCTCTCTCTCTCTCTCACACACACACACACACACACACACACACACACACCCTATGCCTTTGCAAAGGGCACAGACTCCTCCTCCAAGCTGAATGACAATGGTAATATTCAAACCTCAGCCCTACTGAATCCACAGATATATTCTTGTTGGGATACCCAGTTGCCACTTAATCTGAGATTTCTAGTACCATTTTCACTAGAAATCTCCTTCCCAGGTCTCCCAATTCCTAGGAAGCATCATCTTTTCAGGATCCAATGTCTAATTCCCAAGAGACCACACCCTGCATTTAGGCCAGGTCGGTGTGGCTCAGTTGGTTGAGTGTCATCCCACACACCGAGAGGTCACCTGTCTGATTCCTAGCCAGGGCACCCACCAGAGTCTTCAGCTCATCACTAACAGGGAGCATACAGGAGGCAGCCAAATGATGTTTCTCTCATTGATGTTTCTATTACCCTCTCCCTTTCCCTCTAAAAAAAAAAAATTCAATGAAAAAAAAATTTTAAATGGCTGCATTCAGGCTAAAGCATGAGGCTGTTTTTAATCATGGCAGCTACAACCCTAAATTCTCTTATTTGGACAAGTTCAACTCCAGCTGCATTTTCAGGGCATTATCTGAAACAGTTTGTGCTACTGTTTAGTTATTAAATGCTCTAAGTTACTTCTAGAACCCATCAAGAAAGAGTCCACGGGCTGCTGCTACATTCACAAATCACCAGAAATTCTCTTCCTCACTCTCACTGGTCTCATTAATGGGTTTCTCATGAAATATGCCATAGGTAATATTGGGGACAAGAAGCCAGAGTGCTCTCGCTGGAGGCTAAAAAGTGTTTATTATGCATCCTTCATCCCACTAGTCATAAGCAGGAAAAAAGCCCTACTGGAAAAGGCAGGAAGTGAAATGAGATGTCATTTTCACAACTCTACCGTGTAATTTATAGATTAAAGGCATGAAATAAAGATGGGGCCTCCAACCCTCTCCCTTCCCCCCTCCCTCTCTCTCTAAAAGTAGTCAACGACATACATATATATGGTTTTTTAAATCATCTTGAAGATAGAAAGAAAAAAAAAACAGAACAAAAATCACCTTGATATTTATCACAGCTTTAATCATAATCGCCAAAAACTGGAAAACACAAATTACGACCTATCTATATACTGGAATACTACTGGGCAATAAAAAGGAAGAGACTAAATAATATGTTCAAAACATGAGTGAATCTCAAAAGCACTAGGTTAAGTGAAAGAAGCCATATTCAAAAGGTAACACACTGGCCCTGGCCAGTTTGGCTCAGTGGATAGAGCATGACACAAGGACTGAAGAGTCCCGGGTTAGATTCTGGTCAAGGGCATGTGCCTCAGTTGCAGGCCCATCCCAGGAATGGGGTACATGCGGGAAGCAACCAATCGATGTTTCTCTCTCTCTGTCTTTTCCCCTCCCTTTCACTCTCTCTAAAAATCAATGGAAAAATATCCTCGGATGAGGATTAACAAAAGGTAACACACTGTATGTTCCATTTGTTATAAATATCACATCAGCAAGCTGCCAGAGGATGGGAGTAAAGAAAGCAGGCTGGCACGAGGGAGTTTTTTAGAGTAATAAAAATGTTCTATATTTTAATTATGGTAGCTACGGGACTACAAACACTTGTCAAAACTCATCCAATTGTACACATAGAGGGTGAATTTTATTATACATTAATTATACCTCAATAAACCTGGATTTTTAAAAGTCACTCTAGCTAGTTGGAGGGTGTATTACATGAGAAAAAAAAGTGGGGTGCAAGGAGAGAAGTCCCAACTGCTTTGGACATACTGAGTTTGAACTGTCTCACAGATGCTGAAGTAGAGCCATTTGGCAGAGAGATGACTTCTTTGAGTCCAAAATTCCTATCATCATACAATAATCATATCCTGTAGTATTTTTTAAAATTTATTTTTACGATTGAGTTAGAGACTTGTTAACATTCCACCACCTTACCTCTCTTTAAGAGTGGAAACTATCCAATCTCCACTACACTTTCCAATACCATAGCCAATAATTAAGTGGTTATTTAAATGGCAATTAATGAAAATTTAATTAAAAATACAGTATCTCAGTTACACTAACCCCATTTCAGATGTTCAAGGCTACATTCCCATCATCACTGGATGGTGTTGCCCTAGAATAGTGGTCGGCAAACTGCAGGTCTCGAGCCACATGCAGCTCGCAAGCTGCGGTTTGCCCCTCTGTTAACTAATGAGTTTGCCGACCACTGGGATAGGGACTTAATCACAAGCAATAACAATAGCCTGTAATTATTGGAGTCGAGAGTCTAGGTCAGTGGTCAGCAAACTCATTAGTCAACAGAACAGGGCAAACCGAGGCTCAAGAGCCGCATGTGGCTTGAGAGCCGCAGTTTGCCGACCACTGCCCTAGAAGATTATGTCTAAATTTTCTTACAGTGCTAACAACACTCATTGATTCCAAGGAACACTTCAGAGTAGTTGCCAAGTAGCACAGGTTCTTCACTATTAACTGGTGACAGTCACATCTCAAGGCACTGTTTTACAAAGTGATGATGCTTGTATAAGCTGTTAAAGAGCTTCACCTTTCCGGCTGTGGTTTTTCTTTTTAAACATATTTTATTGCTTTTTTTCCAGAGAGGAAGGGATAGGGATAGAGAGTTAGAAACATCGATGAGAGAGAAACATCGATCAGCTGCCTCCTGCACACCCCCAACGGGGATGTGCCCGACCAAGGTACATGCCCTTGACCGGAATTGAACCTGGGACCCTTCAGTCCACAGTCTGCAGTCTGATACTATATCCACTGAGCCAAATCGATCAGGGCACAGCTGGGGTTTTTCACTGGAAAACCTAAAAGCTTTAATTTTTTTTAATGATTTTTTTTAAAGAGGAGGGTATTTTTTAAAGTTTATTGTTTGGGCTTTCTTTTCCGAAAGACAGTATTAAGAGTTTCAACTTTTTGTTTCTACATTAATGAAATAGTTCATGAAATGGGTCCCTACCCTCCTAATTAGCACCAGATTCAACCACAAAATCATGCTAATTCATGCCAAGATGTACCCTTCCCACTGAATAGAAAAATCAGAAAGAACAGAAACTCCCACAAGGTAGTTAAATTACCCAATTTACTTTGTCTTCTTACTTTGACAATGGCTGTTTTGGATTAATTATCTGATACTACTTCATAGCATCCTAATATACGTGTCAACACTCTCTCTCCGTAGGTCTCTTCAATTACATTTCTATAGAGAAGCTGGGTGACTGGGTTTCTATGAGAATTAAAGGGTTTACAGATTAGCAGCTTCCAAATTAGCAGGTTCAGAAGTACCATACATGATTTTGCTCTTAGTCCTCAGTGAAAGCAATTAACAATATAGATAACAGGAATATGATGTTTTTTTTCCTTGAGGCTGGCACATCCCTTGGGAGAGGCCGACAGTGCTAAGTGCTTCAGAATCCTTTCATCAGGATGCTGCTACTCAAATTCTCCATGGGAACTATGCATCAGAGAGCACCAAAGAGCAAATTGGTGGGTGGCTCCTTCGGAAATTGTGCTTATAGCAAAATGGGATGGGGTTTTTAGAAAGAAGAAACCATATCACCCCTTGTAGTAATCCATTTTCCCTTCGGAATAAATCCCCTGAGTATTAACACAGTGCCAGACACAGTGTGCACTGGGCCACAAGAGTTCAATAAATCCTTGTGAATGAGTGAATTGAAAGCCTGACACACAAAAGGTATTCCAAATATATATATATACATATATATGTATATACATATATATATACATATATATATGTGTGTGTGTATATATATATGTATATACATATATATATATATATATCCCTATTATGCAAATAGACCGAATGGCAGAACAACCGAACAACCAAACAACCGGTCATTATGACATGCGTCGAACACCAGGGAGCATGCACAGAACATGGCAGGTATCAGCAGCAGGCGGCAGAGCACGGAACATGGCAGCTGTCGGCCACAGCGGGATGGTGGGCCAGGTGAGTGGGGACGCCAGACCAAGGCGTCATCAGGGCGAGCCCCTTGGTGGTACTGAAAATTCTTTGCTCCCATGCACCATGGTCCCGCCCAGCACTTGCACCAGCTGCTGGCACCGGCCCCAATTGCTCTGCACGGTCAGCGGGTGCAAGTGGGGCCAGTGCCATCAGCGTGTTGGGAGTTGTGAGGATGGTGGGAGTGGTGCTGCCAGCAGACAGAGGACAGGGCCACGGCAGGAGGGTCTGGACAGGAGTGTGGAGGATGGGCCGAGACCCACCCCTGTGCCCACTGCAGCCTCGCAGTCCACAGTTCCTTTCGAGGTGCACAAATTCATGCACTGGGCCCCTGGTATGTGAATAAAAAGAGTATCACCCAGACACTGTGCTAGGTGCGAGGGGAGGCGTGGGTGGGTATGATATTTATTGAGGAACAACTGTATGATGGGCTCATACAGGGTAGTGTAATGAGGCCAAGAAGAGTTACAAATCCCAATGCGGCCGCAGAACGGGAGGCCTTAGTCAAGTCACAGGGTCAGCCAAACCAGGATCAGCTTTCCCACTTGGAAAAAGGGGTAACATCTACTTATCATTGTGTGGTTCTTTCATGAATTAATGACAGCACAGCCTGGCATATGAAAGACAGGAAATAGAAGAATCCCTAGTAAGGGCTAACGTTCTTTGAGGCGTACCTTGTGCCTGTCACTGTGCCACACATTCTAAATGTATGACATCCAAACTTTCATGCCAACCCTATTAGGTGCATATGATTCACACTTTCTCACGGTGAGAAAAACGAATGTGCAGAAGGTGAGGTCAGGCTAGGGACTGTGCTGGGTTCAACCCAGGCAATAGTGCAACGCACACACTCCTAATTCACTCCCTATATGGGATTTTCCATCCTTCTACATCAGCAACCAATAAAAGCTTAGGCACTGAAGCAGGCACTTTGCATTCGGTGTTTTTTGTTTTGTTTTTTAAATCAACTCTGCCCCAAAATCCTGTGAACTGGGTTAGGATCCATTGCTGATGCTCAGAGTTCTGCGACTGGTCCAAAGTCACTACTGAGCGCGGTCCACAGCCTCGAGGAGCAAACAGCCAGTCCCCCATCCCGGCCCAGGGAAGCCGACCCCTCATCCTTTCACTCGTGCGCAATCTCTGCGCCCCGGCGTCCCAAGAAGGCAGACCCCACTCCCCACACCCCCGCGAGTAACCCCCAAACCGTGTTCGTGCCTGCCCCCATCGCCCGCTCGCACTCTCAGGTCTAACAGCCCCCAGTCGTCCCCGCAACCCCGGCGGGAGGAGCCGCCCCGCCAACCCCGAGACGGACCCGGCAGAGGGGGGGAGGGGAACCGGGAGAGCGCATGCCCAGAAGGCTCCATTTGGCCCCCCCCTCCCCGCCGCCAGCTCACCTGAGAGTCGCGGAACTCCACCACCACGTTCTCGCTGCTCCATCGTGCCGCCATCTCCCACCCGGGTCGTCCCGGCCCCCCAAACCAACGTTCCCGGATTCGGGGAGCCCCACAGCAGCCCGCAAGTGAGCCCAGCCACGCCACGCCCCCCTCCGCCTGACTGCAAACCATTGGCTATCCCACATATTGGCCACGCCCCCTCTTCCCGGTTCCTCCAATTGAGGCACTGCGTCTACCAGAACAGGCACGCCCCCTTCACTTCCGTCAATTGGCCGAAGTCACACAAGCACCTCGCAACTGCTGACACACGCCCGCTGCCGCGAGATGTGCTGGGAGTTGTAGTCCAAGGTCGGAAACTCTTGGGTAACCCGGGTAGAGTCCTCCCTGTCTCCTCCCGGTGCCCCGGTAAGGCCTCTAAGATGTCTACAATTCAAAACCCAACGTTCTCGTGCAAACCAAAGGTTACCTCGTCCCCTGAGGTCTGCCATAAACTCATTATTGTTCCATACAGTACAATAGCACCGACCAAAGTCTTCAGGGACCCCAGGGGTTTCCGAAGCCAAAACAATTTTGATCATCTTACTAAGAGGTTATTTGCCTTTTTCTCTTTCTCTCTCTCTCACGAGGGCACAGTGGAGTTTTCCAGAGGCTACGTATGATATATATTGTAACAGACTGAATGGTAGAAGCAGATTTGAGAGAATCCAGTGGTTTGGGTTGTTGTTGTTTTTAAACGTTTATAACAGTTTATTTGAGCCAAACAGATGACATATATCGGGGAGAAGATCTAAAATGCTCCTCCAATGGTTTCTTAATTAAGTCAGACATTAAAGAGATTTGCCACTTTTCCCAATGAAATGTTTTTGTTTTGGAAAATATAGTTATTTTTCACTTATAAAATATATTATTAATGTTTAAGTAAAATAATGAGCAAATATGTTTTAAATTCTAAGTTTTCATTTCTAATAGTCACTATCAATAGATAGCCCATATAAAAGTTTTGGTGGGGCCGAGACCGGTTTTGGCTCAGTGGATAGAACATCGGCTTGCGGACTGAAAGGTCCCAGGTTCAATTCCAGTCAAAGGCATGTATCCTAGTTGCGGGCACATCCCCAGTAGGGGGCGTGCAGGAGGCGGCTGATAGATGTCTCTCATCGATGTTTCTCTCTATCCCTCTCTCTTCCTCTCTATAAAAAATCAAAAAAATATATTTTAGAGATCAAAAAGTTTAAGAACTGCAGTGATAAGCATATGTAGGGATTCTCTTCTTTTATCCCACCCTCTCAAATCCTGGCTTAATTGTCTTAGATTCAATTTTTTAAAACATATGTGTGTGTGTGTGTGTGTGTAATTGATTTCAGAGAGGAAGGGAGAGAGAGAGAAATCAATGACTAGAGAGAATCATTGATTGGCTGCCTCCTACATGCCCCCCACCAGGGATTGAGCCTACAACCCAGGTATTAATTAATGCAATTGAACCTGGGTGGGACCCTTCAGTCCACAGGCCAATACTCTATCCACTGAGCCAAACTGGCTAGGGCTCAATTTTTTTTATAGAAAGGGAGAATGACTTACTTCATTTATTTGGTTGTTGTACAGCATTAAGCACAGGGCCTGGAATGTAGACAATACTCAAGTGTGGATTATTGTTCTCGTTAATATCATCACTATTTCTGTGTGCAAGTCCTTGTGTGAATAGAAATAAAAAGGCTTCCCTTCTCTCCTGGACTGTTGGATATAATGGGGAGGACAGACTTATTAACAATTAAGGTGGCCAACTCATCCCGGGAAATCTTTGGTCCAAACAAACTGGGACAATTGATCACTGAACAATCGGTATGCACTTGGCAGAATGAATGTGGTTTCATAAAAGGCTTGCAAGCAATGTCACAGGAGAGGACAGGCTAAATGGGGGACTTGGCATAGCGTTCTAAAGAAGGTAACATTTCAGCTTTTCAGAACAATATTAGGAGTTCAATAGACTGCACTATCCAAAAAAAGTACTTCAGCCTGAAAAGTGTGAACAAAGGCTCTGAAGTGTGAAGAGCGGGACACAAGCCAAAGGCGTAAAGCAGTTCCCCAATTAATACTCATGGCACCGTGCTCCTTTCTTTCCGTCCAAATACATCGCAATTTGTAATTCAGTATGTATGTGTTTGTTTCATGTTTTTAAGCTTCAGTAGGACAGGGACAAGGTCTGTCTTGTTCAGCCCTGCATGGTGACTGCATATACAAGGCACTCCATGAATATTTACCCAGTAAGTGAATGTGAAAAGCATATAAAGTCATGCCCCCAGAGTGCTGCATAGGTCAAAAAGATGCCTTCTATGAAACCAAAAGGCAATTTAAAAATATATATATTTTTTTTTATTGATTTTTTTACAGAGAGGAAGGGAGAGAGAGAGTTAGAAACATCTATCAGCAGCCTCTTGCCCACCCCCTACTGGAAATGTGCCCAAAACCATGGTACATGCCCTTGACTGGAATCAAACCTGGGACTCTTCAGTCCACAGACCAATGCTCTATCCACTGAGCAAAACCGGGTTTGGCCAAAAGGCAATTTTTAAAGCTATTCATAGTCTTGTCCAGGCTGGTGTGGCTCTCAGTTGGTTGAGCATCACCCCATGCACAGAAAGGCAGCCACTTCAATTCCCGGTTAGGGCACATAACCCAGGATGTACATTCGATCACGGTTGGTGTATGTGCGGGAGGCAACTGACCAACCTATGTGTGTCTCTCCCTCCTTCCCTCCCTCCCTTCCTCACTCTCTAAATAAAACCATACACAGTCTTTATTTGCAATCCTTTACACGCAGAATATAATACAGAACCACCAATCATTCCCTTAAAATCATTTGTTTCTTTCCCATCCATCTCTCAGTTATTCTCACAAACTGCAGCCCTGAAAGAACTCCTAGGGCCCTGTCCTCCATCGTCCTGTACTGGCCTGTCTTCCAACCTCCCAGTTTCCTCCACGTTCTCCATCACAAAAGGCCAAAGACTGCTCTGGAGAGAAGGGCCTCAGCTCAGAGAGCCAGGAAGGCAGAAAACTGCAAACCAGGTTCAAGGGCGGGGAGAAAGAAATATGAAGAATACTTTCTATGGTAGCTCATGCCATCACATAGGAATATATTGTCAGTGTAAGAAACATCCAAACCTGTAAAGAATTTTTATAAGATTTTATTTGAGCCAAACTGATGACAACTGCCAGGAAGCAAGATCTCAAATGCTCAGGAAAATGACAGTTTGGCAGGTGTTTCGTGTGTGTGTGTGTGTGTGTGTGTGTGTGTGTGTGTCTGTGTTTTAATGCATTTGAGATAAAGGGAAGGAAGGAAGGGAAGAAAGATTACATAAAGGTGGGAGAAAGCAAGGCAGGGATTGTATTACAAGATAGTTAAGATTATAGTAGTATTTGCTTTCTTAGGGGTGGTTAAACCTTATTGCAAAAGTGTGTTAACCTGGATGCCCAAAAAACGATAGTCAGGGCTTGCTTAAGGCAAAGATAAACATTTTACTAAAAAAGTTATATGCCTTCCTGGGCCAGTGTGATTCAGTTGGTTGAAGCATCATCCATACATTGAAAGGTGACAGGTTCAATTCCCCATCAGGCCACTAACCAGGTTGCAGGTTTGATCCCAGGTTGGAGTGCCAACAGATTGATCTCTCTTTCTCTCTCCCTCTTTAGGATTCTCTCTGAAGTCAATAAAAATTGTTTTAAAAATAAAAAGTTATATGCCTGCCCTAACCAGTTTGGCACAGTGGATAGAGCATCGGCCTGCAGACTGAAGGGTCTCAGGTTTTATTCCAGTCAAGGGCATTTGCCTTGGATGTGAGCATATCCCCAGTGCGGGGTGTGCAGGAGGCAGCTGATCGATGTTTCTCTCTCATCAATATTTCTACCTCTCTATTTCGCTCCCTTCCTCTCTGTAAAAAATCAATAAAGTACATTAAAAAAAAAAGATATATGCCTGAGGTGCGGCTACCCATTCTAGCCTGCCCAGTTAGGAATTTATGATCAAATCACCCTGTGAGATTATTTTCTTTTTTTTTCTTTTTTTATTATTATTTATTTTTTTAATCTTTTTTTTTAATTAATTTTTTATACATATCTCCCCATTGCCCCCCCTCCCTCCCCGGCATACCCCAACCCCCCAGTGTCAATGTTCATTGGTTATGCTTATATGCATGCCTACAAGTCCTTTGATTGATCTCTTATCTACCTCCCTAACTTTAATCTTCCTGCTGTAATTTCACAATCTGATGCTTTACTACCTCTGTATCTATGAGACTGTTTTCTATAGAACCCCTTATTGTCCTCAAAATGAATTAACTAATTAACACACAGTATTCTTAGTTATTTATTTTCCCTATTTCCTGAGATGTCTTGGAAATAAATAGCCACTGAATGAGTGATTAGTAAATAGACAGGATATCTGACAGGTTGCAGCAAGAAATTCAGCTAGAAAAGTTGGAAAGGGCTAGCTAGGAAGGACCCTGCTTAGGCAGGTGAGTTTTACTATATTTTGTAGATATAGATATATTCCAAAGTTCTCTGTCTGTCTATATTCTATATAACAAAAGCCTAATATGCCAATTGACCAACCACTCGCTATGAGGAGCATTGATCACTAGGGTGCAGATGCTCAACGCAGGAGTTTCCCCCAGCCCACAGGCCCCAACCAGCTGCAGCAGTGGGGGGCAAGGCCAGGCCAGCCATGGGAGGTGCCAGCAGGGCCTCCCCCCCCCCAATTGTCTCATCGGTCCCCTGCAGATCAGCCCTGATCACCGACCAGGCCTAAGGACTCTTCTTGTGCACGAATTTCATGCACTGGGCCTCTAGTGCATATATAGTTTAGTAATCTGTTTCCCACTGCAATCAGTAGGAATGCCCTGTATACATGGCCTGAACATGTATTCAACACTTCCCCACTCCCACCTCTTTAGTTCTCTATTTCTCAAAAATCTGCTTGTCATGGTTCATAGGCACCGAAAGAACTCTGGGTTTCAAATTCTTGGTGCTCTGTGTTCTCTCAATGTTTTCTTTCTTAAATGTGAAAAGAGCCTGGTAGAATTTTTGAGAGAGGAAGCACGAGAACCTTTCAAACTGCTTTCTAGGGCCCTTCCTTTCCATCTCCCACCCACACTGTCATCATGAAAGAGTAGGGACTCTGGCCCAGCTGGGTGGCTCAATTGGTTAAGTGTTGTCCCCATACACCAAAAGGTTGTGAGCTCGATTCCTGATCAGAGCGAATACCAAGGTTACAGGTTTGATCCCTGGTCAGGGTGGGTATAAGAGGCAATCAAGCCCTTGCTTGCTTGGCTCAGTGGATAGAGCATCGGCCTTCAGACTAAAGGGTTCTGGGTTGGATTCTGGTCAACAGTACATGTCCAGGTTTTGGCCTCTATCTCTGATAGGGGTCCAATTCTCTCTCATCATTGATGTTTCTATCTCTCTCTCCCTCTCCCTTTCTCTCTGAAATCAATAAAAAATATATTTTACAAAAAATGGAGGCAATCGATGATGTTTCTCTCTCACACATTGATGTTTCTCTCTCCCCCAACCCTCTCTCTCTCTCAAATCAAATTAAAAATATTCCCAGGTGCCCTGGCCACTGTGGTTCACTTAGTTGAGTGTTGTCCCATGCACTGAGAGGTCACCAGTTTGATTCCCGCTCAGTACACATGTGGGAGTTGCAGGCTCTATCCCCAATGGGGTGCATCCAGGAGGCAGCCAATTGGTATTTCTCTCTCTCTCTCTTTCCCTTTCCTCTCTCTCTAAAATAAACAAGAACATATTTAAAAAAGAAAGAAGTGAGCCAAACTGATGACAACTTGGACCTGGGACTAAACTTTGCAATGTGGTCAAATCCAGAACTCTGAGGCTGCTGCTTCATTGTTGTGTACTAGTACCTCTGAGATCCACATATGAATATCATGTCTGAATCAGGGACTAGGGAATGTTGGAAGTCCCATCCCTTGTCCAGTAGACTTCAACATGCTGACCAGGCCACAGGGCCCTTATCACCAAAACAATGTCTTTTCAGAAGGCCACTTGCTAAGAAGGCAGGATCTGTGGCCAACTAGAAATCCAGGGCATTGTCTGTCTCTTATCAGCAACTAGCCTTGCAAATTTGAACAGAACCCTTTATCTTTCTAGTCTTCTGTTTCCTCTTCTGCAGAATGTCGAGTTAGCTGACCCTTCCATCTGTTTGCATCTGGGAATACTGGAATCCTGTCTTGAACCCCATTAGCATTTTCCCTCTCTTCATCAGTCAACAAAGATTTGAGGACGTGTCCACATGCTGGAGCTCCTTGCTAGGTGCATTTGGTTGCCCATTACCCTACTTTCTCTGTTTAAGTTTCTATTTTCAAGCAAAACAATAAAAGCATAAAGTGCTCTAAGAGGTCTGGGAGAAAAATACATGCCTATCCCCAGAGGAGGTGCAGGGTCCTCCCTCTGAAGTCATAGGAAGCCCTCCACACGCTCTGGCTTATGGGGACAGAAAGGAGGGCACGGGTTTTACAGCTTCCCGGAAGGAGCCCTAAAAAGCCATTCCCCTCGTTTTCTGAACCCTTTATGTCCCAGACTTACATTCTTCCAGAGATGTTTAAAACTGGGCTTTGCAGCATTATTATGCGCTCCGGTGTGCAGGTTTTGGCAACACCAGTTTTATTCAGCTCTTCCTCCTGACTATTCTGGTAGGTGGGTCAGTGCTTTATTAACCCTGTTTCATAGCTGAAGAAGAGCAGCTTGCCCAGGGTCAGTGAGAACATGAAGATGTGAAGCTTTAAAAAAAAAATAGAGTCCCAAATCTAGCTGGGGCCATTTCTGTGCCTGCTATCTTTGCATTGAGACTATCCAAAATGACTTGACACCTCCCCAGCCCCATTAACTTTACACCAAGAACCCACAGGAGAGACTTAGAGCAAAACACATATTGGACTCTTGATGTAACAAATGACAAATTGAAAGTAATCGGAGGCTGCGGGTTTCAGTGGATGCTTGTTGCTATGCTTTGAGTCTCTCTTTGTGAGATGTAAAGGGTAGAATTGGTTTTTTGGGGTTTTTTTAAGGGTAAAATTGTAACTGGACAATCAATGAGTCCGAGCTGCCTGTCACTACTTGAGCCAATTAAGCAGACAGGGTTGAATCATATATATGAGTGTTTATTCCAATACTGCCGTCAGTCTGGGACAGCCGGAGGCCATCCACAAAAATCTGCTCTGTAGCCCCCATTAGCCAGCTGCTTATATAAGGTAGGACAAAGATTACATGAAGAAGTAGGGATTATAGAAATGAGAAAGTAGGCGATTCTGGCTGGAGTACAACTTCATTGTTTGGGCGACAAGGTTATTAATCTTTCCATGATAATAGGCAGTTCTTGAATGAGAATGGATCACATTCCAAGGTTGATTCCCAGGTCCAAGGTTAACTCACCGATCCTGGGGGTGTATCACTCCCAGCCAGGTTAGAATGTCCCTTCTTTAACCAGAACAATCGTGGTTAACAGAGCATGATTATTATTCCCCATAACCATACCTAGTCTCCAATATTCTTTTTGCATCTTTTTTAAAAAATGTATTTTATTGATTTTTTTTACAGAGGGGAAGAGAGAGGGATAGAAAGTTAGAAACATCGATGAGAGAGAGAGACATCGATCAACTGCCTCCTGCATGCCCCCCACTGGGGACCTTTCACTCCTCAGGCCGATGCTCTATCCACTGAGCCAAACTGGTTTTGGCTGCATCTTAATATTTTCTTCTCAGAGAGGACATTTTCGTTTGAATAAATGTACAAGGCGATAACAAGGGCATTGCCTGAGGAAGGTGGCCGTTCAGGGTCCCACAGGGCACCTAAATTTAGTGTCAGCACATTGCAGAGAGTGAAGGCTTCACCTGAGTTCAAGGTCTCAGCTGTTCAGTGGCGCCAGATGAGAGACTGGCAAATGGTAACCATGAGATGGAAATGGAAACTTGAAGGGAAAACTATTAATTTATGAAACATTATACCTGTTAAGCAGGTCTAATCTTCTTCACCCCTTTGGAAAGCATACAGAGAACATGAAATTGTCACTTCAAAATTCCGTGGTGAGCATGTTCATTGTAAAGCTTAGAAGTTCAGCTCTGCTCTTACCAGCTGTGTGCCTTTTTAGTGTGCCTGTGGTATGTACTTTATATAAACCTCTACCTCTCTCCATAAACCATGGGTCAAACACAAAGGTATATAATGAAAGGATATAGTTTTTATCCATCCTGTCACCCAACTTTCCAGAACCTGCTGCCTACTCCCAGGAGACATTATGTTGTTTCATGTTCCCACCCAGCATCTTTATGAATATGTAAGCTAATAAAATATAGATCTTTATTTGGGGGGGAGGGAAGTCTCTTAATTTTTCAAGTCTTGACATCTTCAGTGTTCATTAATCACTGGTTATTTTTATTTTCTTCTTATTATTACTAGAGGCAGTCAAGGGCAAGGGCATATCCCCAGTGGGGGGTATGCTGGAGGTAGTAATAATAATAAAAAATTCATGCACTGGAGGTAGGGGGTCCCTCAGTCTGGCCTGCTCCCTCTCACAGTCCAGGAGCCCTCAGGGGTGGGAGGCAACCTAGTGATCAGGGGTAGGTGATGCCCCATTATACCTCTGCTGCTGCCACTGCCAGCAGTGCAAGCCTTGGCCAGCCCTGGTTACCTGAGCCTCAGGTAGCCCTGGGCAGATGGGCAGCCATCATCCAAGGCTTGCCTGCACCTTGGGCCAGCCCTGGGTGGCTGGGGGGCTGAGGGAACTGGGGAACTCTGGAGGCAGGAGCCCCAGCACAGCTGAGGGGATCAGGCACCACAATCTTGTGGCTGTAGGTGTGGCCATCTTTGAGAGCAGAGCAATCAATTAGCATATTCCCTCCTTATTGGCTGTGGGCACCGCCATGTTTGCAACAGCATGAGGATCAGTTAGCATATTCCTTCTTTATTAGATAGGATTATTATTTTTCATGTTTGTATTGATTTTTAGAGAGGAAAGGAGAGGAAGAGACAGAAACATCAATGATTAGAGAGAATCATCGATTGGCTGCCTCCTGCATGCCCCCTATTGAGGATCAAGTCTGCAAGCCTGGCATGTGCCCTTGACTAGAAAGAACCCGGGACCCTTAATTCCACAGGTTGACACTCCATCCACTGAGCCAAACTGGCTAGGGCTATTTTTTAAATTGATTTTGAGAGAAAGTGGAAGAGAGAGTAAGAATGAGGGGGGGAGGGAGAGAGGGAGAGAGAGACATTGATAGGCTGCCTCCTGTATGGATCCCTTCAGTGCACAGGAAAATGCCCAACCAACTAAGCCACACAGCCAGGGCTGGTCATTGTTATTTTTAACTACAGGTGATAAATCTTTCATAGTTCCCCATCCCCTAAGGATATGGTCCAGGACCCTGTTGTGTGCCCTGAGGACTAGCTTCAACTTTGGCTCCCACCTCCTTTCATTGCAGCTGTACTGCATCCTTCAGGTCCTTGAAGATGCCATGTGCTGTAAGCCTTCAAACATGCTTTTTCCTTGACTTGGAGCAGTCTTCTTTTCCTGAAACACAGTCCTCCCCCTTCCACCTCACTCTCTGGCTAATCAACTCACCTTTTAGGTTAAACAGAAAACCACAGATCCCAAGTGGTTTTCTGCTGAAAGCCGGTGATACCAAACCTGGTTTTTAATACCTGATTCTAACAGCAGTTTCAACCTCTCCCGGAATATAATCTTGGTCAGTCAGCCTGGAATTTCCTGACCAATACTGGTGAGGTAATCTGCCTTTTCCTAAGGGAAGGTGTCCTTGCCTGAAATAACCTATCCTTTGAGTTTCTTAGTTCTCACCCTCATTTTTAACTTTTTAGTCCTACCCTCTTTCTGCCTATAAAAAAAGAAAAAAACCTTCAATTTTGTACAACACATGGGAGAGCTCTTTTAGTTGCTAGGTGGGATGCTGCCCGATTCATGAGTCACTTAATAAAACCTATCAGATGTCCAAATTTACTTGCTTGAATTATGCTTTTTAACAAGGTTTTGGCTTAGAATCACTGTGTTTGTGCCTGTCTCCTTTCATCAGCACCATTCTCTCTCACTCTCATAGTACTTTTACTCTCGTAGTATTTAGTCATTCATTCGTTCGTTTGACAAATACTTACTGAGTGCCAACTACATGCTAGGCCTCTTGTACACGTATCTTACACACTGTATTGTGACTGCCTGCATCAATGCCTCATGTACACCGGTATGCGTCTGTGTGTATTGCACTGTAATTCACATACCATAAAATTCGCCCTTTTGAGTGTATAATTCACTGGTTTTTAGTATATTCACAAGGTTTGGCAACCATCGCTGTTATTTAATTTCAGAACCTTTTCACTAGAAAGAAAAACCATTAGCAGTCATTGTCCATTTTCCCCTCCCCGCAGGCCCTGGCAACTGTTAATCTTTCTATCTCAGAGGATTTTCTTATTCTGGACATTTCTTATAGCTGAAATCATACAATATGAGGTCTTTTGTGATTGGCTTCTTTTACTTAGTAAAATGTTTCCAAGGTTCGTCCATGTTGTAGCTTGTATCAGCATTTTATTTCTTTTTATGCCTTTTTCTTCTTTTTATCTATAGTCCATTCTCTAGATATACCATATCTATTTCTTCATCAGCTGATGATCATTTGGGTTAGTTTTCACTTTTTTAGTTATTTTGAATAATGCTGCAATGAACACTCACGTGCCAGTTTTTCTGTGGACGTGTGTTTTCATTTCTTCTGGAACTATACCTAGGAATGGTATTGCTGGGCCATATGATAACGTCATGCTTAATCTTTTTGATAAGCTGCCGGACTTTTTCCACAGCAGGCGTACCATTTTGCATTCCAACAGCAAGGTATGAGGGTTCTGATTTCTTACATCTCACCAACACTTGTTATTGTTCTCTTTTTTTTTCTTTATTTTGATTGTCCTCTTTGATTTAACCATCCTAGTGGATGTGAAGAGGTTCTTCTGAAGCTCTATGAGAACAAGGACTCCTCCATCTGTCTGGATCACCACTGTATCCCAGAACTTAGTGCAGTGCCTAGCACTTATTAGATATTCATATTTTGTTCAATATACTAAAAAGTGTTGAATGAATAGGTAAATCAGAAGCTAGTTAGATGGTGACAGTACGTTTGTGTGTGTGTTTGTGTGTATGTGTGAATCCTTACTAGAAGATATTTTTCTCATTTATTTAAAAAGTATATATATATATATTTATATATATATTTTTATATATAAATTTATATATATTTATATATATATATTTATTGGTATCAGAGAGGAAGGGAGAGAGAGAAACATCAATGATGAGAGAACCATTGTTTGGCTGCCCTTAAGCAGAATCAAACCAGGAACCCTTCAGTCCGCAGGCCGATGCTCTGTCCACTAAACCAAAACCGACTAGAGCTCCCATTTATTTTTTTAGAGAGAGGGAGGGGGGGGGGGGAGAGAGAGAGAAATGGAGATGTGAGAGACACACATTGATTGGTTGCCTCCCACAGGCACCCCAACCGAGGCCAGGGTTGAACCTACAAACTAAGTAAGTGCCCTTGGCCCAGAATTGAACCTGTAGCCCTTATTGATTGTAGGAATGTAGGAAAAACATGTTTCAATACCCAAGAAATTATCTTTAAGTGCTTAAATAAGAAATTCGTGCATACCTAAGAGCCTAATGAATGATTTGAAGAAAAACAAGGAAGCTTTTATCTCCCCAATGGAGAGCTGTCAGGGGATCTGGTGTTCTTTTTTCTGCAGAGTACTGAACCACCCTTTTTCTGCTACCATAATCTTTCTTCAGGGAGGAAATTGGGTTAAATATAAGCTTTTCTTTTTTCTTCAAATCACTCATTAGGATCTTAAGTATGCACAAATTTATCATTTAGGCACTTAAAAATAATTTCTTAGGTATTGGAACATTTGTGGTTTTTTTTGTACTTGGTTGTGTTTCGGTTTTTTTTTTTACATTTATTCCTCCTACTGAGCTCTGTTGTGTTTTTTAAATCCTCATCTGAGGATATGTTTTTTTTTCTTTAATTGATGAGAGAGAGAGAGAGAGAGAGAGAGAGAGAGAGAGATTGGTTGTCTATGGTATGCATCCAGGCTGGGAATCAAAGAACCCAAAACCTGGGTATTTGCCTTGACTGGGAATCGAACCTGAGACCCTTCGGTGCACTGATGACGCTCCAACCAACTGAGCAGCACCAGTCAGGTCTTTCTTACAGAACTGCTGACCTCCTCCTGCAGGGCTTTTTGCTTACTCCCAAGCATTCCATGCTTGAAAAGAGTCTTCCTCCTGTTTCTTTTCAAACTGGTCACACCAGGGCAATCAATACCTATGACAGACCAGAGCTTCTTTCTGTTTGTTAGTTTGTTTTCTTTTAATATTTTTCTACACCCAATAAATATCCAAACCTGTAGAGAATTTGTAAAAGAGGTTATTTTAATCAAACTGATGACAGTTACCAGGAAGCAAGATCTCCAGTGCTCTGCAGAGTCAAAGTTTTGCAGTTCCTTTTACACATTTGTAATTAAGAGGGAAACATAAGGAAGATTACATGAAGGTGGGGGAAAGCAATATACAGGATAGTTAAGATTCTGTGCTCCCTTGAGGGTGGTTATACCTTCCTTTAAGGCAGTGGTTCTCAACCTTCCTAAGGCCGCGACCCTTGCATATAGTTCCTCATGTGGTGGTGACCCCCAACCATGAAATTTTGCTGCTGTTATGCATCGTGATGTAAATATCTGCATTTTCCGATGGTCTTGGGTGACCCCTGTGAAAGGGTCGTTCGACCCCCAAAGGGGTCGCGACCCACAGGTTGAGAATCATTGCTTTAAGGGGTCTAAAAAAAAAAAAGAGGCATTTCAAAGGCATGTTAACCTAGACACAGAGAAACAATGGACAGGACTTGCTTCAGGGAAAGAAGTAATATACCTGGGATGTGACTTACCCATCCTGACCTGTCCAGCGAGGAATTTATGGTCAGATCACCCTGCGAGGGGACCCTGGTTAGATTGACCACAGCATTCCCTTTTCCTGTGCGCACCGTTTTGGCTCTTTGATTTGGAAGTCAATTAGACCAGGTGGTGTTCATTGAAAGCACTCCGTCCTTGAAAAAAAATAGTGAGTGAATGAGTGGATGGATGGATGAGAAAATGTGACAGGGACATAGTTTTGCAAAGTGCACACTTGGTCAACGAATACCTTTGAACACCCGCTGTGCCCCAGGCCCTGTGGTGCGTGCCAAGGTTACAGGTAAAACCAAACAAGAGGCTCCTTTGAACTAGGGGGTTTCCAAGATCACCGGTTCTGGCGGCATTATTCCGTTGCTATGTCTATGGCTTTCCACCTTTTGCCACACAATGCATGACTTTCAGGATCACATTTTAACAAGTTGTGATCTCCTGTCAGCAAAATACGGACAGGGCCCGCCCAGGACGCTGTCACCAAACGGCTACCCCCACCCCCGCTCCAACCCCCACCCCCAAATGTTAAGTAAGCTTCCTGATCGGAGGGGGTCCCTGGATGGAGAACCTTCTAAGAACGGACAGAGCGTCCACCAGAGGGTGCTGTGGGGGCAAAGTTGAGCCGGGCGGGGAGCTTGACCCGTGGTGACCCTGAGAGCCAGGTAGGCGTCGGGAGCAATAATCCGGAGTCTTCCTCCTGCTTCCTCCCCACCCGCGGGGAACATCGCCGCCCCCTCCCCCACAGGTGGTTCCCCCCCTTCCCCTCCTCCCCGTTCCGGAGAAGGAGCCACTTTCAGGGACTTAAAAGAGCGCGTTCTTTGCAAAGACGCCTGCCTCCCGTTTCTGCCGCCCCCCCCCTCCCCCCCCCTCTCAGGCCACTCAGGTCGCAGGCCCGCAGAGGCCGGGGGGGCAGCGCGCGGGGTCCTCCCGGGCGTCCGCCGCGCGGCGCCGCCGGGGCCGCGAAGGGGTTAAGCCGGCGGGTGAGGAGGGAGGGGGGGGCGGGGGGAAGGGGAGGGGGCGCGGGCCGCGCCTGCGCTCTGCCGCCCTCCATTGTCTCCACGGCGGCGAGGAGCGCCGGCGAGCGCAGCCCGGGGAGCCGGCGAAGGCGGCGCGGGGTCGGCGGGGCCGGCGGCAGCAGCTGGAGCGAGAGCGCGACGCGACGCGAGCGCGGCTTCCCGAGCTCCGCTGGGCCGCCCAGCGCCGCCGCCCGCCCGAGGCCTGGCGGGGTCGGGGCCGCCGTCCCTGGCCGCGGCGTCCTGAGGCGGGGGACGCACCCGGCGCCCCCCCAGCCCTCCTCCGCCTGCTCGGGTCCGGCCGGCGGCCTCCTCCGGCGCCTGCCCGCCGCCGCCCGCCCTCCCTCCGCCCTCCCCCCCTGCGGCTCCCCCGGCTTTGGGGAGCCCGGGGGCGGCCTGTGGCGCGCCGAGCCCGCGCCGGACTGCGCCTCTTTGGACCTTGAGGGGAAACATGCGCTGGGCTCGGATCGCCCGAAATTCTTAGTTTGGGATCCCCGCCCGCCCGCCCGCCTGCCTCTTCCGCCCCACGGGCTTTCTTTCTTTTCTTTTTCTTTCTTTTTTTCCTCCTTTTTTCCCCCTCCCGACCTCCGCTGGGACTCCCTTCCCCTTTATGCTTGCCCAGCCCTCTCCCCGCCGCTGAGCAGGGGCGGGAGGGCCTCGGCCTCCAGGTTCCCGCCCCACCGGGGGGGCCCGGGCGAGCATGGGGGGCAAGCAGAGCACGGCGGCCCGGTCCCGGGGGCCCTTCCCGGGGGTCTCCACGGATGACAGCGCCGTGCCCCCGCCGGGAGCGGCGCCCCACTTTGGGCACTACCGGGCGGGCGGCGGGGCCATGGGGCTGCGCAGCCGCTCCGTCAGCTCGGTGGCGGGCATGGGCATGGACCCCAGCGCGGCCGGAGCGGTGCCCTTTGGCCTCTACACGCCCGCCTCCCGCGGCACCGGCGACTCGGAGAGGGCGCCCAGCGGCGGGGGGTCCGCGTCCGACGCCACCTATGCCCAAGGCCATGGTTACCAGGAGACGGGCGGCGGTCACCATAGAGACGGGATGCTGTACCTCGGCTCCCGAGCCTCGCTGGCGGATGCTCTACCTCTGCACATCGCGCCCCGGTGGTTCAGCTCGCACAGCGGTGAGTCCGCGGGGGTGGGGGGCGGGGGGGGGGGGTGGGGGGGGAGGCCTCGCAGGGTGGAGTGCCAAAGAAGGGCGCGCCGGGGCGCCCCGGACCCCGGCGCGCGGGCGAACGTTTGGACGGAGGGTGCCCGGCCGGAATTTTATCTGCTGTTCCCTGGGTTCCCGAAGCCGAGGGACACATTTTTTTTTTTTTTTTTGGATACCGAACCTTTTAGAAAGGAGGTTCTCTCTGCGAGGGCGGGGGAGCCGGGCATTTCAGGACTTGAGGCGTTGGCCCACTTGTGGATGGGCAGCGGGAATAAATGAAACCTGTCTCCTGATAAAATCCCTCTTCACGGCATCCCCGTCCTGGGAGAAGAGAGGGCTGGCCTGACTTGCAGCAAGTCCAGCCCGGTGCTTGCTCGCTCTCTGTCACTGCAGCCTGGTGCCTCTCCCTCCCCCCTTTCCAGACAAGACAGATCCAATTTGACCAAGTGGTGTCTCCCCGAGAGTGTGAAAAGACGTAAAATTGGAGCCAAGTGCTGGTTGGATTAGGGCTCTCTCTCTCTCTCTCTCTAGCTGGGAAAGAGGGGTGTTGAATTTTGCCACCCTGCTGGAAGTCGGTGTGAATTGTTTAAAATGGAGCAGCTCGCAGGCTGGCGGCGTAGACAGGTGTGGCCTGCTGAATGGAGGCCCAGCCAGGGAGCCTCCCTCGCAGGCTTTGCAGGACCGGGGCTCTGGTCCCTTGTGCTGCATGAAGTAGACTTGGACTCAGTGACTCTCCTGTCCCTCCCCATCTTCTTTTCTTGCCTCTCCCTGGGAAGTGCTTGGTCTTCCAGATGATCTGCACCTTCTCGTAACAGAGAGGTGAGATCTTTATTGCCAGGCTGTGGGTGCCTGACGGGGGGCAGAGGAAGATGCAGGGAATCTGGAGGAATTCACGAGGTGAACTTATGGGAACATGGGAACAGGCCAGCCGAAAGCAGGGGAGGCTTTCCCAGGCTCTGAGTGGCAGGAGCATCTGGAGGAAAACAGGTCTCTGTTTGCTCCGCTAACCTGTGAGAAGCCAGGTTAGGCTTCTAGAAAATTAGAGTCAACCGAGGTGTGCGGCGCTATTTACTATTGGCCTTTATTTTTTGAAAGAGTCTGGGTTTCTTTCTTTTTTTTTTTTTTCAATCTATAAACTTTAATTTGTGAAATAATTTTATTTGAGGGGAAGGAATAGTGACTGATGGATGACAGGTAACACTGGAAAGTGGCTTTTGAATTTCGAGGCTGGTATTTTATGATCTGAACAGGCTTCTCCGACTTGCATCAAACTCTGCCCTGAATGAGATTCCAGGCAAGACTGACTGCCTTTGGTACTATTAGATATTAGATCGACTTTAAAAAATTTTGAAATTAATCATCTGTCTTATAAAATCTGGTCCAAAAAGAATAATTTGTGTTTGTGAGATAATGTGGTTAAGTTTTTTAAAAAGCTGTCATTAGTATCTGATTTTAAATTGAAAAGCACTGTAAGAAGTTTCCCTAAAATCACAGAATTTTGTGTATTATAAAACAGATATAATCTTATAGAGGCTTGTCTGGGAAAGGAGTTCCCTGTTTCCTAAAATTTCTTGTCTGTCTTTTACTAGAAACTCCTTTTTCCTTATTCCACCACCAGGTTTCATGCTGGAGTTGTGAGCTTATAATTGGATTCCAAAATTTCAGATTCTTCATCTGTGAAATCTTAGTTTTCTTTTCATCTAGTTGTGGTCAGGGTAGGAAGAGCCACTGAACCATGGGAATTACTATTAAAGCATGTGTTGGGGGCTGCTATTAACATTTTGGGTAATAACTTTCTTTATAGGACCATCCTGTCCTTTTGCAAGACATTGAGCATGCCTGGCCCTGCCCGCTAAATGCCCTTAGGAATTTCCAAATGATCTTTGTAGTACCACCAGGATAGAGAACCACTGCTTTAAGAATGCTTTCTTTTATTCAAATAAAGTAATTCGTTTTTCCTGTGCAATTTTATTTGAGATGAACTTTTGTATTTCCATGCTTCTGCAGTGGTGGTTCTATCTCCCGTTTTGGAGCAGGCCCGGGATCTTCCTTCCAGGACATCCCACTTCCTCTCTTGTTCATTATTATAAGAAGAGAAACTCATTTCTATTTTGGAGCCTTTGAGTAAGTCTTGCTCTTGTGTCATAAAAGCATAAGGGTAAGGATTTTAGTGCACAGTTGACTAGAAAGAAGTCTGGAAGTTGATGCTCTTGCTTGTGTTTTGCTTTTTAAATAGTTCATTGATTATTTTTTAGAAGGAGAGGAAGAGAGAAACATCAAGGTTGACTGTCTCCTGCACATCCCCTACCGGTACTGAGCTCATACCCTGGGCATATGCCCTGACTAGGAATCGAGCCAGCAACTTTCGGTACACCAAATGATGCCCATTCAACTGAGCCACACAGTCCAGGGCGTCTTCTTGTGTTTTCAGGGTGCTTTGGAACTCTCCTTGGGCACAGAATATAGATGTCAGTGAAGTAAGTGGTGGAGCTGGAATTGGAATGCAGGTCCTGCCAGAATTAGACCTGGCTCTTAACCATTGCACTTGACTGCCTCTCATCCTAAAGCATAAGGAAGCTGACAGGGTCCTGGAAATTGCACTGGCCTGTGAGTCAGATGACTGTGCCCATTTCTTGATAGAGCTACTAATTAACTATTTTGTGGTCTTGGGCAAGTGAGTCATTTAGCCTCAGAGTCCCCATTTCTTCACCTGTAAGATGGGGAGACTATCCTGTTACCTTGTTGGGTCTACTGAGATAGTGTTTAGAAAAGCCAAATATGCACTAACCGGTTTGGCTCAGTGGATAAAGTATCGGTCTGTGGACTGAAGGGTCTCAGGTTCGATTCTGATCAAGGGCATGTATGTACCTTGGTTGCGACCACATCCCTAGTGGGGAGTATGTAGGAGGCAGCTGATCTATGTTTCTCTCTCATCGATGTTTCTATCCCTCTCACTTCTTCTCTGTAAAACATCAATTATATATATACATATATATATATGTTTGGTTTTTTTTCCCCTTTTAGGGGCACTTCTATAGTTCTCAGCCTTCTTTCATCTCAAAACTCGTTGGGTATTGAGATTTAGCCTTGAGTGGACTGCTTTCCCCAAATGCTCTCTACTGCAATCTGACCTGAATTGATGGATGGTTCATAATAATGAGTGCTATTGAAAAGAACTGCTTTATCGGATCAGAGTTAGAGGTTCCATTCCTTTCCACATTAAAATGTAGGTTTTTCTGTAAGGTGTTTAACTCCTAATAGTATCCCATTTATCTCAGAATATGAATTTCTAGATGTGAGGAAAACATAGAGGACCCACCATGTTGGAAGGAAGAGGACCTTCTATAAAATGGCTGGTCATTGAGGTTTTCACTCCAACTTGTTAGTCATATATATGTATACACATGTACCTTCAGAAAGATCTAAGCTGTTCTCTGTTGTCACCAAGCCATCAACTGGGACTCATAGAAGGTGACTTTTCATAAGTCTTTAAATATGCTAGCAGGATATCTCATTCTATTTTGCTGCCACTCTAGGGTTCTCAAGTTATTTACTTTTCTCCATTCTTAAATAATTAGGTAGAGCTGCCAACTCTATTGGAGTGGACCAGAAAGCCTTTCTGTGCCTCACCATAGGTGTGCTAGAGGTAATGGTCCTTCACATGTTTCTGGAGAAGGGAAAGCATTCTTTGGTTTCCAAAGAGTATGATGGGACCCCTACCCTATAGAAATTCTATTAAAAAAAAAATATATATATATATATATATATATATAGACTGATTTCAGAGAGGAAGAGAGAGAGATAGAAACATCAGTGATGAGAGAGAATCATTGATAGGCTGCCTACTGCACGCCCCCCGCTGGGGATTAAGCCCACAACCCTGGCATGTGCCCTTAACTAGAATTGAACCTGGGACCCTTCAGTCTGCAGGCCAACACTCTATCCACTGAGCCAGACCAGCTAGGGATGAAGTTCTATTCTTAATGAAAACTTCTTCTTTTTTTTTTTAATGAAGCCTTTTTTTAAAACAGAGTTTTGAGTTCTCTATTAACCATGATGGCTCCTTTGATTTTTCTTTGACCTTTTCATAAAAAAAAAAAAAAAGATTTTTAGAGAGAGAGAAAGATAAATGTGTGAGAGAGAAACATCGATGGACTGCCTCTCTCCCGCATGTGTTCTGACCTAGGATCAAAGTTGCAACCTGGGTATGTGTCCTGATCTGGAATCGAACCCCCATCTCCTTTTTGTGTATAAGATGATGTTCCAACCAACTGAGCCACACTGGCCAGAGCATAAGGGCTTATTTTTTATAAAATAAAAGTAGTTCCCCGAGGAGAAGGTACTTTCTTGAATGTCACCGTTAACTTACTCATTGGGGTTTGGAAGGTCTTGCAAAACAATAGAGACTTTTCACTCTTTTAAAGTGTTTGCTTTATGGGATGTGTACATTTTGCTATTAAACAAAGACACACCCCAAATATGTCACAAGCACTCTGAGCCAGGCCACTTTTAACCAAAGAAATGCTACTCTAATACCTTTTGGGAAAAGGAACATGCTTTGTATTTTATTAATGTGATATTCAACCCAAGCTTATTGAGCATTAACATTTTGGAAAACCCAATTCTAAAACTAAACTTCTTTGGCGACAGTTTCAAAATTGAAAAAAAAACTTCATAGGGAAGTGGTGGTGACTTAAATAGGTCCTATTCCTACAAAACCTTAAGTAAAAAAGTGTTTTGATGACAATGAGTTGCTGAATCTTGAAGTCAACTCAAAACCTAAATCCTAATCCCAGTCTTTACAATGATGGATGAATATAAATTTCTATCTGTTTCTTTTCCACACTTTGTCATGGTCTAGTCTGAATCAAATGGTTCCTAGTATTACTGTGGCTATATGGACTTTAATATGAGAAGGGACTTCATAGATCCAGCAGTTTTTGTTTTTTTAATCCTTCACCTGAGGATATGTTTTTATTGATTTGAGAGAGAGAGAAAACATTGATGTGAGAACCATCTATGTCAACCTAGGTGCCCTGACTCCGAATTGAACCTGCAACCTTTGGTGCATGGGATGATGCTCCAACCAAATGATCCACCTGGCCAGGGCTGGCCAGCAGTTTTTATTTTTGAATTTTATGTTCATAACAGCATACAAGGTTTATTCTTAAATCCAGTGTTTCAGTTCCTGATATTGATAAAGGGTGAGTTGTGGATGTAAATGAATAACCTGAAGATCAACCCTAAAGTATGAAGCAAATAAAGAACCAAGTTTAACCTTAAAGCAGCAACTGAGGTAGTTTCTAGATCAGCAGTTCTCAACCTGTGGGTCGCGACCCCTTTGGGTCGAAGGACCCTTTCACATGGGTCGCCTAAGACCAGCGGAAAACACCTATTTCCCATGGTCTTAGGAACCAACACACGGCTCCTCGGTGTAGCAAAGTGTAGCAATGTAGTTTACTGTTGTCATAGGAAGACTGTTGCCCATGCTACACCACGATTCAAGACAAAAAATTTCATTTATTTGTAATTAGAAATAAATATGTCACAATATACAATTACATACTGTTTTGTGATTAATCCCTATGCTTATGTTCAATTTGTAACAATGAAAATACATCCTGCCTATCAGATATTTACATTACAGTTCATGACAGTCGCAAAATGACAGCGGTGAAGTAGCAATGGAAATAATTTTATGGTTGGGGGTCACCACCACATGAGGAGCTGTCTTAAAGGGTTGCGGCCTTAGGAAGGTTGAGAACCACTGCTCTAGACTGATAAGTCTGTTTACCTCAAGATCTCCCCAGAATTGTTAGATTTGAGAGTACCACTTTCCTCTCTTGGGAATAAAGAGGAAGGAGGAATTCACTGGGTCCCTATAAAAACCAAGTTAGAGGAGGCATGGTAAGAATGCCTAATGCACTCTTAGGTCTGTAATAAGGAGGCAGATACAAATGAGCTCTTTTTGGTAAATGGTTCAAAGGGATTTCAAACTTGACTCTGCCCAGTATTCTCTAGGGCAGTGGCCAGCAAACCGCGTCTTGTGAGCGCCACATGCAGCTCTTTGGCCCCTTGAGTGTGGCTCTTCCATAAAATACCATGGCCTGGGCAAGTCTATCTTGAAGAAGTGGCATTAGAAGAAGTTTAAGTTTAAAAAATTTGTCCCTCAAAAGAAATTTCAATCATTGTCCTGTTGATATTTGGCTCTGTGGACTAATAAGTTTGCCAAGTAGACCACTGCTCTAGGGGGCTTGTTAACAATGCTGCTGACTGGACCTCACTCCCAGAATTCAGTAGAGCTAACGAGAAACAAAGAATCTGAATTTGCAAATTATCCTGAAAATGTAGGACCATTTATATCTGAACCTCAACTCCAGGATGGATATACAATTCAGAAAAAGAACTCTTAACTTTTTGGGTGGATCCATTAGCATTATCTTTAACAGGCAGATCTTTCCTAAGCAGGATGCATACAAATCTTTTCATTTGCTCCCAGAGGGTAGATTTCACCCAGGAAGAGCACAGTTCATTATTTGATGGTTTTCTTTTACATGGAGCTCAGCAGTTTTCTCCTACAGATAGGCCTTAGCCAATCCGCCTTGGTCCTGAGAATTGAAGTGGCTCCAAACAGAAGTT
Organism: Lasiurus cinereus; assembly: GCA_011751065.1. Lineage (NCBI taxonomy): Eukaryota > Metazoa > Chordata > Mammalia > Chiroptera > Vespertilionidae > Lasiurus > Lasiurus cinereus. The sequence continues at coordinate 16,741,858 of JAAGEH010000452.1, forward strand.
AATTGTGGCAATGTCCCCTTTCCTTCTGTGCTTGTCTTCCCCCGGATTTTTCTTCCAGGGTGCAGCTGCTGCCTGTAGCGACCTGTGCTACAGAGGAGCTTACTGAGTTCTATATCCCTAGACAGACAAGTCAAGATCTTAGGATGAATCCAGACTTTTAAGTGGACAGAATACCTCTTTCCTTTTCTCTTAACTGACCCAAAAGTGTGAGGCGTGTGTGTGTGTGTGTGTGTGTGTGTGTGTGTGTGTTTGTGTGTGTGTATCTGTTGAGCTAAGGCATTCATTTATTCAACAGGTATTTATTGAGTGCTTCCAGTATTCTAGGACCTGTGCTAGGTGCTGGGAATATGTATTTATTAGAAGGGTGATTAACATTACTTTGTTCTTCCTGTTAACGTAAGAACATCCAAACCTGTAGAGAATTTTTAGAAAATGTATTTGAGCCATACAGAAGACACACCTGGAAGCAACATCTCAACAGGCTGAGATAAATGCTGCCAAGAAATAATATTTTGCAGCTTTCTTCTATGCATTTGGAATTGAGGGAACCTTAAGGAAGATTACCTGAAAGTGGGAGAAAGCAAGGAGGGGATCAGATTACATGATAGTTTAAGATTCTGTGATCCCTGGAGGGTGGCTTTTAGAAGGAAGGGTCTAAGAAGATACATTTCAAAGGTGTGTTAACCTAGATGCACAGGAACAATGGACAGGCCCTGCTTAAGGCAAAGATAAGCCGTTTACTAAAGAGGTTATAGGCCTGGAGCCTGACTACTCACCAAGACCTGCCCAATTAGGAATTTATGTTCAGATCATCCCGTGAAGTGACTTTCCCTAAAACCCCTATCAGGTCCACATTCCTAAGAATCTTTGCTTTCTCCTTAAGAAAGTTGGAATATTGCAACTTGTGGAAGATTTTACCTTCTTTATCAGTGCCTTGGTTGGATAAACAAACAAATTTAGAGTTTTGTCCATGAGACTGTTACATGAATGGTATTTCTTCTCTACTTTTCACTCATATTATTCATTCTTTCCTAAATCCAAGTTCTGAGCTGGGACAAGTGATCTTTTCTTTGTGGTTCCAGTCAAGTGTCTACTAAGGAATTCCTCATATGTTCCAATACATTTAGGAATATATAGTCATCTTGATCTTAAGGAATTAAACTTGTCATAACATGGCTCCAAGTTAAATAAGCTATGCTTCCCCTGTGTACTACAGTACAGTATCTTTTTTTTTCTTTTTTTTAAATATATTTTATTGATTTCTTACTGAGAGGAAGGGAGAGGGATAGAGAGTTAGAAACATCGATGAGAGAGAGACATGGATCAGCTGCCTCCTGCACGCCCCCTATTGGGGATGTGCCCGCAACCAAGGTACATGCCCTTGACCGGAATCGAACCTGGTACCCTTCAGTCCGCAGGCCGACGCTCTATCCACTGAGCCAAACCGGTTTTGGCAGTACAGTATCTTTTAATGTCAAAGTTGATTTGTTAACAGGTAGGAGAAACTTAGATATGGAGTCACCCAGATGATTTGGGACAGATATAGGAGGAGATTCCAAGACCCTAGATCCCCGGCTTGGTCTTTTGTCCATATTTCTCAGCTCTTTGGAGGTCTTTTCTATCTCAAATCATATTTTTCCTTAGAGAGAGCTGTTAAGATTCTTTCTTCCTGAGGCCTGCTCAAGTTCTCTGAGAATCCTAAGAAGATTTGAGCGAGTCCAACTAAACCAATGAAGTACTTGGTCTACCAGAAGTACAAATTAGCTTTCTGTAATATTGTTCTGTTCTACTTAGATCATTTATACTTTTAATACCCTCCAAGGTATAATAAATACCATCTAAGTTAGCTTTTCAGAGACACTTTTTAAAAAAAATCCTCCCCCACAGACATGCTTAGAGAAGAGGAAAGGGGAGAGAGAGAAAGAGAAACATGAATTGGTTGCCTTCTGCAAGAGCTTCAAAAAGGGACTAGAACCTGCAACCCAGGTATGTGTCCTGGCTGGGAATTGAACCATAATCTTTTGGTGCACAGGACAACGCTTAACCAACTGAGCCACTCCAGCTGGACCAAAGAAACTTCTTTGTAACACTGCCCACTACTGTAATGAGCATCACCAAATAAATACCCATGAATACCACATGTTGTTACATTTCTTCAGTCCTGGCCAGATATGGCTGAACCCGTCAAACTATTATAGCCAGTTAACCTTTGAGATTTATGGGAAGTCTTAAGACCTGTGTTGCCGGCTGGTTTGCACACTAGTGCCTTGCATCTTAATTTCTAACAAGCCCAGTCATGCTAGCTGTATTTAATTGATCCATTTCCTACCTCCTCTTCTCAGCTCAGAGGCAAGTGCAACATAAAAAGATAGTGAATCTAAGTATCTCCAGTATTTTGAGGTAGAGGGATTTCCTTTGAAGTAGCAGGCCTTTAAGAAATAGTATTTTGAGCTGTTCTGTGTTCGGTGTGGCTTTGGAAAACCTTTGGATTCTTCTACTGAAATTCTGTTTGAAAAAAAAAACACACACACAAAATCTTTTTAATGAAACAGTGTGAGTCACAAAGCAGGCACTCCTTCTCATAATAGCATTTCTCACCAGGGGAATTTTTGGTAGCTGTTAGGGGAGGGATTTGAGTGGGTTGTGGATGATAAATCCCTTGGTGGAACATAACCAGAGGCTGCCATTATCAGAACTCTGGTGCTTTCCTTCCGACTGTGAGCCCTGCATTCAAAGTACAGGCCAGCAGAATAGAATGGGGAGGCCTGTGCTCAGTGAATTGCCACCATAGCATGACCAATGAGATTGGAGTCTCAACATTCAAACTCGGTTCATTAAAAAAACCACTGTAGTATATAATAGGATCATGAGATCCAGGCCTTGGGTCAGAAGGCCTGAGGTCATTTGCAGGAAAAGCATCATATTTCTGGATTAAGGGGGTGGCTGTGGTCCTAATGATGAGAATTTAAGAGTCATGAGTGTGAAATTTTTCCCATGTTGTGAAATAGTGGTCTGGCTCTTGGTACTTTACAAAGAGAGGATTCATTCAAGGTCATCTGTGCTCTTAAGATTTTAGGCCTAGTAAACACTTAGAATGACACCCAAAGTGAACATCACTCAGTCAGTTTCTTTGTAGGATGGTGAAAAGGAAAGGCTAGAGATACTAAGAGTTCAGAACAAGCCAGGATTGTGATACGTATCAACAACAAAATGCCTATCAGCCCAAACCTAAGTTTTGATTGTTGCCAACCTCAGTGATTTACAATTCTTGCGTACCCATGCCTGAGTACCCATGCCTGAACCACGGTCTTATGTAAGCTATGGAAAGTCTGAAAGATAGTTACAACTGGGTTAAGATTTGCTTTTCTTCTGGAAGTCATAGCTGTCTGCATTCCCGGTTTACCTGGCTTTGTACTTTCCTTCAAAGCCTCTTACCAGTTCCAAGTCTCCAGAGTTCAATAAGGGGAACAGGAAGTTGGTGTTTGATGCCTAAGAGCCAGCAATAACTAATGAGAGAAAAGAACATAAGCACAAAACTGGGAGGGGGGTTCTGGGCCTTGAGATAGGAGGTCTGTAGGATTATACCAACATCCTTCAAAGATGACTTTAACCAACTCTTGTAAACAAGGAAAAAGCAATTGGAACCTCTGTTCTGAGAGGATTAATTTTCTTAGATTATAGTAGAGGCTCAACATTTTTAACTGACAGTATAATTAATTACAAAGTATCTTGCCTAAGGAGTTCAGACATTTAAAGAAAAAGTGATTATTACTTTTATTAAAAAAAAGGAATTACTTCCTTGCCTTTCTTTTTCATGAGGGGCCTCAGAGTACATCCTGTCATGGGATCCAGGCTGCAGCCTGACCCTTCCTTTTCCTGTCCATTCTCTTTTACGAGCTGAACTCCAATGTTTCATTGCTGTCATGGCAAAACAGGAAAGTCACAGGGATTTGTGCTATTTCAAATCTGACTTCATTTTTACATTTCAGGGAATCAAATTAGTAGTGTAATTGAATAGAAGCTCTGTTCTCTTGGAATCTTTTAAAAAAGTGAGCTATTTAAGGGATTCAAAAGAGATAATGTACTTTACCTACCAGATTAATAAATAAATAAGACATTACAGATGTAATTATACGTGCCCTTTCCAATTCCTGTTTTTTCACCTTCCCTTCCCAAAGGTAACCACTGCCCAGACTCTCCTGTTTATCATCCTATAAATGTTCACATTTTTACTGCATATTGCTATCCAAAACATTATTCATTTAACTTATATAAACTTTATTGTAATGTCTCTATCCTTTCATATCCACATGTAGGTTCCTCAAAAGGGATTTGAGGTCTATAAATCCATTCTAGTACTTATTGTTCTGCCACACTAATTTTCACTGCTATACTCTATTATATGAATATACTACAAATATTATCACTTATAGATCCATTATCCTGTCAATGAATATTAAAGTTATTTTCAACTGCTTTGAGAATCTTTTTCTACTTCCTTATATACTTGAATGAGAGAGTATTTCTAGGGTACATAGTCTTAGTCAGGAAACAGAAATACTGTACATAGGGTTTATATAGCTTCAACTTTTAAAAATATATATTTTATTGATTTTTTTTTTTTTTTTTTTACAGAGAGGAAGGGAGAGGGAGAGAGAATTAGAAACATCGACGAGAAAGAAACATGAATCAACTGCCTCCTGCATACCATTTTACTGTGGATGTATCCACAACCAAGATACATGCCCTTGACCAGAATCGAACCTGGAACTTTTCAGTCCACAGGCTGACGCTCTATCCACTGAGCCAAACCAGTTAGGCTATAGCCTCAAATCTTAATTAAATATTACCCAGTAGATCTTCAATGTGTTGGTACCAATTTACACTCTCCAAGTAGCATATTTTCACTTGTTTTATGTCCTTGACAAAACTTGATATTGTCATAGTTTAATTTTTGTCAAGCTCTGGTGGGTGTGAAATGGTATATCAGCCCGGTTTGACTCAGTGGATAGAGCATTGGCCTGCAGATTAAAGGGTCCCAGGTTTGATTCTGGTCAAGGGCACATGCCCAGGTTGCCAGCTCGATCTCCCAGTAGGTGGCGTGCAGGAAGCAGCCAATCAATATTTTCATCATTGATGTTTCTATCTCTTCCTCTCCTCTCCCTTCCTCTCTGACACAAATTAAAATACATAAAAAAAAAGAAATAGTATATTACTGTGATGTTATTTGTATATTTGTTGATATGTGTTTACATAAATTAACATTGTATACTTAATCATCATGTTTCCTCTTTTATGAAATGCTTGTTTATGTCTTTTACCCATGTTTATATTGGATGGTTCATCCTTCTTTTATTCGTTTATATGAACTTGTGTTTTGTTTTGAGATAATACATTTTTTAAAATTGATTTTGGAGAGAGAGAGAGAGAGACATTGATTTGTTGTTTTCCTTATTTATGCATTCATTGGGTGCTTGTATGTGGCCTGACCAGAAATGGAGTTTATTGGCATATTCACATCATTCAAACCAGTGCCTCACAATATTGGTGTATGGGGATGACCCTCTAACCAACTGAGCTACCTGGCTAGGGCGGAATAATATTCTTTGTCATATATAATGCAGATGTGTTTCTCCTAGTTTGTGGATTATCTCTTTATTCTCTTTGTGATTTCTTGTAGTTAACAATTTTAATATAATTGAATATTTCTTCTCTTATGGATTGTGTATTTTGTGTCTTATGGAAAATTTTCTTTTCTTGAGGTTATAAACATATAATTTTATACATCATTCTAAGTTTTTAAATTTTGCCTTTCATATTTAAGTTCCTACTTCCTATGGAATTAAATGGTCAGATAAGGATATATTTTCCTTTTCCATATGAATAACAGGCTCTCGCAGCAACAAGAGAGGAATGGGAAGTAAGGTCTTTCTGCTGATTTGCAAGCCCCCTCTCTCAAATACCAGTTTTCTTCCAGGCCTGTTTTTGTTCCTGGGCTTTTGTTCTGTCCCTTGGTCAATTTGTCTATCCATGTGCTAATGCTTTCTTAATTACTGTAGTTTTGTCTTACTGTGTGGAAGGGCAAATCCTTTCATCTTGTTATTTATTCTTTTTCAGAGCTCTGTTATCTGAATGAAGCTTTCTAGGGAACAAATACAGAATCTGGATAGAATCAACAAAATGAAGTACAAAGTGTGGGGAACTGCTCTGTTTATAGCTGGTATTCTTAATGATAGGACATCTGGCAAAGTGACCCTAATGGGCAGTTTCAAAATTTCCCCCCTATTATATTGCACAAACAATAACATTTCCCTTTGTCTTTGTGTTGCAAACAGCAGAATAAATAATTCTGTATGTTACAGACAACAACAATAAAAACAACAAAAACTGGTTAGCTATTTTGGGCACATTTTGCTTCCAGTTAAATTTTTAGAAACAGCTTTATCAACTACTCTGCAGAAAAACTCATTAGGATATTTTATTGGAATTACATTGAATTTATCAGTTGCCTTCTCTAAAATTGAGTCTACTCATGAACCTGATGGAAGTGGACTTACAGAGATAAAAGAATAGATTTTTTAGATGTTTAAAAAAACTTTTAAAGTAATTTCGGACTCACAGAAAAGTGGTGAAATTTGTATGAATAAATTAAATATTTCATCTTCATTATCCAGAATCTTTAAATATTATTAGAAAAACATAAAGAGTTGAAAGCAGCTTAAGGTCTTAAGTAAGAATTGAAACTTCTAAAATCTGAGAATCTACAATTGACCTGCTCCTGGGAATGGGAAAACCACCTGATCTTAAAATGGACAAGGTGGCTGAAGAAGTAATTAGGCCTAATACTGAGATCTGCTTTCATCAGCATTGTCCTGTATCCTTATGTGGACTTCAGTGGATCTAGTCCCACCCCCTGCTCCCCAGGTTGGTGCTCTGATCCCTTCCGTTGAAAGAAGGGCTTCTTGCCCTTCAGTTGAGGGCCTTCTGATAGCTGTAGGCAGGAGAGCTCGCTCAGGACATGGAAATGGAGGCTTGGCTTGGCTGAGCCAGAGGTGCCTTCATGGAAGGAATGGGCACCTCACTCTTAGGAGAGGCATTGTGGGGTTGTGGGTAAGGTTGCAGGCTCAGAGCCAGACTATTAGATTTGAATCCCAGTGTTGCTGATTTTTAGTTTTGGAACCTTAGGCAAGTGACTTAATCTTGTGCCTTAATTTCTTTAGCTCTAAAGTGAGGATAATGATAATTATATATACCATATGGGATTCCTGTAGGAATTAAATGTTTATTGGCATATTCACATCATTCAAACCAGTGCCTCACAGATAGAAAGTGATCAGTAAATGTAGCCTCTTTTATTATTTAATGTCTTTGGAAAAAGCTTCATTATTTTTTTAAGATCCTAAAACCCTTTTGTTAGATTTATCACTAGGTATCTTACAGTTTTTGGTTATTGCTATAAAGAGTAGTTTTAATTTATTTTTTAATTATTGGAGTTTTCTTGAGCAGACTTGTTGAACTCTTAAGGTCTAATAGTTTTCATTTATCTATAGAGAAAATCCAAGAGAATCATGTCTGCATATAATGGCTTTTCTTTTTTTAAAAAATCCTCTTAAATGTTTCTCTTTCTTATTTATGGATCACTGTCTACTTCCTTTAGTAAAAAATCTATTTGAGGCTATAATCATGGGCACCTTTGTTTTCCTCCTATTATAGAGGATGCTTCTTGCATTGAAAGTGTTGTGTGTATTTTGGTAGGTAATCTTTTATTCTCTTTTATTCTTAATTTGTTAAGTATCACAAATGGCTGTTTTATCAAAATATTCCCTTGCATTAATTATTCAGATGGTCTTTCTACTTTCATTTGTTAATGAAGTGAATTATACAATAGACTTTGTATTGTTAAATTGTCCTTATATTGATGAAAAAAATCTTGTTTGAATATATATTATGAGATTTCACTCATAATTTTATTTTCATGTTGACTTCTCTTATTATTATGACTAGAGCTCTGGTGCATGAAATCCGTGCACTTGGTGGAGGAGGGCAGGGTCCCTTAACCCAGCCTGTGTCCTCTTGAAGTCTGGCAGCCTTCGAGGGATGTCCGCCATCATTGCTGCGTTCACCAGCCATGAGCCCAGCTTCTGGCTGAGCAGTATTCCTCCTGTGGGCAGCTCCTGCATTGAACGTCTGCCCCCTGGTGATCAGTGTGTGTCATAGCGACTGATCCTTCTGCCTTTTGGTCGATTTACATATTAGCCTTTTATTGTATAGTAACAACTTGTTGTTCCACTTTTTTTATGCATTTATTGGCTGATTCTTGTATGTGCTCTCATTGGTGGATTGAACCCAAAACTTGACATATCAGGAAAATGTTCCAACCAACTGAGCTACATGGCCAGTGCTGAGACTATCTTTTAATTGGCAAGTTTAATCCATTTTAAAATATGGTGGTTATAATTATATGTTATTTTAACATCTATAATAATAAAAGTATAATATGCTAATTAGACCAGACGTCTTTCCAGATGTCCTTCTGGACGGCCTTCCAGACAAAGCCGGAGTTGGGAGGGAAGCCTGGGTCCCGGGTACCAGATGGAAGCTGGTGCCAGCAGCTAAGGGAAGGAAAGACTATGCTTGCAGGCCTCTAGACATATAAATATAATACTATTTAATGTCTTGTTTTGTGCTATTTACCATGTGTTTTGTTTGCATTTTTTCACCTTTTTTGACTTCTATTAGATAGCTTGGGTTTTCTTTATCCCACATCTTCATCCTTATCTCCATTCACTCCCCACCATCTGGTAGCTTTCAGTTTTTTTAGAGCCTACTCTTAAATTTTTGGCCCATATATTTGAATAAAATATAATTTAAGTCAGTATTGCTACACTCTTCCCAAATAATGTAAGAATTCACAGGTTGTCTTACTCATATTTGAGGTTCAGTATTATAATTCCACTTTATTTTTACATCCTAGAATTAGTTGTGTGTGTGTGTTTTTTTATTTGGTACAATCTGCTTGTTTGGATTCACCCACGTGCTTAATAAATTCTTTACCTATTATTCCTTCTTTCATCATGCTTAATCCTTCTGAGTTAAATTTCTTTCTTCCAGAAGCCTTACATTTTTTTTAGTGAGAGTCTATCAATGTTAATTTTTTTTTCACTTGTCTAAAAGTTTTAAAAAATTTTCCATAACCGTTGAATGATAACTTATTTGGATATCAAAATCTGGTCTGACAGGTTTCTTTTCTCTCAGCAATTGGGTGATGTTATTCTGTTCCATTATCTTATGTTTTCTAACTTTGCATTTTAAAAGTCTGCTTCTCAAATCTTAGAGTTAAATGTTTTTTTTCCTTAGCTGCTTTTTTATCTTCTCTTGGTTCGTGTTCTGCAAATTTACTGTCATGTTCAGGGTTTGATTTATTTTTGCTTAGCCTGCTTGCTGTTTGTCCTTGAACCTGAGATTCCATGTCTTTCAAAGCATCTGAGAAATTCTCAGCCACTCATCTCTTCAAATGTTGCCTTTATTCTCTCCTACCTTTCCTTTTGAAAATCCTTGAAGTCATACCTTCTTATTCTATCTTTCATGTTTCTTAAACTCTTTGGTATTTTTCAGTTTTTTATCTCTGTAAGCTACATGTTGGATAATTTATTAGCTCTGTATTTCAGTACACAATTCTTTCTTCACCTGCTTTTTAACCATCCATTGAATTTTTAATTTCATTGAACTGCATTTTAAATTCCTAGGAATAATCTGGTGGTTGCTTACTTATTGCCTTCAATTGTGCAAAAACAAACAAAAATGAGTAAATGACCTTGTTTCCATGGCTCTAGTTTTCCTCTTTGGAAAAGTAAGTGAGGTTGGCTAGTTGCTGCTTTTTCCTCCTGTTCAAAAATTCCATGAAGCTATATCACTGGCATTATACTGTTGAGCAAATAAACACTATGAACAGGGAGGGAGGAAGCCCATCATCATTTTGTTCTCTATTCCCAGAGGAAGAGCAGCTCCTGAGTCATGTAGGGAAACCTTTCAGCACTGTACCTCTTGGGAGCTCACAGCTGTGGCAAGGATCTATTTCTATGGCAACAGAAGCTTAACTCTTCCTCTGATTCAGGATATGCAGAGGGAAGTTACAGGATAAACTTTTATCAGGAGGCTGGATATATTTTTTTCTAGGCAGCGCTATTAGTAGCCATTAGTCACATGTGAATATTTAAATTACAATTAAAATTTAGTTTGAATCACACTAGCCACATTTCAAGTGCTTAATAGCCCGAAGTTGCTGGTGATTACAATAATCGGACAGTTCACGTGCAGAACATTTCTGTCATTGCAGAAAGTTCTGTTGAACAGTGCTGTTCTGAATTTTTCCACAGTAATCTTAACAGTACACAGGGAATTGATAAACGTGTATTTCCAGAAAATGGGTGAAATGAACCTGCTGATTCCCTGAATCTAGAAGGCTCTCTTTAGAGTTACTGCCACTCTGCACCATCTGTAGTCAGGAAAAGCATTCAAAGAGGCTATTGCATTCTAAGAATGATTTATGGAATGATTTATGGAATGAAATGGTGAACGCAAGCCTACTTGTATTACCTAGAATTTGATGCCATGGGAAGAAGGGAAGCCAGTTTAGTAGAAAGGTAAACAAACCTCCGATGTTGGATAAATTTTCGGGAACATGAAGAAAAATTACTGTGTGGGTATAATGATTTTATGCAGTTATAATTAAACTGAGAATAGAGAGGATTGATTTGTGAGGTGATTGGAGAAAACCAGCCCAAGGTCTTATTACTTGAGATTTGACTCAGCCTGAAAATTCCTTGTAATGAAATTATCTTTCACTACCCATTTAAATTGCCATCTCATTCTTCTTTGGGTTGCTATAGACCAGTTAAAGATTTCAAGAAAAGAAAGAGATGTCTTCTTCCTTCCCTCCACAACATCCACACTCCCACACCTTCTTCAAGTATAGCAACATTTCACAGTGATTGGACTCCAGATAGACCGAGAATAGGTACATTGTGGGTCACACCAGACAGGCCATGCAGAGAGGAAAGAGCCACTGACCTTGACCTTGTTCTTTGCCCATGGCGGACATTGCTAAAATTTACTTCACTCTTTATTACGGAACTCTACGTAGATTCAGAATCTTTCTTAACACAGTGTCCTGGTGCCCACAGTCTAAACTAACTAGCTGGAGTTGGCACTGTTGGCTGTCCTCTGCAATGGATTTAAGGCTTGAAGTTTGCTGTTTAGACAAAGGACATTGTTCTTGTTATTTGCAGAGTACCCATTATGACCCAAATGTGTTTGAGAAAACAATTTAAAAACCTCTCTTGAATATTTATGGCCCAATGTACAGAGTAGTTCCCTCAATAAAGGGTGTTCAATGGTCATCCATATGAAAAAGGATGGTACTTTTTGTCATAAAGATACAGGTAATTTGTATTGGAAAAGGTTTTAACAGTTCATTTTGGTGTTTTTTTTTAGGGTTAGCAAAGATAGCTTGGAGTTGACTTTCTGGAAAAAATTAACCTGCAAGAAAAAGATGACTTGTAAAGTGATTGGGGTGATGGGGAGAGGGGAGGGGTAGAAAGAATTCAGAGGTATCTGTAGAAGAAAAATGAAGTTGTATAAAGCTCTCCTGCAGGTGAAGGAATTGAAAGGATAACTAATAGGTGCTCTGCAGAAACAGACCTTTGTGGTTTCTCCATCAGCTGGTTTTTTGTTTTTTTTTAAGCAAGTCTGGAAGTACAGTGCTTTTTTTTCCCTCATCACAAAAATAATTAGACTAGCCCTAACTGGTTTTGCTCAGTGGATAGAGCCTCGACCTGCGGACTGAAAAGTCCCAGGTTTGATTCCAGTCAAGGGCATGTACCTTGGTTGTGGGCACATCCCCAGTAGGAGGTATGCAGGAGGCAGCTGATCGATGTTTCTCTCTCATTGATGTTTCTAACTCTCTATCCCTTTCCTTTCCTCTCTGTAAAAAATCAATAAAATGTGTTTATAAATAATAATAATTAGGCTATTTATTATAAAGATTTCAAACAGGAATGTAGAAAGCAAAAGTTCCTCATGATACCTTTGGTGTATATTTCTTCAGACTTTTGCCCTTTGGATTGGATGGATATGTAGGAAACTGTAGAAAGCATATTATGCTTATATCATTTCACAACTTCTGTTTTTTATTCTGTGTCATTCCATGCGCACATGTCGATTTTATGTTATTGTTTTTGTTTTGTTTTTTTGTCTCTGTTGTAATTTCCAGAAATTTATTGTACTTGGAAGTGGTACCTATTAACAGCAAATCATCCCCCTCCCCCTATACCCAGCCATTGTCCCAGTTTAGGTAAAGAAGTCATCTATACTAATAAAAGGGTAATATGCTAATTAGACTGGGAGACCTTCAGGGAGACCTTCTGGATGTCCTTCCAAATAAAGCTATGATGGCAGGGCTGAGGCAGAGGCAGTTAGGGGCGATCAGGCTAGGAGGGGAGGGCAGTTGGGGGTGAGCAGGCTGGCAGTGGGGGACAATTGGGGGCAATCAAGCCAGCAGAGGAGGCCAGTTGAGGGTGAGCAGGCCAGCAGGAGGGGCAGTTTGGGGGCGAGCAGGCTGGCAGGTAGAGTAGTTAGGGGCAAGCAGGCAGGCAGGTGAGCAGTTAGGAACCAGCAGTCCTGGATTGCAAGAGGGATCCAGATTGGAGAGGATGTAGGCCAGGCTGAGGGACACCCCCCACCCGTGCACAAATTTTGTGCACCGGGCCACTAGTGATATAATAATAATAGGTATTGTCTACGAAGTTTGCCCCAAAATGCTTTTACTCTTTTACCTCTTTTGCCAGAGAGACCATTTGCTCAAAATGTCTCTGTAGCCCTGGCCAAGTAGCTCAGTTAGTTAGAGCATCGTAGTCCAATATGCCAAGATTGTGAGTTTGATCCCCCATCAGGGTACATGCAGGAGTTGATCAGTGAGTGCATGGATAAATGAAACAACAAGCTGATGTTTCTCTCTTTCTCTCTCCCTTCCTCTCTCTCTCTAAAATCAATAAATAATAAACTTTAATTTTTTACTTTTATAAATTGTAAGAACACCACAGAGAAGGATCACAAAGTCCCCTCCTATGAAGTTTAGTGTAGTATTCTCATAGAGTTATTAAATGCTAAACTAGAGAGAACCCAGAGCTCAGCCCCAGCTGCAGAGGACATTTGGTAAATAATTGTACCCGGCAGTAGGCTTTACAGGAGCCCTTGGTCTCTCTCTGCCTTCATTTCTGAAGCAATCCAAATGTCTAGCCTGTTCAGAGTTCGCTGCTCCTTTCCCCTTCCCTCCCCCTTTTTTTTCTGATGGGATGATTGCTTCTGCCATGACTAGACTTAGAGCCGAAGAACTTTTTATCTTGGATCCACAATCTGAGACACTCTGAAAGAAAATACCAGCGGAGGCCAGGGTGGAGACATTTCAAGCCTGGCCTGTGAGAGGCAGCTAATCATGGTTCTGTATTTAGCCCGGGGCTCTTGCTTCCTTGGGGTGCTGTGAACCGAAACTCAAACAGGCATCGTGCTGGTGGGGCCCGCAACCATCCACTGGGACCGGGACACTTGTCTGAGATGATATCCCACAGTGGAGTCTCTCCTGCATTCAGTTCCCACAGCCACATAGTCTGAGTAGCTGTCAGGGGACTGGAAGGCAATGTTTGATTCTCCTCCAGTGAACTGGGGAGTAGTAACCTCCAATAACCAAGCTCATACCTGAAATGCAAAGTGAACATGTGAAATATTCCTAAATAAGAAAAAGCATCCTCTCAAGGTGTTTTTAAAGATGTTGCTATTTTATGTAACTGTCTGAGGAGAACTGTGGGCAGGAAGTAAAGGTGCTGGCATGGAAGCTGGAAATAGAGTGTAGGATGAACTTGAACACATTACCCAATGGCAAGGTCAACTCTTTTAATAGAGTTCCTGTGAGCTCACGGCCTTCTGGATGGCAAGTGTAATTTCTTCCTGCCCTCAGAAAGCGGAGAAACAGGAGCAGAGTGGCAAAAGTACTTGGAAAAATTTTGTAATGACTTGAGCCTCTGCCAGGCTTAATACTCTGAGTCTTTGAACTCTTCCCTAATGAGACTGTTGCTTTTATAAAAGTCTGTTTTTGTTGGTTATTGCATCTTTTAAAAATAAGAAACATGCACCATCTTAAAAACAGTAGTCTGTAATAACACTATTACTGATGGCAGACATTTATTTATTGCTTATTAAGTTCCAGGCACAGTTGTAAATGCTTCTCATATAATTTCTTTCTTTTATATATATATATATAATTTATTTCAGAGAGTAAGAAAAAGGGAGAAAGAGAAACATCTATGATGAGAGGGAATAATTGATCAGCTGGCTTTCTGCACGCCTCCTATTGGGGATCGAGCCCACAACCTGGGTATGTGCCCTTGACTGGAATGGAACCCAGGACCCTTCAGTCCACAAGCTGACACTCTAACCACTGAGCCAAACTGTCTAGGCTATATTAACTCTTCTGATTCTAACCTTGTGAAGTGGTTACTGCATCATTCTCATTTTACAGATGAGCAAACTGAGCCCCAGCGGTTAGGGAATTTGACCAACATTCCATAGCTAGAAAGTGATGTGATTCTAATAAATGGCATCTGTATTGATTTTACATTTTAATCAGTTTGACTATAAAAAATTAAATTTGGGGAATTCTTCAGCTTTATGTCCTTCCTACCAATTATGAGCCTATTGCATTCTTTATAGTTTTATAAGAATGGTGGTATAATAAAACACATTTTCTTGCCATCTCAACCATAATAGGTGCCATCTGTGACTGCATTTTTCTGCCCTTTTTCATAACATCAATCCTCTGACAATTTTTGATTCCAACAGAACCTACAGTCCATGGATCCTATTTCCTTTCCCTATCTCCCACACCCTCATTCTCTTACTTTCCTCCTTAAATAACTTAAATTCCAAAGTCATTATAATCACTGCCTCATTAATACCCCCTCATTCCTCTTCCCCTCTTTTGCTTTGTCACCCTTACTTAACTAAACCACAGCTATGGTGAAACCCAAGACTGCCTACTCTGTGAGTGTATTCCTGGGCTGGAGGAAATGCATGCTCACCAGCCTCACTCTTAATTCATGATCACTAACCTCAAGCCGGCCCTTAATGCTGCCTGGGAACCCGGCTATATTTCCTTAGATCATTCCTTCTCTTATGCTCTGGAGGACTCTTACATAACTCCTTTCTCTTCTCAAAACTCCCTTCTCAGTCTTTGGTTACTGACCTCACTTCTTGTTTCATTGAGAATACAAGTTATTGGCCCTCACCACCACGTATACCCACTTACTTGCATCTTCTGTTTTCCCCTTTCCTGCATCTAGTAGGTCTGAGTTGTTCATGTGTCTTGTGAGGGGCAAGGCCTCCACCTTTGCATAAAAGTTGCTTGCAATTTCATCTGAATTTTAGGATCAGCTTATCTATGTCTGTGAAAAGGACAGTTGGGATTTTGATAGGGATTGCATTGGACCTCTGGCTCCATTTAGGGAGTATTGCTACCTTAGCAATATTAAGACTTTCAGTACATGAATATGAGTTGTCTTTATATTTATTTAGATTTTATTTTTTTAAATATATTTTATTGATTTTTTTTTTTTTTTTTAGAGAGAGAGGAAGGGAGAGGGATAGAAAGTTAGAAACATCAATGAGAGAGAGACATCGATCACCCGTCTCCTGCACGCCCCCTACTGGGGATATGCCCACAACCAGGATACATGCCTTGACCAGAATCCAACCTGGGACCTTTCAGTCTGCAGACCGGCGCTCTATCCACTGAGCCAAACCAGTTTCGGCTGTTTTATAGTTTTTAATGTACAAGTCTTACACTTCTTTTCAAAGTTCATTCCCCACACCCTAGTTATTTCAGCACCAAATGTTGAAAAGACTCTTTGCCTATTGAATCACAATGGAACCTTAAAGTAACCTTTTTTTATTGATTTCAGAGAGGAAGGGAGAGGGAGAGAGAAAAATCAATAAGAGAATCATTGATCAGCTGCCTCTTGCATGCCTCCTACTGGGGATCGAGCCAGCATCCTGGGCATGTGCCCCAAGTAGGAATTGAACTGTGACCTCCTGGTTCGATGCTCAACCTCTGAGCTACACTGACTGGGCTCTAGATTCCCTCTTAATCATATATGCGTGAGTCTGTGTAACCAGGTTGCTGGCTTGATCCTTAATAGGAGTGGTAGGAGGCAGCTGATCAATGTTTCTCTCACTCTCTCTTCTTCTTTTTTTAAAAATCAGTAAAAAAACAAACCAAAACTTAAAAAAACACATTTACCTGTAATTACAGTATTTTTCATGCTTGTTTTTTTAAAAATCTTTATTGTTGCATGTTTTAAAAAAATTATTTTAAATTAATTGTGGTAAAGTTCACATAACAAAGCTTACCATATTCACATTATTGTGTGATCAATCTTTGGAACTTTTTCATCTTGCAAAACTGAAACTCTGTACCTTTAAATAACTCCCCATTTCTCCCTCCTCCAGCCTTTGACAGCTACCATTCTGCTTTCTGTTTCTATCAGTTTGACTACTCTTGCTCCCTACTTCATTAAAACATATGGCATTGGTCTTTTTGTAACTGGCTTATTTCACTTAGCATAGTATCCTTAAGGTTTATCCATGCTGTAGTAAGTGCCTGAGCTTCTTTCCTTTTAAGGATGATTAATATTTGACCACACACACACACACACACACACACACACACACACACACAGTAGGTCCTTGAGTTACATTGAAGATCCAGTCCTATGGCGCAAACCATGGTGTATGGGATAATATTCAAACCAACTAAACCACCTGGCCAGACCTCCTTTGTCCATTTTTAAATTGGGTTATTTGTTGTTGAGTTGTAGAAGTTCTTTATATATCCTGGATATTAATCCCTTATACAGTATCAGAAAAATGATTTGTGCCTGGCCGGTGTGGCTCAGTGGTTGAGCATCATTCCAGTGAACCAAGAGGTAGGTAACTGGTTCGATTCCTGCTCAGCATGCATGTCTGGGTTGTGGGCTCGATCCCCAGAGGGGGCGTGCAGGAGGCAGTGAATAAATGATGTTTCTATTTCTATATCCTTCCTTTCTCTCTCTCTAAAAATAAATAAAAACATAGTTTTTAAAAAAGAAAAATGTTTTGCAAGTATTTTCTCCCATCCCATTGCTTTTTCATCCTGTTTGTCTTTTGATGCACAGAAAGACTTTTTAATTTAAATGTGGTTCAGTTTATTCATTTTTACTTTTGTTGCCTATGCTTTTGGTATCATTATGTGTTGATGGTATTATTTTTTCCCATAATTTGTTGCTAGTCTATGTAAATACATTTGATTTTTGTATATTGATCTCGTATCCTGTGACCTTCCTAAGTTAACTTAATTGGTTTTAGTAGGTTTTGTGTTATTCATAGAACTCTTTACACATATATCTCTGTACACTATCTACAAATCAAGATAGCTTTATTTCTTTTCAAATCTGAATTCCTTACTTTATTGCACTAAGATCTCCTCCAGTACAACGGTTGAATAGAAGTAGCAAAATAGACATCTTTGCCTTCCTACCAACCTTAGGGGAAGCATTCCGTCTTCCATTAAGTATAATGCTAGCTGTAGGTGTTTTATAAAGTTCCTTTCTATTTCTAGTGATCTGAGATGATCACAGGTGGTTTTGGTTTTTCATTTATTCTGTTAACATGATTAATTAAATTGATTTCAAAGGGTAAACCAGTTCAATTGGTCATGATGCCGTGTTCTTTTTATGTTATTTACTTCAATTTGTTAAAATTTTGTGAAGGTTTTTGCTTTTATGTTCACGACGAATATTTGTAATTTTCATGAAATATTTTTGTCTTATTTTGGTAACAGTAATGTTGGCCTCCTACAATGATTTGGGAAGTATTTCTTTTCTATTTCCTGGAAGATGTATAGTGCTTTTATTCTCCCCTCCCTCCCTCCCTCCCTCCTTTCTTTCTTATCTTCCCTCCTTCCCTATAGAATTCACCATTAAAGCCTTCTGGGTCTGGAATTTTCTTTGTGGACAAATTTAGCTAAAAATTTAATTTCTTTAACAGGTGTAGGGCTATTCAGGTTATTCCTTATCAAATAAGTTAGTAATTTACCGTTTTCATGTAATTTATCCATTTCATCTTAAGTTGTTAAATATATTAGCAAAAAATTGTGATATTTCCTTATTATCCTTTTAATGGCTGTAAGAAGGTTTAGGGATGGCCCGTTTTTCATTCGTGACATTTTCTTTTTTCTGTTTCATCTGGCTAGAGATTTATCAATTTTATTAATTATTTCAGTGAACAGCTTTTGGTTGCATTGAATTAATCTATTGTTTTTTTGCCTTCTATTTTGTTGATTTCTGCTTTTTATTTTACCCTTTTCAGTTTAATGTGCTCTTTTCTAGCTCCTAAATCATTTTTTTAGATCAATGATTTTAGACATTTTCATATATAAGCATTTAAAGCTATACATTTTTTTTTCTGTAAACACTGCTTTATTTAGTTTTTTATATTCCATCTATTTTGATGTATTGTGGTTTTATTTTTATTTATTTCAATATATTTTCTAACTTTTGGTGATGGCATATCCACCAACCCCCATAATTCAGAGATTATTAGAAATGTCTTACTTAATTAATATTGGAGATTTTCCAGATATCTTTTTGGCATTGGCTTTTTAATTTAATTATGTGTGACAGAGTATATACTCTGTATGACTCAGATATTCTTTAATTTTTAAATTTTGTGTTGTGGCTCAGAATGTGTTCTAGTCTGGTGGATGTTCCATGTGCATTTGAAAAGAGTGTTTTTTTATGTTGCTCTAGGGTGGATTTTCTATCAGTGTCAGGTCAGTTTGGTTGATTTCTTTAAGTCTTCTAAAACTATTATACTGATTTTCTGTCTGCTTGTTTTATCAATCACAGAGGCAGTGCTAAAATCTTTAGCAATAATTATAGCCACTACAGTTTTCTTTTGATTAGTGTTTGGATGGTTAACTTTGTCTACCCTTTTACTTTTAACCTATTTGTATTTTCCTATTTAAAGTGGGTTTCTTAGAGAAAGCGTATAATTTTTATACATCCTTTTAACTGGAATATTTGTATTTAATTCAGTCAGTAATGTGATTGAGTTTAAGTTGGCCATCTTGCTTATTTTTTTCTGTCTCTCTTTGTTCTTTGTTTCTCCCTCCTCCCCCTTTTCCTGATTTTATTTGGACTAAGAAGATTTTTTAAAAATACATTTTATTGATTTTTTTACAGAGAGGAAGGGAGAGGGACAGAGTTAGAAACATCGATCAGTTGCCTCCTGCACACCCCCTACTGGGGATGTGCCCACCACCAAAGTACATGCCCTTGATTGGAATCAAACCTGGGACCCACCCTTAAGTCGGAAGGCTGATGCTCTGTCCACTGAGCCAAACCAGTTAGGGCTAAGAAGATTTTTTTATAATTTCATTTTATCTCCACTGTGGGTTCATTAGCTTTTTACCTCTTTGACTTATTTATTTTACTGGTTGCTCTAGGTTTTGCAAAGTACATCTTTAACATTGTACCTTCAGTTAGTATTATATCACTTCATGTAAATGGTAAGAATCTTGCAACAGTATTCTTCCACTTATTTGCCTTTTGCTGCCCCAAGTTCAACTACTGTACCTGAGAGGATGATAAATGAATAGGCCGTAAATAATAGCATTCATTCTAAGATCTTGAGCAAATCATATGAAGCTGAAACCAGAAAAGCGCATATAATCTCATTTTTGTGGTACTGTGGTTCAAGTGGCTAACAGAGGGAGCGAAATTGCAGTATAACAGAACAGGTGATGACTGAGCTATAATTAGTAGGAGGCTGCCATTATTAGTTTAATGTCAGTTAGAGTAGAAGATTCAACTTACTACCTAATGTAAGAATCAAGAAGGATCACACTGGGAATTTTCGGTCTCCTAAACCCTAACAGAATTAAAGTTCTGTATCTGCCAGAATCCTTTCGAATATGAAGACTATTTGCCTGGTTTGAACCAAAGTTTTCCTCTCTTTCAAGCAGTAGACTCAAGGATGTGTAACTTCCTAATGCTCAAGTGTTCACTGGACAGTTCTCAGTTGTGAGTTGAGATTATTAAGATTTGAATAGCTGCTTTGGGCTTAGAGCTCATCTGTGCAGTTCTCCTTTTAAGGATCCATCTCTCGACAAGCACGGCCTGTTCTCTGGCGGTGAAGTTATCTGCTGTCTCATCCAAAGACCTTTGGATAACCTGTCCGGAAATATAGGAGCAACTTCATTTTCTTTCCCAGATGTTGAAATCTTAAACACTGAACAGGGATGGTAATACCTGTATGGTACTTGGATGAGTAGGATTTGTCCAGTGTACTTGGGTGATATGTTTACTAGTATGTATACATACATATGTTTAATTCCCTTAAGAACTCTGAACTGAAACATATGTAATTCAGCTTCTTCATTGTTTTTGCCTAGAGCAGTGGTCAGCAAACTCATTAGTCAAAAGAGCCAACTATCAATGGTACAACAATTGAAATTTCTTTTGAGAGCCAAATTTTTTAAACTTCTAACACCACTTCTTCAATACACAGACTATGGTATTTTGTGGAAGAGCCACACTCAAGGGGCCAAAGAGCCACATGTGGCTCGCGAGCCACAGTTTGCTGACTACAGGTCTAGAGTACATTCAAGAAAATCCTTGGGCTATCCAACACTATAGGTTTAGTTGCATTGATTTTGGAGGGAAGAGACAGGAAACATGAATTTGATGTTTATTTTATTTTTAAAAAATATATTTCTTTATTGGTTTCAGAGAGGAAGGAAGAGGGAGAGCAGGATAGAAACATCAATGATGAGAGAGAATCATTGATTGGCTGCCTCCTGCATGCCTCCTACTGGGGATCGAGCCGGCAACCCAGACAGGTGCCCTTGGCCAGAATCGAACCTAGGACCCTCCAGTCCACAGGCTGACGACGCTCTATCCATTGGGCCAAACTGGCTAGGGTGAATTTGGCGTTTATTAAATGCTTGTTCAGTGCCAGGCTTCCCATCAATTAAGACAGGAAATGACAGAGACAGAATTTCATTCTGCCTGATTCCAGCAGCGTCTTTTTGCAAGCTGTGTGATGGGTGGCATTTTAGATGTGATCAAATTTGGATCAAGTTTAAATTCTTGTTCCTATTATAAAATTGACAGGAGGTGCTGCTCTGTAGAGGGAAGAACAGAATGGATGATACTGTTGAGACCTACATCTTCAGAATATGTTGTTCCTCCGGTTTTAGCAAACTCTACAGGATGGAACCACATTGATAGATTGGTATGTAATGATAGTCCTGTGCCTCATTTGGACTTTAGAAGGGACATAAGTTATACATGTAACTTGCTTTTTTCATATAAAATTTGGAAAGCAACAAAACCTTTGCCAACAGATCTGGAAAAGTCTATAATAAGGAAGTGGATTGGGACTGGCTTGTAAGCACTTATTTTCTTCCCTCTGGTAGCTAGATTTCAGGCTCC
The DNA here is from genome assembly GCA_011751065.1 of Lasiurus cinereus. NCBI lineage: Eukaryota > Metazoa > Chordata > Mammalia > Chiroptera > Vespertilionidae > Lasiurus > Lasiurus cinereus. Next base: position 16,763,439 of record JAAGEH010000452.1, read on the forward strand.
TCCTACCCCTGAAGTGTATAGACTGTGTATATACGTGTTGACTACAATCTGCATATCATTTACCTAGAATAATTTTGTAACACTTTCACACCCCCAAAAGTTCCATTATATCTGTTTGTATTCCCAACCTCTGTCCCAGACAACCACTAATCTGCTGTCTCTAAATTTGCTTTTTCTGGAAATTTCTTATAAATTAATACAGAATATGTAGCCTTTTACATCTGGCTTTCTTCACTTGGTTCATCCATGTTGAGTTCGCTATTTCTTTTTATTGCTAAATAGTATCTAATTGTATAAATTTACCATATTTCGTCTATCCATTCACCAGGTGATAGACATTTGGATTATTTTTAGTTGAGGCAATTATGAATATTGTTGCATTGAACATTCACTTACAAGTTTTTGTGTGGACATGTGTTTCCATGTGGTAGATCCACGATTAACCTTTTAAGAAATTGACAAGCCCTAGCTGATGTGGCTCTGGGTTGGGTATCTTCCGGTTCACCGAAGAGTTGCTGGTTTGAGATTAGGGCACTTGCCAGGGTTGTGAGCTCTTTCCGGTGGGGGTTTGTGCAGGAGGCAGCTGATCAGTGTTCCACTCTCACATTTAATCTTTCTCCCTCTCCCTCTGTTAAAATCAATTAAAAGACTGACAGACATTTCCAAAGTGGCTGTGCATTTCAGTAATGTTTAAGGGTTCCAATTTTATCATCCTTGCAGCACCTACCTTTGTCAGTCTCATGAATTATAGCCATTCTAATAAGTATGTAGTAGTATCTCATTGTGATTTTAATATGCATTTCCCTAATGACTAATGATGTTTAGCCTCTTTTCATGTACTTACTATTATTAGCGATTCATAGGACAGAGAGAGAGAGAGAGAGTGCTTGACATCTAGTATAAGGACACAAACAGCTATAGGAAATAGCACATTTCATCTTTGGGAAATGTCTATTCAAATCTTTGCCCTCCCCCCCTTTTTTTTTGTCATCTAATTGAGTTGTAAGAGTTCCTTATGTATTCTGGATGCAAGTGTTTTATAAGATATGTGATTTGCAAATATTTTCTCCTAATGTGTAGTTTGTTGTTTCATTTTCTTATAAGGTGTCTTTTAAAGAGCAAACATTTTAAATTTTGATTAAATCCAATTTAAAATGTTTTTCTTGTGTTTGCTTAGGCAATTATGCATGTTGTTGCAGTGAACATTCACTTACAAGTTTTTGTGTGGGCATGTGTTTCCATGTGGTCAACCCACGATTAACTTTTTAAGAAATTGACAAGCCCTCGCTTGCTTTTGGGGTAATATATTAAAAATTATATGCATATCCAGAGTCACAAAGATTTTCCACTTTTTTTTCTTCTTTCTTTTTTTGTGTGTGTTTATTTTTTCTTCTATTTTTTTCATTTAGAAGTTTTATGGTTTTAACTCTTAACCATTTGTTCACCATACGTGTCTATAGACGCAAGCGGCAGACCTTTTTTAATTAAATTCAGTTAACTGGTTAACATACCTCTCTGTTTCATTTTGAGTTAATTTTGGGGATAGTGTGAGGTAAGGCTCTAAGTTCCTTTTCTTTTTATATTTTTACACATATACATTCAGTTGGCTTAGCTCCATTTGTTGAAGACTGTCCTTTCCCACTGAATTCTCTTGGCAAAATCAACGAGTCATAAATGTAAAGGATTCTTTCTGGATTCATTTTAGTTCCATTGGCTTACATGCATATCACTATCTTACATATAGCTTTAGAGTAAGTTTAGAAATCTGGTAGTGTTGGTTCTTCTTTTCTAAAAAATATTTGGCTATACTAGGTCCTCTACTAGGCTATAAAATTTTCCTCTAAATTTTAGGATTAGCTTGTGGATTTCTACAAAACTTGAAATCCTGATGTTTTTCGTTCTGGAGTGTGACTCCTCAGAGAGGAGCGGAACTGACTCATTGCTCTTTGAGAGGCTGTAATAAAGGGCTCCTGAGAGACACTTGGTTGTTGGCATTTCTCCAGGTGAGCCATGTTCCGTCTAGCAGCCTAGCGAGAACACAGGCCAAGGCAGTGGACTGGGGTGTCTCCCTTCACCCCGGTAGTTGGCACACCATAAATTGTTAATAGGAGGGAGAGAACATATTCAGTAAAGAATGCGTTGAAGGGGACCGTTCATCTTCTCTCTCTCTCATTTTGATCCTTCCTTCTTTTAAAACCACCTTTATACCAGTGAGTTGAAGCAGCCTGGCCAAGTCTGGTTCCCTCATCACTGAGGCCGCTTCGTGTTTGATTGCTTTTATCAGATTTTTTTCACCTGCTCTTGCCTAAGCCCTGGAACACATTATCACTCAAACCAGACATGCTTTTATCTGTTCAGAAGCTTTCAAGAGGAAACTGTGATGCTTGTCTTACTCAGTTTTACTTAGAGGAACATTTTATCTCTTTCTTGCAAAGGTTGGTTGTTCATCTTTTCATGTTTTAAATGTGCATGTCTTTTGAACAGGCTTCCTTCCAAATTGTGAGGTTCTTATCTTATTGGATTCCCTTAAACCCAGATAATATTTAGTGAGTGTTTGACCGAATGCAGGGTATCATTTTAGGCCCTAATAGATGTGCAGAAATGGATAAAATACGGTTCTTGTCCTCATGGAGCTTACAGTCTAGTCAAAGAGACATGTAGTATAAGGACCCAAACAGTTATAGAAAATAGCACGTTAAGAGACCAGGAGGATCTCAGGTTGGATGGGGTACTGTTTTTTCAAGGAAACTGCTATGAATCAGGGCTACTTTTGCTTCATATTTCAGAACCAGGATCCTGACTTACAGAATTTAATCCTTGCACATCTCTTGCAGTGGTTTAGCTATCCACCTTGCTGAGTAAAGGACAGAGAGAGAGGGTGCTTGACTTTTAAACCTCCTCTTCCTGTTGACACATTTTGCTGCCACTGATTTTATAAGTCTGTAAGTTAAATTTTTAATTAAGTTGTTTGCAGGCAATCTGTTTTTCCCTTGGGAAAGAGGGGTTGTGTAAAAAAAACAAATGAACCAGAGTGATGTACTTAAGTGGAGTAACATAATATTTTAAGCACCTCACCTGTTACTTAATATATTATTCCCCAAGGAGAGCTTGGTATGGTTTCTGTCTGTCACCCATGGGCTTCTTGAAAGTGGGATTCTTTCCTCCAACATGGTGTAATACTTCCACCAGAAGAAGGAGGTGGCAGAGGATTGAACACTGATTCTGTCAGCTGCCTTCCCTGTCCCTTTCTATACTGTGGAACACCGTCTCTAGCAGAAATCTCTAGTAGGTGTCCTGGTTGGATCACTGGGCGTTGCTTCTCTGGTGGCCTCATGGATCCCGTTAGGGACGTGTTCCTGTTCTTTGTTTGTTTGTTTTTCATTTAACCCACACCCATGCTAACCAGGTTCCCCATGCCAGTACCAGAATAACCCTGGCCAGCGCTCAAGAAAAACCTGGTAACTGACCTAAAATTAAATGCGTGAACTCTGCCTGCCCTTTTTTGCATTATGATTTATTTTTTAATATATATATATATGCTTATTTATTTCAGAGAGGGAGAGAGAGAGAGAGACGTCAGTGATGAGAGAGAATCATTGATGGGGTGCCTCCTGCAAGCCTTACCCAAGATCAAGTGCAACCTGGGCATGTGCCCTGATTAGGAATCGAACTGTGACCTCCTGGTTCATAGGTCGACGCTCAACGACTGAGGCATGCTGGCTGGGCCCATTATGATTTTTTGTTTGGTATTATCGACTATTTCCCACCCTCCTCAGAAAAGAATGGGAAATAGAAGTTTGAGTCATTATCCTAGGTATAGAGAGAGGATGGATGAGTGGGGAAGGTAACTGCTAATAAGCATTGGTAGGACCAGTGTAAATTTTACTGGAGCTAAAGTTGTGTTTTCTTTAACCTATCAATAAAGACTTAATGACATTATCAATCACTGGCTCTGTCCATGCGATACCTGTTAGGATCTTAACTTGACTTTGAACTTGAACCATATTGCATCTGGTGCCTATAAGCCCGCTTTGCTCTTTGACTCAGCTGAATCTTCTCTCATGATCTCACTGAGTATTCCCCGGTGGAGAGTATATTTATCCTTGGCAACTTTCAGATTATAGGAGTTCACAAAAGCCATGAAAAAGGGGCACTACCTAAAGCTGTTGGCTTTTTTGTTTTGTTTTCAAATATGCTTATTATTGATGTTTTAGAGAGAGAGGAAAGGAGAAGGGATAGAGATGGAAGCATGGATGAAAAATAAGTGTCCTGGGGTTGCCAGGAAGTAGGGGGTTGAGGGTCTGGGTGAAAAGGTGAAGGGATTGAGAAGTACAGTTTGGTAGTTACGAAATAGTCATAGGGATGTTAAGGTACAGCATAGGAAAAATATAGTTAATGGTATTGTAATACCTAAGTATGGTGCCAGTTGGGTACCTGAAATCAGGGGGAACACTTGTAAAGTATATGGTTGTCTAACTATTATGCTATACAAAATAATATTGAATATAAAGTGTAGTTAAAAACAAATTTTTTAAATAAGTATCTGGGAAATCGATTCATTTCTTTGCTGGTTTTATCTTCCTGCTGGGGTGGTGATAGTGTGGGAGTGAGCTTAAGGTCTCCTAAAAAAGCATGTGTGTATAGAAAAAAACAGTATTGTGGGACTTTTTAAAATATTGTGAGCCTGTTAGAATTTAATGTTTGCATTTATCTATACCTCAAAGTTTTTCATTTTTATAAAATAAATGAAGCATTTCAATTATACAGAACAGTAGAGAAAATAATATGACAAACATCTGTGTGCCTGTTACCAAGATGAAATGTTCATATATTTCTTATTGTGCTTGTGGCTTTATCGGTGCTTGTACCACTTATATGCGTACTCATGATTTTGTGTATATCATTAACATCATCATCAAAGGCTAATATGCAAATGGTCATCACATCCTCATGCATAATGACTGATTAGCAGGAGGTGGGGCTTGATGGGGGGGTGGGGCCGGCTGGGTCTGGGTCTTGCCCAATGGGGGTGGGACCATCCGGGTCTGGGTCTCAAGTGATTTTGAGGCACTTGGGGGTTGGCAGGAACTTGACTCTGGGTTCTGTGGCACACCCCAGACTCTGACAGGAGGGAGATTTTCATATACATTTTACTAATTTTCTTTCATCTCTGACACTTCTTTTATAAAGAAAGAGCAAATAGCAATATTAAAATATTTCCTCTAATTAATTCCCTTTTAATGTGCACGAATTTTATGCACTAGACCACTAGTATTAAAAATGAAAAGATATAATGTATCTCTTTGCAACTTGTTATTTTGCTTTGTTTTTAATTCTGGTATGCTTTTGAAATGTATCTAATAGATCCAGTCCATTATAAGGACACTAATCATATTGGATTAGAGTCCAGCTTGATGAACTCACTTAACCTTAATTACCTTTTTTCTCTCTCTCTCTTTTTTTTAATATATGAGCATTTATTCCACTACTACTGGCAGTATGGGAGAGCAGCAGGTCAACCACAAAAATCTGCTCTGCAGCTCCCTCCTTCCCCCCATTAGCCAGCCTCTTATATAGGAGAGGACAAAGATTACTTGGGAAGTAGGGATTACAGGCATGGGAAGTAGTCAAGGCTGGGATGGGACTTCATTATTTGGGCAACAAGGCTGTTAAACTTTCCATGATAATAGGCAGTTCTAGAATGAGAATGGACCACATTCTGAGGTTGACTCCCAGTTCCTGGTGGGATACAGCTCCCAGCCAGGTTAGAATATACTTTCTTTAACCAACACCAGGCAATCATGTTAAGAGCATGATTAATATTTCCCATAATCATAGCTAGTCCCTAATATTCTATTTTTGCCCCTAACATTTCCCCACTGCTATTTCTGTCATCCCCTATCTGTGAGATTGGTTTTATATGATCCTGCTGACTGCATTGGCTCCTGCCTTGAAAGCAGTTCCCAGGGATGAAATACACCGAATGCAGGACCTTACATATGTTTTCTTCTCAACTGAGAATTGTCAGAAAGATTAAAACAGCACATTCCTTTAAATTTCTCACAACCGTGATTATGCCGCAATAGCAAGCAAGCAATCTTTTGCTGCCGATTCTCTAGAACTGCCTCCCAGACCTGGCTCACCTTTTGATTCGTTCCCTGGAAGTGGCATTCAGGGCTTCCCCATGCTACAAGCTGGCTGGCTCACTTCTCCATTAAGGGAGCCTACCATTACCAGCATAACAAATGGGGAAGCAGTATAGGCTGCAGGGCTACACGTGGAGATCATCATTGTAGTGCCGGGTAACGCCGTGAGAAGATCTCTTTTGGTTTGGACCCTGTGATGTTTTTGATGTTAAAGACAGTCAGTCCTAAGGAACAAGACCCCCCAATGCTGTTGGCAAGGATATGTGAATAAACGGTTACCCCCACATATTATAAACCAACCAGCTGGCAACAACCTTAATTACCTCTTTAAGGGACCTATCTCCTAATATAGTTACATTCTGGGTTACTGAGGGTTAAGATTTCAACATAGGACTTTTGGGGCACACGATTCAGTTCATAAAACTTGACTTGCTTAGCTGTTTAATTCACCCCTGAATTAAAGAATTGATGGTGTGCATCCTTGGTGTGTCCCTGACCATAGAAGAATTTTAAAGAGAATGTTCTTAAAAGTCTTGCCACTGAAAGTAGTAGATAGTTTTCACTGTACCTAGTTTGCTGTTAGGAATGAATATTGGAGACTTTCTAACTCCATGAACCCTGCCTTCTCAAGTGAGAGCTCAGGAAATTTAAATACCTGGCTTTCCTCACTGCAGGGTCCAGAGAGATGACCTGGGCTCTGTCCAAAGGCTAATTTGGAAAGAGCAACTTGAGCGGTGGAGGCTGCACGTTGGCAGGGTCAGGTTCTAACGTGTAAATGGCATCGGGTGGTGTGATGGTGATGTTTTCTGTAAGGAAGGCTGAAGAAGAGGGCTCTTCATCAGTCCAGTTTTGTAGTGTCCCTTGAAGCTTAGCTTCTAGTCCATGCTACTCTGCCACCATCCTTATTTTTTTTTATATATATATTTTTTATTTTTTTACAGAGAGGGAGGGAGAAGAATAGAGAGCTAGAAACATCAGTGAGAGAGAAACATCTATCAGCTGCTTTCTGCATACCCCCTACTGGGGGTATGCCTGCAACCAAGGTACATGCCCTTGACCAGAATCGAACCTGGGACCCTTCAATCTGCAGGCTGACGCTCTATCCACTGAGCCAAACCGGTTAGGGCTGCCACCATCCTTTTAATTAACAAATTTTCTGCCTAATCACCATGGTCCTTTTTTGCTGGTTGCTGTGAGGAACCTTTTTTTGGTCTAGTTCTCCCTTCCACTCTTTGGATATGCTTTATGGTTCTTTCCTAGGTTTTTGGGTTGGACACTAATCATTTTTCTTTCATTATCTTATAAATATTTTTCACAATGTTGTTGATATATGATTCACATACAATTCACTCATTTAAAAGTGCACAATTCAGTGGGGTCTTTAAAATACTAGTATATTGAGAGTTGCACAACCATCCTCACTGTCAATTTTAGAACATTCTCTTTACCCTAAAGAGAAACTCCATGACTTTGAGACATCTCCCAAGTCTCCCAGTGCTAGGCAGTCTATTCCTGTTTATATAAAATGCCTGTTCTAGCATATGCAGTTTCAATTCACCATAGGTTCTGCTTTGCTGTATCCCACAAGCACTTTTTAATCATAGAGGAATTATTTTTTATCCCCTTTTATAGTTTTTCCTAAAAATTACTTTGATATTAACATAAGACTTATACTAATTTAGTATTCAGGAATCATGGATATAAGATATATAATGAAAGTATTATTCTTAGATCTTTTGGTGAAGTTGGCTGTTACATTTTCTTAGATGATCCAATATGAATTCATAAGTGTTATCTGCTTTAAGTGGTATGGCACCACGATCCCCTGAAATAAATGAACACACTCTTCATCAAATTATGTCCTAGGATTTTCTTACTGCTAAAATATACTTGGGTTGGGACCATAATAAATCATTAAGTGCTTCCAATTCTTTCCTTCTTTCTTTTTTAGCCTGCACACTCATGACCATATATATTTAATTGTCTTGATACACACATAAATTCTTACGTTTATAAATGTACAAGATGTCTTTTTCCTCAACTTGTTAGTTTGAAATTTTTCAGTTCTACAGAATAATTGAAGGAATAAGATAATGAATGCTGCCGAGACTGGTTTGGCTCAGTGGATAGAGCGTCGGCTTGTGAACTGAAAGGTCCCAGGTTCGATTCCGGTCGGGGGCATGTACCTTGCTTGCGGGCACATCTCCACTGTGGGGTGTGCAGGAGGCGGCTGATCGATGTCTCTCTCTCTCATCGATGTTTCTGACTTTCTAACTCTCTCCCTTCCTCTCTGTAAAAAATCAATAAAGTATATTAAAAAAATAAAATTAAATTAAAGATAATGAATGCCTATATATACCAAGCAAAATAGAGTCAGACTCATAGATAAGAGAGCAGGCAGACAGATAGAGAGAACTCATGGACATGAAAAACAGTGTGGTGATTTCAGGGGTGGAGGTGATAGAGGGCATAGAGAGGATAAAAGGTAATGGGGAAAATAAAATTAAATAAAATGAAAAAAAATAAGTTGTAGCAAGAATATCAACATTAAAAATTTTTAATAAAAAAGTTTTTAAAAGCCTGGCTTGTGTAGCTCAGTGGTTGAATGTCACCTAGGAGGAGGTCCAGTTCGATTCCTAGTCAGGGCACATGCCCTGATTGAGGACTCAGTCCCCAGTAGAGGATGTGCAGGAGGCAGCTTGATTGATGTTTCTTTCCCTCATTGATATTTCCATCTCTGTCCCTCTCTCTTCCTCTCTGAAATCAATAAAAATATATTTTAAATATGTATTTAAATATATTTAAATTAATTAAAAATTAATTTAAATTTAAAAAATAAAAACAGTTTTGCCAAAATCCTCCCAAAGTAAGTTGTAGACATCATGACATTTACCAATTATTGTTATTTACTATTATGTCCTTATTCAAATTTCCAGTTGTCCCCAAAATGTCCTTTTTCTTGTTTATTTTTTCTCCCTTTTTCCTCCATCTACCCCTTCCTTCCATAGTATCTTAATCTTTGAAATTTTGAATCTTTTAACATCTTTAATCTTTAAATATCCTTATTTTACAGGACTTGTTAGACTGTATTGTTTCTGGATTCCTGCCTGTAGTGCATTGTTTCCTCGAGTTCTGTAATTTTTTATTGCAAGCTCATTGCAAGCCGGGCACCGGAGATGTAGGTAGATCTCTGGTTACAGATCACAGGAGAAACTTTTCCTCTGTATGTAGCTCAGGCACACAGACTCTATCCCTACCCTCGCTTGCTTGCTTGCTGCTGCTGCTGCTTCTTGTTGCTTCCCCCCTCCTCCCCCCCTCCCCCCAGTTCTCAGTTTCTGGTACTTGGGGATTTCCAGTTCTTTCTTTTGTTCTCCAGTCGTATCAGACATTTGTAGCAGTAGGGTTCTCTGGTTTCTAGGCTGTCATGTCACTGTAACTGGAAGTTCCCCTGATTTTCATTTTCAGAATTGAGACTTGGCACGTCAAAGAATTTTTTAAGGCTTAGGTTTAGTCTTCTGTGAACTTTCAACAAGTGACTAAAGTTGATAGCTTTCTCACAATTTAACAAGTCCTGTAATCTTAGCTTCCCAAATTATTAGTCATCATGATTACAAATATCTTAAGAATTACTTATTTTTAAAATCGATTGGCGATTGAGGAAGAGATAGGGTGGAGGAAAGTAGTAGGGAGGATAGTGAAGTTGTTAAGTCATAGAAGCCACAAAGTTTCTTGTTTCTCCTAACCTTTCAGTTCTTAAGGACATTAGTATATCAACATTGAAATGGTTTTCATTGCCCCTCATGAAACCATTATAATGTTTTTTTTTTATTGATTTGAGAGTGGAAGGGAGTGGGGGAGAGAGATAGAGATAGAATCAGTGATGAGAATCACTGATTGGCTGCCTCCTCCACAACCCCTATTGGGGATTGAGCCTGCATGTGCCCTTGAGTGGAATCGAACCCGGGACCCTTCAGTCCTCGGGCCAATGCTCTGTCCACTGAACAAAACCAGCTAGGGCATGACTTATTTAAAAAATATATATATTTCTTTTTTGATTTCAGAGAGAGAAAGAGAAGGAGAGAGAGAGAAACATCAATGATGAGAAAGAATCATTGATCAGCTGCCTCCTGCACACCCCCAATGGAGACTGAGCCCGCAACCCAGGCATGTGCCCTTGGTCAGAATCAAACCTTCAGCCCACAGGCTGATGCTCTATCCACTGTGCCAAGCCAGCAGGGCTAGGGAATGACTTTTTAACATTGTCTTTTTTTAGGCAGGATCTTATTGTCAGCAACACAGATTTACTCATGCAGATAATGGTTTGGGTGCCCTCAAAGCTGAGAGAACCCCATTTTGACAAACCCAGGCTTGGGTATGATGGGTGTGAAATATTCAGTTTTTATTTTTATTGTTATTTTTAACTCCTTACCTGAGGATACATTTAGTGATTTTAGAGAGAGAGGAAGAGAAACATCCATTGGTTATCTCCCACCCAACTAGGGATCTAACCTCATCCTAGGCATGTGCCCTGACCAGGAATCGAACCATGACCTTTTAGTTTATGGGAACACACTCCAACCAACTGAACCACACTGGCCAGAGCTGAAACACTTAGTATTTTAAAAACTTACCTATAATTTTCAGTTTGCAAATTTGCAGCTGCCCCAATGTAGAAATCATTTATTTTGTTTCTCCTTTTGGCCCACTTGATCTACTCCCTCCTCTCATCTCCCATCCCCAATTAACTATTTGGATGATCTCAATTCTTGTATTTCATGTAATGCCAAGATTGTTATTCCAAAGAAGGAAGGAATGATGTCTTTAGGCATACATGGCTCAGAAACTATTAATGAACATTTTTGGTACTTGATTGACTTTTTATAGTTTGGGAGTTAGAAAATAAGGTTTTTGTGATTGAGAACTATGGACTTTGGTTTTTAACCTCTACAGTAAGCGATTAGACTAGATTACTAGTTCTTAACTAGGGAAATGTTTTGCCATCATCCGAGGAACTTGTGTTTAACTTTTTACTTTGAAATAATTATAGATTCCAGAAAGTCGTAAAAATAAGAGTGGTCCCATGTACCTTCATGCAGTTTTTCCCAATAGTACATGTTACATAACTATGGTACAAGATTGAAACAAGGAAATTAAGATTGGTATCGTTGGTATGATCTACAGACCTTAGAGTTTAGCAATTTGACGTGCACCTATTTGTGGGTGTAGTTTATGCAGTTTTGTCACATGTGTAGGCTGGAGTAGCCATCATTGCAGTTAAGATGCAGTGCTCCATCACACAGAGGTCTCTAGTGCTTCCCTTTATAGTCACACTTATCCCCCTGCCCCATGGCAACCACTGATCTATCCTCTGTCTCTATAATGTTGTTATTTTGTTAATGCTATAGAAGTAGAATCATACGGTATGTGACCTTCAGGATTGGCTTTTTCCACTTAATATAATTCTCTTGCCAAATTATGCATATCTATAGTTCATTCTCTCTTTTTTTTCTTTCTAATTCGTATTTCATGGTATGGATGGGCTAGTTTAACCCACCTGAGAAGTTTTTAAAAAACACTTGTCTATTGGGACCACCATTTCCACTACTACCCACCCCAAATACATATTTTTTTTTACTGTGCTTGTTTTATCATCACGTATATATTCATCTATCCACTCATCAATCTTATTTTTCCGACTTATTTCGAAGTAAATTGCAGACATCTGTGTACTATCCTAAATGTACACACAATGAAGTGTATTTTAATTATATATATTCATTGACTTTTGATATGTGCATACACAAGTGTAACTCACACCCCTATCAAGATAGAAAAATTAGCCATAGCCAGTTTGGCTCAGTGAATGGAGCATGGGCCTGTGAACCAAAGGGTCCCGGGTTCGATTCTGGTCAAAGGTATACCTTTGGAGGCTCCTTCCCTGCCTGGCCCTGGTTGGATAGCATGGCAGGAGGTAACCAATCGATATGTTTCTCTCACATTGATATTTTTCTCAGTCTTTCCCTCTCTCTTCCACTCTCTAAAAATCAATGGAAAAATATCCTCAGGTGAAGATTCAAATAAAAAAAGAGAGAGAAATTACATCACCCTACCAACTTAGATTGTCTGTCATTAGACTTACAGGGGGGCCCAAGTATGAGTTGTTTGTAGAAGATCCCTAATCTTTTTAAAAATTATTTTTTAATCATAATTGACAATGTTACATTAGTTTCAGATGTACAACATAGTGATTAGACATTTATATAACTCACAGTGATTATTTGATAATTCTACTACCCATCTGAAAGGTGCCTAATTTTGACATGGCTGATGCTGATATATGCTCTTGTAAAGGACCCTTGGTGACTCAAAAAGCCTCCTTCAGCTCAGCAGGCTTGTTGAAGGTGAGGCCAGGTTTTCTGTCTCAGAGGTGTGAGTGACATCCCGCTTCTGCAAAGCCACCTCCATCTTCAAGCAAACAGGTCTGCCAGAGTCAGTAAAATTGAGAGACTTGTGCAGTGAACATCCATGTAACCATCACCTAGACTCTACAACCAACATTTTCCCATATTTGCTTTATCACAAACTGGTCATCTATGTCAGCGATCGCCAACCTTTCAGTCCTCACAGACCACCAGTTGGCAATCACTGCTCCAAAGGGTTCCTCGAACCAGCGGTTGCCAACCTTTCAGACCTCTGTTGGCGACCACTGACTGATACAGTCTCTCCATCGACCCATCTTAATGCTTAGATACATTTCACCGAATGCAGTTTTTTTTAATTTGTTCAATGTATTGGGGTGACATTGGTCAAATGCAGTTTGAATTTCTGCATGATCTCCTCTGTGATTCTGCTACTTTGCAGCACAAATATATAGAATTAACCCCTGGTGATCCTATGAAAATGAGGAGAATCTGAACCTGCAGATGTGAGAAACATTTTCGTTTGCTGCCAGTGGGAGTATGTCACATGTAATCCCAAGGCTAGACATCCTGTGGCTTAGCTCTGTGAGGCACCTATACTGGAAGTGAGGGAGGAACCTCCTGAAGAAATGGACTCTTTCTTAAAAAGTCCTGTCCTAGGTAGGCTGACTGCCTTCCAAAAGCTCTATTTATAGACCCCAGAGGAAATCTAGGGGATTTTTATCTCACTCCTATAAAAATAGTTCAGGTGGGTGGTTGGAATCTTAACATTAAACACCAATTCTCTAAATATACGTATAAGGTGGGAACAGAGGGTCAAAAAAGAATTGATATTCTCCAACTTGAAGACTCTAGCTGAAGAGAGAAAAATTGCAATGCCCAGTGCCTGCAGCTGTCGGGCTCTTTGCAGCTGTAATTCCCATCATAAGGTGTTCCTCCGGTTGCAAAGCACGATTTTCCTGTTGAATAAGCAAACTTGGCTTGTGTAAATAGTTTTCCTTGTAAGCTTATATTATGTTTTTTCAGTTTTTACTTTGGTATAACATCATGTTTCCAAGAAAATCTAGACTTGAGAAAAGAACCTTTAGGCGGTGTCCCATTGGTTCTGTATTCCCTGTTCAGGTCACATCTGTCATAGCATCCACTGGTTTGTTTGGCTCATCCTGGTGGCTCAAGTTCTTCCCTCGTATTCTCTTTGATGGCCACAGTCTTCCCAAGCCCAGGTCAAAATCTTGCTTTTGGTTGAATTAACCATTATCTCTTCCTTTCTTCCCTCCTTGTTGACAGTTTACTTTGTGCTTCTCCCTCCCCCAGCAAGGTCCCTTAGCTTCCTCTTGTTTTGTGGTTCCTGTGGAGATGGCAGGAACCATGTAGAAAATAACCAGCCTGCTGTATGTGTTTTCAGTAGCATAGCATTTTTAAAAATGTATCTTTTTATTGATTTCAGAAAAGAAGGGAGAGGGAAAGAGAAACATCAATGATGAGAGAGAACCATTGATCGGCTTCTCCTGCATGCCCCCTACTGGGGATCGAGCCCACAACCCAGGCCCAGGATCCTTCAGTCTCAGACCAGAGCTCTATCCACTTGAGCCAAACCAGCTAGGGCAGTGGTCATCAAACTCATTAGTCAACAGAGCCAACTATCAACAGTAAAACGATTGAAATTTCTTTTGAGAGCTGGAAACCAACTTCTGCGCATGGGCCATGAAGTTTCAATCGCACTGTATATGCGCGCCCGCACGTGGTATTTTGTGGAAGAGCCGTAGTTTGCTGACCACTGGGCTAGGGCGATAGCATAGCATTTTTACATGTGCTTTTTGTCTTTCAAAAGGAAGGGCCTTGTTAACTATGTTGATCCAGACACGTGGTTCTGGTTTGAAGAAGAGAAAGAAAACCCAGCAACTGGTATTGTGAGGGCGGGGTACTCTCAGGGGTCTGGTCTGGAAGTCCAGTCATGGTGAGAGATGGCCCTGCTGGGAGAAGTTGATACCCAGGCCTTCCTGATGCCCTGGCTGTTCTGCTGCCTCGCTGACCTCGGTGAGTCCAGAGGCAAGGCAATCATTGGCTCAGGTCCTAGTCTAAGGTCCTGGACAGATTTCCCCAGAGGGCCCCGGCGGGAGGAAAGAGTAGCCGTGTGTGTGTGTGTGTGTGTGTGTGTGTGTGTGTGTGTTGGGCTGGGGGGCAGGCACAGAGGAAATCACTGTGAGCTTCTCAGACTTCATGCTGGGTCTTCTGCTCTGACTCGGGTCCCTGAGTCAAGCATGTCTGATTAAGGATCTAGAATCATTGCTTTTCACTTTAAGAAGTGATTTAATAATTTACACGTCAGTAATACAGTGCTTTGTGTTTCCTTGACCATCTAAGTTCTGGGATGACATTACTGTATCACCAGTGATTTCTCTCCTGATACTAATTCCACTGGGGGATTGGCCTTACCTATTCATGCGGAGCAGAGCGTGAGACTGTTCTGTGGAGATGGTTTTCACTGATCCCATCATTTGAACAATCTCAGCCTCTCCTTGTCTAATACCTGGCCTTTCATGCTGGTCAAGTCTAAACAAGAGGGTCTGACTCTCTTCCTGGTCTGTTCACCTATGTAGCTCTCTTGTTTTTAAACCGTAATTAAAGGAGCAGGGTGTCTGGATGAACCTGTTACTGCGATCTTATCAGCTTCCCAGGGCAAATGCAGAAAGACGCCTTTGTAACAGGCAGAGTGGGTGGAGTTCATGTTCATTTGTAGAACGGGGGACTCTCTCCCCAACAAGCAGAATTAGGCATCTTCCCATGCTGCACTGATGTTGGAAGAGAATTGAGAAGTGTGGGAACATCATTTGGACTTGCCCTCTTGCTTTCATTTTAGCATTTTCTAAAGGAGCTGTTTCTCTGGTTTAAATAGAGTGGCAGCACTAGTTAACTAGAATGAAGAACCACTCCTCCCTTCATGTACACTTACTCCTCTTCTCCAATTCTTTGCCCATGATTTAAAGAATTTCACCTTTTTAGAAAAATTTTTTTATTGATTTCAGAGAAGAAGGGGCAGAAGGGCGGGGAGGAAGAGAGGAACATCAACAATGAGAGAGAATCATGATCGGCTGCCTCCTGCACGCCCCACATTGGGAAGGAGCCCGCAACCTGGATGTGCCCTGATCAGAATCGAACCATGACCTCCTGGTTCATAGTTGATGCTCAGCCACTGAGTTATGCCAGCTGGGTGAATTTCACCTTTCTTTTACAGAGGCAGGTAGGCTAGTATAAGGTCCTGAGTGTCTCTCATTGGGAAGAACTTGGTCCCCAACACTTTCCATGCTCCTGAACTAGGAACAGGACTCAGACAGTGGGGTCTCCTTGGAAAGACTCCAGGCTTGATGATGAGCACCACTGGTCACCCTGGGAGAGACGTCTTTTTCTCTGCCCACACAGTCAGAGGCATTGTGGTCACACCATCTGCCATCTGCAGGGAGAAAGGCATGAGAGTGCCACATCGATGACATCTTCCAGTAGCTTGGAGACCAAGGACTGATTTTACAGAAGAAAAACAGCCTGATCGCATAATCTTGTGTGGATGATTGTTGCCTTCCCAACTGAAATGAGCTTTTTCTGGGACAGTCAGTCTCGCCTCTAACTGGGCATATCCTTGAAGGACCAACAGAATCTTTCTTGCATTGCAAGCTTCAAAGAAAACAAGTAATATTTCTTCTCCAGTGTTGCCTCAATGACATTTACTAGTTGCTGACCCAGTGCCTTCCCGGAGCTGCTCAGACTTTAGATCCATTCCTTTGCTGAGCTGTCAGTTTATAATTTGTATGTAATTGGAACTCTTTACTGTTGGAGAATATTCTGAAGCCTGCAATCATCTTAGCTGTTAATAGCTGATGGTTATTTCTACAGCTCCCTCTCCCCATCACTTTATATATATACCAGAGGCCTGGTGCACAAATTTCATCAAGGGGCTCAGCCCTCGCAGCCCAGCTTTGTCCAGAAGGATGTCTGGTCTAATTAGCATATTATGCTTTTATTATTATAGATGATTTGAAATATAAGAATCCATAAAGATTAGCAGGAATCTTTCTTTTCAGAGGTCAGGGCTTAAGGAAGTTGACTGTGAAAGGATTTCTCTCCTTCCCTAGATCCCAGTGGCTGTATTCAATTTCCATAAGGTAGCTTGGCCTATGGATCCCGCAAACTGGGTATTGGGTGGAGGATTCCATCATTGTTGTTGTTTGTTCATTCTTATTGCTAATCCTCATCCGAGGATATTTTTCCCATTGAGGGAGAGAGGGAAAGAGTAGGGGAGGGGGAAAGATTGGTTGTCTCTTGCATGTACCCCAAGTGGGGCTGGGATCAAATCTGCAACCCACATATGCACCCTTGATGGAATCAAACTGGCAACTTCGAGGGCTGGATCACAGGTCGATGATTCTCTCTCATTACACTCTCTTTCTCTCTCTGAAATCAATTTATATATATTTTAAAGAGAATAAATCTGGCATTGGCACTCTTTAACAGAGATGGGAACTGTATGTTTATACAAAACTTAAAAATATTGTAGTTCATAAGTAGTACGTGGGAGAAAAAAATTGTGATGGAAATATCTCATGGAAGAGACTTCTCAAACCATTAGTTTCTACCATCCACTGTGGAAATCCTCTTGAGAATCAACCAGAAAACTTGAGAGTTCTCTGGCTTTGGCTGGTGTCATGTGGCTCTTTGGCCCCTTGAGTGTGGCTCTTCCACAAAATACCACGGCCTGAGCGAGTCTATTTTGAAGAAGTGGCGTTAGAAGTTTTAGTTTAAAAAATTTGGCTCTCAAAAGAAATTTCAATCGTTGTACTGTTGTTATTTGGCTCTGTGGACTAATGAGTTTGCTGACCACTGGGCTAGTTTATTGTCAGAAAAATAAGGCAAACAGGACTGCAGTGCATGGGCATCCTTTATTTTTATGGTTCACCAAAGTGCAAGTGAATCATTGTCTCCTGGTTTATTGCTTTGAGATCAATTGATGTCCTTCCATTTGTCCAGAAGTAAAATTTCCCAGCAGACATGTCTGTGCTGCTTAGAATGACGCTCTGCTGAGTGTGTAAAGTGTTGAATAGTTGAAGGGCAAGTGAGCATTCCCTCAGATGCCCTAGGACTAAGCTTTCTTGAGTGGCAAACATGACATCAGTGAGACCACTGGCTTTTGTTTGTTTTAAAAAAATATTTTTATTGATTTCAGAGAGGAAGGGTCTCTGAGGGAGAGAGAAAAACATCAACGATGAGAGAGAATCACTGATCAGCTACTTCCTGCATATACCCTACAGTGGAGATCAAACCCACAACTTGGGCATATGTTCTGACCAGGAATCAAACCACAACCTCCTGGTTCATACATCGACACTCAGCCACTGAACCACGCCACCTGGGCCCTGGCTTTTGTTTAAACTTCTGTTTTCTCAGGAAAACTTTACTCCCCGTGATGTATTCATTCAGCTCTGGCTTCTTCCTGTTCAGTTGTTGGAATTCCAGATTTAAGATTCTTGTTGTGATGACATTCCTCCTTAGAGAGTCATGCTGTTATATTTTCTTTCTGATTTGTTCACAGTCTCCTGGGGGTTTTCCTCATTCACAATCGTTGGCTCCAAGGCTTCTTTGAAAACCTCCACCCTGCCAGCCTCCTCCTCCAGTTCCCTGCTCCTTTGACTCCTGTGAAACTCAAAGATACTTGTTTTGTGCTTATTCATGCCAAGCAGATTTTTGATCTAAACAGATTTCAGAGAGGTTATTTCAGTACAAATAGTGGTGGCGACAGTTTTGTCATTTGCTCAGCAATTTGGGCCTGGATTGAGAAGGGCTTGAGGAAGACAAACTCCTGCAGTCCCGAGGCTCCAGAGCCTTCGCCGAGCCGGAGGTTGGCCGGCTCAGGGCAGGCGGATGGCCAGTTCCTCCTGTTCTTCCATGTGCTTTCTCTGGGTCTGTCTCACTTTTGAACCTTCCAGTTCTTCCAAAGTCAGAGAGAAAATGAAAACTTCATAAACAACCGAGGATTCATCCACCCTGGTCTCAGGATGGCCAGCAGCAGCTGCTTTGCAAGGAAGTGAGTGGGATTGGTTCTGCCTGCCTTGGTAGCTGCCATTTTAGCAGTGAGCCCTGTGAAGAGAGTAGGGACCCTCATCTCTTCCTTCACTGCTTTGTACTTACAGGATCCGGAAGAGTAGATAGAGTTTGGGTTGGGTTATATGACAAGGCATCCTGGTTTGATTATTGGGTACAGTCAGAATATGAAGGTCTTCGCCATTGTAGGAAATTCGGAAGCACTTAGACTGGCTACTGCTAAACCAAGGTTATGGGGCTGTTTCCTGAATTAGGGGTCCAACTTGCCTGCGGCAGGAGTGGTGAAGTAAGTTCTATCTACACCTTCGAGCACCAGGACCATGAGATCCCCTCAATCTCAAAGGAGAGACTGAGACCGGAAACCTGGATTTTAATCTTAGCTATACCTTGATTTGGGGGAAGATTTCAAAGATCATCTCTTTAGTTCTCCTCTATACTTTGAGGCTACTGAAGTTTCTTCACTGCACAAGGAAGAGCCCAAGAAAATGAGGCAAGAGATCTCGGTAAGGCCCAGTGGTGACTTCCCTTCAAGGGACACAGGAGAGCCAGACTCTGCAGTGAAGCTCTGATGTTCTTGCTGGCAGGTTTTGTGATGGCTTAGTCAGAAGTGACTGAGGAGAGAGGATATGAAAAGAATGAGACTTCTCCATTGATCCCTGTACTCCAGTATAACTTCCACTCCACCAGGTTTCTTAGCAGAATTAATCATCTTGTCACCAGCTTGGTTTAAAGTGTCAATTTGAGGACTCGGCTTTGTAACAGCTTTTGACTGGGCTGAGGCCTTTTAATGAAAATTGGCCCAAGTGTAGTAATACTGTGAGAGGCTTCTGTTCCTGAGAGCCGGACTGCTGAGACAGTGGAAAATGCTGGTTTATATTGTATTTCCCTCAAAGTAATCTGTGAGAGAAACTTAAAATTAGGTTACACTTTGACTTGATGATGTATCAGTATTCTCACGGTTAGGTTAGGTGCCCGTTAGGTTGCTTAGAAGGATCTAAGCAAATGGCTGTTCAGTGACTTCAAAAGAATCAAGCAGTTTAAAGAACTTGCTTTGACAGCTCTGTTATATCTCAATTATAATAACACGCTTAGAACCTTATTTGTTTAAGAGCGTCTCAGAAGAAGGTAATGCCTTATCGTTGTCCCATTGGAAGCTCGAAGTACAGTCCTGGGAGCTTAGGGACGTGTCCCCCAGGTCTTTTCAGGAAATGCATTTTGTAGTCACACGGGAAATACTGTTTGTTCTCTTCCTAGAACCTCTGAAGGTCTATTTGAAGACTTACCTGAAGCTGGGGAGTTTCTATGTCTACAGAGGCTTAAGGTCAATGCTTTGACCTTTTGCTAACATTGAGAGTTGCTGAAGTGAGATGAATTATTTATTTATTAGAAAGAGTGGGCCCTAGCCAGTTTGGCTCAGTGGATAGAGCATTGACCTGTGGAGTAAAGGGTCCCTCCCAGGTTGATTCCTGCCAAGGGCACATGTCTGGGTTGTGGGCTTGATCTCCAGTAGGGGCCGTGCAAGAGGCAGCCGATCAATGATTCTCTCTCATCATTGGTGTTTCTCTCTCTCTCCCTCTCCCTTCCTCTCTGAAGTCAATAAAGAAATATATTTATTTTAAACAAAAAGAAAAAGAAAGGAAGAGTTGATTAAAAGAGCTAAGTAACCAGGAGTGCCAAATGGAATGTCTTTACCTTTTCTCAGCAGTGTCGGCCACATGCAACGGCATCCACTTTGCTGGCTGTGTTCCTGGCAGCACATGGTTAGCAGGGTTGTCCAGGATTGGTCTCCTTTTGGTACTTTGGCAAGGTGAACGTTACTGCTGTTCTTCTCAGTCTTTAATATCTGGGTCTCTCTCTCCTTCAGGCCACTGTAGGTGATGGTGGCTGCCTGCAGGGTTTGGTGATAGGACGCTACACAAGTGGTCTAAGGTGAGACATCAGAGGAGGAACGAGGAGTCGTCTTTGGAAGTTTAGCAGTCAGTGTGCGAATAGCAAGTATCCTTGCCTTTTGTTTGTTTATTGACTGATTTTAGAGAAAGAAAGAGAAACACAGATTTGTTATTCTACTTATCTGTGCATTCACTGGTTGATTCTTGTATGTGCACTGACCAGGAATCGAACATGCAACTTTGGCATATCAGATGACACTCTAACCAACTAAGCTATTTTTGGCCAGGGCCTCCCCTTGCCTTTTTAAATAGAGGCTCTTAAAAAACACACCACCACCACCACCAAGCAGGGTATCAACTCTGAAAATATTTTAGAATATTTGCCATGTGTGAGGCTTGGGGGCCTCCCAATTCCTTTTGTTCACCAGGGAATAGTATTGCCTTTCTTTAGCGGTAAAAGAACCCATGGTCCTCCCTGTACTGGAGGGGACCCTCAGTAGGAGAAAAATACCACAGTGATCCCCAATTTTAAATCTATAAGCCTTAGAATTTGAAGGAATTTTAGAGGTATAAGCCAGTTTCCTCACTTTACAGAGAAAATGAAGACTCAGAAACTCTTAAGATTTGTCCAGAGTCACACAAGTGGTTAGAAACAGATGCTTGATAAAAACACATTTTTAGCTTCTTAAAAAATATATTTTTATTAATTTCAGAGAGGAAGGGAGAGGGAACAAGAGATGAGAGAGAATCATTGATCGATTGCCTCCTGCAAACCCCCCACTGGGGATTGAGCCCCGCAACTTGGTCATGTGACCAGAATTGAATCCAGGAACCTTCAGTGCCCAGGCCAGCGCTCTATCCCTTGAGCTAAACCGGGAAGGGCTGCTCAGTCCTTTTCCACCACACTGCTTCAGCAGCAGACTGGACACTTGGAATCATCATACGGAAGGAGTGCCTTCAGGGAGGTCTGGAAGGACGTCCCCAGCCTGGTGTAGGGTGGGTGTTCGCATTCCTAGAGTCCAGGACTAGATTCCGGCCTAGATTGGGATGGGTGTAGACAGCCTGGTTTTACTTTTACTTTGTCCCCCTTCATCTCTGACTCACACACCCTTTCACCCCCCCGCCCTGCTGGTTCAGCGTTTGCCTTGGACAGGTGTTCATATTATATTATGCAGCTTTAGAAAAAGAATAGATGGTAGCATTTCATTTGTATGTTCTAAATTTTAGCCCAAAGATCTTGGTCTACGCTTGAAAGTCTTTGAATTGATGAATGAATGAAGGTGATGCGCTGGTGGTTGTAAGAGTGAACGATGAAGTTTGAGAGGTCACTGGGAGCTCTGAAGTGCTGCTGCTGACGGGGAGGTGAATGCTTGTGAGCATGTTGTCATTGTCCCGTCACTCAGCTCGGATGATTAAGGACAGGACCTGTCCTACCAGAATCAGAATGACGCGGGAGAACACTCCAGGAACAAAGCAGTCACTGCTCCTGTCCTCGGTAATAAAGGAATCGAGAGGACAAGTGGCTTTCTTTTGCGTTGGCTGTGACCTCCCTGCATGTCTGCCTCTATCTGCCAGGTGGGACTAGAGAAGCGGTGAAGGTTGTCATCCAGTTTGTGATTTTTATTAAGATACAGGGTCCATCCCTGGCCGGTTGCTCAATGGTTAGAGTGTTGGGTTTGATACCCAGTAGGGGGCGGGCAGGAGGCAGCCGATTGATTATTCTCTCCCTGCATTGATGTTTCTATATCTCTCTCTCTCCCCCTGTCTCTTTCTCTCTGAAATCAATAAAAATATGTTTGTTAAAGAAAAGGAGGAACAAGCTTGTTTTATGCCTTCCTCCCTCCCCATCCCTCTTCTCTATCGGGTTCTTCATATTGTCCTGGGGTCAGTCTGCCTGGGTTGGGATCACGGCTCCAAGTCACTCATAATTGTCTGACCTTCACTTTCCTGTGCCTTGATTTCCTCATCAATAAAATAGAAATAATAATGGTGCCGAGCACAAAGTTCAAGGGATTAAGCAGTAATGCAAATAAGGCACCCAGAACCCGGGCCTGGCACAAAGGAGCGGCTCTGGAAATGCAGGATGCCCCGCCCTCGCCCACCGTCCTCCTGGGTAGAGGGGAAAGCTCAGTGAGCAGCAGACCCGAGCTGCTGTGACAAGATGATTGGGACTTTTTCTGGCTGCTCATGGGGATTCCTATGCTGCTTAGCACTCGTGTGTCTTGCACTGGTGAGTGCCACAGAGGCTTTTAGAAGGACTGACTGCCCAGCCCTGCCCTTGTCGGTTGTGTGGCTTTCCTTGGTGGCACATGTGCCTGTCCTGTGCCTCCCAGAGGGCCCTGCGAAGGGTGGAGTGGAACTCCAGCAGCTGGTGTACTGGGTTCAGACCTGGTCATGCAGAATGTAGTGTTTAGTTAATTCAGAGTGATGGGGCTGCTTTTTAGGGGTGCTCAGGGGGTGTTACTTTATCTTAGGTGAGGGATAGGCCATGTCCCTATGGCCCTTGCTCAGTACCTCTTGTGCCTTCAAATAAGGAAAAAGAGGATGTGCTTTCATGTAATAAAAGACCACACCAGTCCCATCGCTGAGGTGAATGTAGCGTTGCGTATGCTAAATGCAGGCATCCAGAGCTGGAGATGGAGAAGAGGGGGGCAAAAACGGTGAGACAGCCGGGGAGGCTCCGCACTGGGCTGGCAGGGCCGCCCCGCTGCCGTTGTTGGGCTGGTTGTGTTAGAGCTGCCTTAGGGGTCTGGCCCTAGCGTACTGCCATTGACAGCCAACGTCCCAGGTTTCCTAGCCAGCCACTCCTCTGGGTCCAGACGGTCGGTTTTGCCTTCTTGTAAACAGCAGTCCCAACCACTATGATGGGGCGGGGTTAGGAAGTACGAGAACTTAATAAAATTACCTCTTAGGGTTCTTGTAGTTATGAAAGTAATTTGAGTTCATTATTTAAAAAAATCAAGCAGCAAAGCCTCTCTGTCTGTGGGTAACGTGGTAGCCACTATGAAACACCGTGTGTCTGTGCTTATGCTTGCACAAGCACCTAATGGGTTTTAAGGGTGTCACCCTCTGTATCTTGTTCTGCAACCTGCTTTTTGTTTAAAATGCAATTTGTGAGGAAGGGAAGGTGGAGTGAGGTGCCAAACCAGAGGAAGGGAAGGTGGAGTGAGGTGCCAAACCAGAGGCAGGAAGGTTAGGCAGGGGTCTAGATTGTACTGTGAGGCTCCAAACTCCCTTTCCCGTTCAATTCCAGGAGTAGAGACAAGAGTTTGGAGACTTTTTCTTTGGAGACTCTATAGGTATTTTACTACCCAGAAAATACCTATAGATACCATTTGGTCACAAATGTAAAAGCTCCATGGCACCTCTGTTACTAAAATCCCAAGAAAAATATTAGCTAAGCAATTCAATAGTGAATTGAGTACATATACATCATAAACAAGTCCTATTTTCCCTAATGATGATTCAAAATTAGCAAACCTATCCTATGAATAGACCAAAGGAGGCTAAACATGATCTCATTTGATACAGAAAAAGAATTTGATAAGTTTAGTACCATTTTATGTTTTAAATTCTCAGTAAAATAACGATAAAAGGAACTTTTTTTAATTTGACAACTTAAATTAACAAAAATCAGTAGCGTTATATTCAACCAAAGAAACTTTAGGTAGCAGATGTTTTTGTTGTTGTTAAACCTTACTCGAGGATATTTTTTTCCATTGATTTTTAGAGAGAGGGGAAGGAAGGGAGGGCAAGAGAGAAAGAGGGAGGGGGAGAGAGAGAGAGAGAAACATCGATGTGAGAGAGACACATCGATTGGTTGCCTCCCACAAAACTGCAATCCAGGTATGTGCCCTTGACTGGGAGTAGAACCTGTGACCCTTTGGTGCAAGGTTTGATGCTCTAACCACTGAGAACACCGGCCAGGGCTAGGTAGTAAAGGTTTGGTCACCAGGTTAAGGAAAGAAAAAAAAATTTAAATGTAAGAACTGTAAGGGAAGAGATAACACTTTTTTATTTTCACATGATGTAATCAGATGCAAAATGAATCTATCAAATCAAATTGTATTTCCCTATGCCAGCAATAATCAACTAGAAATAGAAGACTAGCAGAAGAAACCACCAAGTTTCTGGTATTTAACTGAAACAAGAATATGTAAAACCTCTATGGGAAATCCAAATAAATGGGAAAACATTATGTATTCTTGCATGAGATGTAATATTATAGAGATGATACTCTTCCTCTCACATCGATTTATAAAATCAATGCTATTCCAGTGGCAGTGGAGTAACAAGTTACCTCAAAACTTAATAACTTAACAAAGCAATAATTATTCTCTCTCACAAGTTTTTCTGAGCCAGTAATTTATAGCAGCTTCCTGAGGCATTTTTGGCCTTTTGGCTTCTAATGAGATTTCGGTGGGCTGTGGATGGGACCATCTCAAATGCCTTTTCACTTGCACACCCAGTGCCTGGTCTGGGAAGACTCAAGCAGTTAGAGTCTGGGATAGCATCTCTACTATGTGCAAGCTTTTGCATGATCTCTTCAGCATGGTGCCTTGAGGGTAGTAGCTGGACTTCTTATATCTTGGCCCAGGCTCCCACAGCCCCTGTCTCAAGAGAGAACCAGGTAGAAGGCTATATGGCATATTTTGACCCAGATTTGGAAGTTACCCGTTTTTACAAAGTCTGCACATTATCAGTTGAGGCAGGTGTGAAGGTCACTCTAGGTCAGTGGTTCTCAACCTTTCTAATACTGAACCCTTTAACATAGTTCCTCATGTTGTGGTGACTCCCAACCATAAAATTATTTTTGTTGCTATTTCATAACTGTAATTTTGCTACTGTTATGAATCATAATGTAAATATCTGTGTTTTCCAATGGTCTTAGGCGACCCTGCTAGCGTGTTGTTTTTTGTCCTTAACATTTTAAAAATATTTTTTATTGTTTAAAATATTACATATATTAGTACATATATCTCCATTTTCTTTTCTCGCCATTGACCTTCCCCCAGCCTCCCCTACCCCCTGCTGCATGCCCTCATTCCACCCCCCCCCCCCAGTGCCTTGTGTCCGTTGGTTGTGCTTATATGCGTGCATACAAGTCCTTTGGTTGATCTATTTCCCTCCTCCCCCAACACTCCCCAGCCTTCCCGCTGAAATTTGACAGTCTGATGGGTGCTTTACTGCCTCGTATCTATATTTTTATTCATCGGTTATAATGTTCTTTATTTTCCATAAATGAGTGAGATCATGTGGTTTTTTTCTTTCATTGCCTGGCTTATTTCACTTAACATAATGCTCTCTAGGTCCATCCATGCTGCTGCAAATGGTAAGAATTCCTTCTTTTTTATAGCAGCATAGTATTTCATTGTGTAGATGTACCATAGTTTTCTGATCCAGTCATCTGCTGACGGGCATTTAGGCTGTTTCCAAAACTTAGCTATTGTAAATTGTGCTGCTATGAACATAGGGGTGCATATATCCTTTCTGATTGGTGTTTCTAGTTTCTTGGAATATAATCCTAGAAGTCAGATTACTGGGTCAAATGGGAGATCCGTTTTTAGTTTTTTAAGGAAACTCCATACTGTTCTCCACAGTGGCTGTACCAGTCTGCATTCCCACCAGCAGTATAAGAGGGTTCCTTTTTCTCTGCATCCTCGCCAGCACTTGTCATTTGTTGATTTGTTGATGGTTAACATTCTGACAGGTGTGAGATGATACTGCATTGTCGTTTTGATTTGCATCTCTCAGTTAATTAGTGACTTTGAACATATTTTCATATGTCTCTTGGCCTTCTGTCTTCTTTCGAAAAGATTCTATTTAGGTCTGTTGCCCATTTTTTTTATTGGATCATTTATCTTCCTTTTATTAAGTTGTATAAGTTTCCTGTAGATGTTAGAGATTGAACATTTATCAGTGATAACATTTGCAAATATGTTCTCCGGTACAGTGGGCTTTCTTGTTGTTTTGTTGATGGTTTCTTTTGCTGTTCAAAAGCTTTTTATTTTGATGTGGTCCCCTTTGTTTATTTTCTCTTTAGCTTCCATTACTCTAGGAGCAGTATCAGTGAAGAAATTGTTTTTGCATATGTCTGAGATTTCTCTGCTTGTGGACTGCTCTAGCATTTTTATGGTTTCCCGTCTTAGGTTTAAATCCTGTATCCATTTTGAGTTAATTTTTGTGTATGGTGTTAGTTGATGGTCTAGTTTCATTATTTTGCATGTATTTGTCCAATTTTCCCAACACCATTTATTGAAGAGACTGTCGACTCCATTGTATGTTCATGCCTCCTTTGTCAAATATTAATTGAGCATAGTGGTTTAGGTTGATATTTGGATTCTCTGTTCTATTCCATTGGTCTACATGTCTGTTCTTGTGTCAGTACCAGGCTGTTTTGGGAACAGTGGCTTTGTAATATAGCTTGAAATCTGGAATTGAGATCCCACCCACTTTGTTCTTCTTTCTCAGGATTGCTGCGGCTATTCGGGGTCTTTTTTTTATTTTAGATGGATTTTTGGAGACTTCTTTCTAGGTCTATGAAATATGCCTTTGGTATTTTAATGGGGAGTGCATTGCAGCTATAGATTGCTTTGGGTAGTGTGGACATTTTAATGATGTTGATTCTCCCAATCCATGAACATGGTATGCTCTTCCATCTGTTTATGTCTTCCTTTATCTCTTTTTTTTTTTTTTTAGTGTCCTGTAGTTTTCTGCATATAGGTCTTTTACCTCCTTAATTAAGTTTATTCCTAGGTATCTTAATTTTTTGGTGTTATGGTAAGTGGGATTGCGTTTTTAGTCTCTCTTTCTGTAAGTTCACTATTGGTGTATAAAAATGCCATAGATTTCTTGGCATTAATTTTGTATCCTGCTACATTGCCAAATTCATTTATTAAGTCTATTAGTTTTTTGATGGAGTCTTTTGGCTTTTTTATGTACAATATCATGTCATCTGCAAATAAGGACAGCTTTACTTCTTCTTTTCCAATTTGGATGCCTTTTATCTCTTCTTCTTGTCTAATTACAATGGCTAATACTTCCAGCACTATGTCAAACAGGAATGGTGAGAGTAAGTATCCCTTTTTTGTTCCTGTTCTTAGGGGAAATGGGTTTAGATTTTGCTCATTGAGTATGATGTTAGCTGTAGGTTTGTCATATATGGCTTTTATTATGTTGAGTTATGATTCTTCTATTCCCACC
The DNA here is from genome assembly GCA_011751065.1 of Lasiurus cinereus. Taxonomy (NCBI): domain Eukaryota; kingdom Metazoa; phylum Chordata; class Mammalia; order Chiroptera; family Vespertilionidae; genus Lasiurus; species Lasiurus cinereus. Next base: position 16,791,186 of record JAAGEH010000452.1, read on the forward strand.
TTGTTGAGAGTTTTTATCAAGAAAGAGTGTTGGATTTTGTCAAATGCTTTTTTTTGCATCAATTGATATGACTGTGATTTTTATCTCTCAATTTGTTTATGTGATGTGTCATGTTTATTGATTTGTGGATATTGTACCATCCTTGCATCCCTGGGATAAATCCTACTTGGTCATGGTGTATGATCTTTCTGATGTGTGGCTGGATCTGATTTGCTAGAATTTTGTTGAGGATTTTGGCATCTATGTTCATGAGGGATATTGGCTTGTAATTCTGTTTCATTGTGTTGTCTTTATCTGATTTTGGTATTAAAGTGATGCTGGCTTCATAGAACAAGCTTGGAAGTGTTCCTTCTTCTTGAATTTTTTGGAATAGTCTGAGGAGGATAGGTTTTAGTTCTTCATCTGCTAGCGGTTCTCAACCTGTGCGTCGTGACCTACAGGTTGAGAACCGCTGCTGTAGAGCCTAAGACCATCGGAAAACACAGATATTTACATTACAATTCATAACAGTAGCAAAATTACAGTTATGAAGTAGCAATGAAAATAATTTTATAGTTGGGTGTCACCACAACATGAGGAACTGTATTAAAGGATCGCAGCATTAGAAAATTGAGAACCACTGATATAGAGGAAAAGGAACACAGAACCCTCTAGATCAGTGGTTCTCAACCTTCCTACTGCCGAGACCATTTAACACAGTTCCTCATGTTGTGGTGACCCCCAACCATAAAATTATTTTCATTGCTACTTCATAACTGTCATCTTGCTACTGTTAATGAATCGTAATGTAAATATCTGATATGCAGGATGTCCTAGGCGACTCCTGTGAAAGGGTCGTTTGACCCCAAAGGGGTCGCGACCCACAGGTTGAGAACCGCTGCTCTAGATGGAAAGGGAACACAGACCCCATCTCTCCATAGAATAATGTTTAGTATCACATTGTAAAAGGAGCATGTGAGCCCTGGCCCATGTTTTCAGTGGTTAGAGCATTGGCCCCAAGCACCAAAGGTTGAGGGTACAATACTTGGGTTGCAGGTTCAATGCCCAGCTGTGGTTAGGGTGAGTGTGGGAGGCGACCAACCTCTCTCTCTCTCTCTCTCTCCCTCGTTTCCCCCCCTTCCTGCTATCCTTCCTTCCACTCTCTCTAAAAATCAATGGGAAAAAATATCCTTGGGTGAGGATTAACAACAACAAAAAAGGAGCATGTGGGATGAGACATATATTGGTGCAGCTATCTTTGGAAAATGCAGTCTGCCACAAATGCAATCCCATTCAGAATTCTAATTGGATTTTTAAAACCAGAACTCTCATTCTTAAATGCATTTGAAGTAACAAAGTCAATATTTAGAGGGAAAATTAGATGTGTCCTCAGGAACAATCTAGTATGGGAGTTGCAAGCATACACAAAGGAAATATTATGCAAGACAGACTGCAATACCTTTCATTAACTGGTAGAAGCAAGACTCTGTAAGGACACAGCAGGGAATCATTGCTTCCTCCCTGCTGTAGCATGCCGGGGGAACTGCTGATCCTCGCCCTAGTCTGAACCCAGTTCCCTCTCTGCTCAGGCCTTAGAATGATTCTAATTTGAAGGAGAATTGGTCTTAGATCAAAAACATGTATTTTTAGATGTCTTTATTGAACTAAGATCTAGTCTATGTTCATATATTGCATTTGGTTGGTGTGTTTCTTTCATTTCTCTTGATCTGGAACTCTGTGAGTGTATGCATGGACATGACTTCTTGTAAAGACCAGGACCAATTCTAGATTCGTCTGATTGTTTCCTCCTGGTGCCATTTAACTTGTTTGTCTATACCAGTGGTAAGCAAACTCATTAATTCACAGAGCCAAGTTTTTTAAACTTAAACTTCTTCTAATTCCACTTTTTCAATAGACTCGGCCAGGGCTGTGGCATTTTGTGGAAGAGCCACACTCAAGGGGCCAAAGAGCTGCATGTGGCTCGAGAGCCGCGGTTTGCCAACCACTGGTCTATATACGCTTCCTTGTATTTCTATAGAAACTGAAAGCTAGGACTAAAAGCTTGATTAGTTTCAGTTGAAACATTTTTGGCCAGAATACAGGTGCTGTTGCTACTTCATATTATGTCATGTAAGGAGACACGTAATGAATGTCAAGGTTTGTCTATAAGTTCTGTTAAGTTTCATCATTCTGGTAAGATGGTGACTGCCAGATTTTCCCCTTATAAAAGCACATTGTCTCCCTCGGTAGTCAGCAAGTCACTTACAGGGTGATTCATTGGTGACTTGTAAATATTCAGTTCTCTAAAAACCAAATGATGTTTGCGTTCTTATGATAAAATCTAATGATTTTAATATCCAGTGATGATTCTTGCCCAAATCAATTATTTCTTTCATGGCTCACTTCAAAACTGTTACTGTGTATAGTTTACCTGGTGCTGTCCTATATGTTAATAGGCCTATTACATGATTTCTTTCTTAAGTCTGGAACAGTCTGAATTCCAAACTCCTCTAGCCCCAAGGTTTACAGATAAGGGGTTATAAACAAGTAGGAAAAAACGCAGAATATCTTTGTGTAGGGAAGGACTTTTTAAAGCACAAAGATGGCATAAACACAGGTGGTCTTTAAAGCCTCGAGGCTCAGAAGGAAGAGGATGTAGAAAGGGAATAGTAGAGAGTCAGGTATGAGTCTTAAGGTACAGACTACAGTTGAGTGGTTGGGAAGAAGAGGAGGAAAACAGGAAAGGAAACTGAGGAGCAGCCGGGGCATAAGAGGAAAACCAAGAGTACGGTGGATAGCCAAGTGAGGAAAGTAAGTCAAAGAGGAGGGAGAGGGACCTGATCCAGGCTCCTGGGAGAGGTCAGCCAGGTGAGGACCAACAGTTGACTGTTCAGGTTAGCATCAGGGGACCAGTGATGCCCTTGCTGGGCAGTTTTGATGGAGGGTGAAGGCTAAAGTCTGATGGAGTGGGTTTAGGCTGAAAGGGAAGAGAGGCATTAGCGAGTATAGACAACATTTTGGAGACGTTTTCATGCAAACAGTGCAAAGAAATGAGATAGCTATCAGAAAGCGGCAAACAGAAGGCATTTTTCCAAAATTGGAGAAATATCAGCATATCGGTTTGCCTCTGGGAATCATCCAGTAAAGAGCAAAAAAGTCACAGTCAAAATGACAACCCACGTTTTGCAGACACACCTATCATCCAGAGGATGCACATCTAGTACATTTAAATGGTTGCATTTGGAGGAGGAGGTCTGCAGGGAGGAGACTGGAATGACTGTGGGGATTAAAGGAACACACAAAAGAAAGTGAGAGCAGAGCAGCCCTTGCAATCAGAGGAGAAAAACAAAGGGTGGTGTAAGAGCAGCCTGGTATCTCTTACCTGTTGCACTGAAGCCACCAGTTAGCCAGCCCCACCCATCAGATGTGAGGATAGAATGAAGCCATTTTAAGGTCACAAATGCAAGATCACAAAAACTTACTCTTTTCCAAAAAGATGCTGTGGAGAATAAACCAAGAAAGAGGACAACCTGGAATCCAGAAAAGGGTAGATCTAGCAAGGAAGTATCTCTATACTTCATAAGACTTCTACTTTTCCCTTGCACCCTTTTACTCACTGATTTATTTTTAATGTGGAGTGATTTTTTTAATAATTGGTTTCAGAGAGGAAGGGGGAGAGGGAGAGGGATAAAAAACATCAATGATGAGAGGGAATCATTGATTGGCTGCCTCTTGCACGCCCTCTACTGGGGATTGAGCCTGCAACCTAAATCAAAACGAGACCTCCTGGTTCATGGGTTGATGCTCAATCACTGAACCACACCGGCTGGACTCCTGGCACCTTTTTATAGTAGTAGTTGTTATAAAATATCTGTGCCTTAACCAAACAGTCTTACTTTGTGGAATTAGGGATGAAACCTGACAATGCCCAAGTGCTGCCAAGATGCCTTGTAGCTTCTAAGACTAAAAAACTGGACACAACTTAAATGTGTATTGGTAGGACATTAGCTAAATAAATTCTGTTTACATACTTAGGATACTACAGAAGTGTTTCTCTTTTTAACAATATATTTTTATTGATTTCAGAGAGGAAGGGAGAGGGAGAAATAGATAGAAACATCAGTGATAAGAGAGAATCATTGATCGACTGCCTCCTGCACACCCACTATTGGGGATTGAGCCCACACCCCAGGCATGTACCCTTGACTGGAATCGACCCTGGGACCCTTCAGTCCACAGGCCAACGTTCTATCCACTGAGCCAAATTGGCTAGGGCCATAAGCTTTTATTAAAAGAGATCAGGGATATTACATTATTTTGTGGAAAGAAAATGAATTTTTAAATGAAAATAAAATTCCAAGTAATATAGATATAAAAAGAATTATTTTAGTCCAGAAGGTATAGCAAAAAAAAAAATTACATTCTTTTCTACATGGGCTGAGGGGAGTGTCATATAAAAAAAGGCCTCACGCCGAGATCGGTTTGGCTCAGTGGATAGAGCGTCGGCTTGCGGACTGAAGGGTCCCAGGTTCGATTCCGGTCCGGGGCATGTACCTTGCTTGCGGGCACATCTCCACTGTGGGGCGTGTAGGAGATGGCTGATCGATGTCTCTCTCTCATCGATGTTTTTGACTTTCTATCTTTCTCCCTTTCTCTCTGTAAAAAATCAATAAAATATATTTTTTTAAAAAAAGGCCTCAGGATTTAGAGCAGTGGTTCTCAACCTTTCTAATGCCAAAACCCTTTAATACAGTTCCTCATGTTGAGAACGGCTAGCAGGGTCGCCTAAGACCATCAGAAAACACAGATTTTACATTACGATTCATAACAGTAGCAAAATTACAGTTATGAAGTAGCAACGAAAATAATTTTATGGTTGGGGTTACCACAGCATGAGGAACTGCTGTATTAAAGGGTCGCAGCATTAGAAAGGTTGGGAACCACTGATTTAAATATATTTTATTGATTTTTCACAGAGAGAAAGGGAGCGGGACAGAAAGCTAGAAACATCAATGAGAGAAAGAGACATCAATCAGCCACCTCCTGCACGCCCCCTACTGGGGATGTGCCCCCAACCAATGTACATGCCCTTGACCGGAATTGAACCTGGGACCCTTCAGTCCACAGGCCGACTCTCTATCCACTGAGCCAAACCGGTTTTCGGCTGGGAACCACTGATTTAGAGCCAAGTGCCAGTGTTCCTCAAGAGTGCAGCACACTCTGAGAGCCTTGAGCTGCAGGAAGATGGCAGTTAGAATTGGGGAACGTTTTGTAATATGCTAAAGTGATTGGGAAAACCCCCCAAGCATTATGCAATTCCCAGGAGTAGTGGAAAGAAGGTGCCAGTACCAGGCAAGGTGGGGGCGAAGGGGTCTCAGTCTGGGTGCAGAGCAGCTGCACTCATGTGACAAGTCCCTTTCCCAAGAGGTCTCGTGAGGTTCTCATCCATGCCCACTGTTCTTTTTCATGGATTGTCTAGTTCCGTGGTCGGCAAACTGCCGCTCGCCAGCCACATGCGGCTCTTTGGCCCCTTGAGTGTGGCTCTTCCACAAAATACCTCGGCCTGGGCGAGTCTATTTTGCAGAAGTGGCGTTAGAAGTTTAAGTTTAAAAAATGTGGCTCTCAAAAGAAATCTCAATCGTTGCACTGTTGATATTTGGCTCTGTGGACTAATGAGTTTGCCGACCACTGGTCTAATTGATTGCTTTTGCCTGTTAAAGCGAAACTCCCAACATTTATCAGGCCAAAAAGTTAAGTTAAAGCCCCAATGATCTGGTTTGGAGTGACCGCGGGAGAAGAAGCGCCCCAGGTGTGTGTGCTGCCCTGGGTGAGTCCTCAGCTCCTCTTCCGGAGCCTGCATTGGAATCTCCCTGATCCACGTTTAAAATTTGACTTCCTTTTTGCTCTGTTTCCTTGCTTCTCTGAGCCTTTTCCTCTCTTATAAAAGAGACCCACAGCCATCTCACCAAGTTATTTTGGGTGCACTCATAAACCTGAGGGTTTATTTCCTCTTCCCCAGTTTCATTCAGCAAATGGATGGAATCAAGCTGACGCCTGAGAGAACCAGTGGGGCAGAAAAAGCGAGAAAAATGGTATTTTCTGCTGCTCTTAGTCAGAGAGGTGAATGTCATTTTAAAGATCTGAGTTAACTTGACACTATCTGAGTTGTCGTTCCAGAAAAGAAAAAATGAACAAAAGGGAAGAGGAAGGAAGGCAAGATAGAAATCTATAGTGTGGGAACTTTATTTTTTTTTTTTTGTCTGGGTCCCAGGGATACCTGCTGTATTATTCTTAGCTGCTCCCTTTTACTTACCAGTAACTACCACATTTGCATGCATGTTTAGTGGTCCCTTACATGTTATTTCCCCTCAGGGCTCAGACTTAGATCTTTATATATTTTTCTGGAATGATTTACCTGTTTCCATGGCTTTTGTTTGTTTGTTTCTTTGTTTTAAAAACTGTTTTTAGCCTTAGCCAGTTTGGCTCAGTGGATAGAGCAGCAGCCTTCAGGCTGAAAGGTCCAGGGTTTGATTCCCATCAACAGCAGGTGTCTCCTGTTGCAGACTGGTCGGCGCGTGTGCAGGAGGCAGCCAATCGATGTCTCTCTCTCACATCGATGTTTCTCTCTTGGTGTCTCTCCCCCTCTCTTTCACTCTCTCCAAAAATCAATTGAAAAATATCCTCGGGTGAGGATTAACAAAAAATAAAATTGTTTCTAGCCTAATTCACATCTCCAGTGTAGATCTTCTCTCTGAGCCTCAGCTCCTTTATACCACATACCCCTGCCTGCCTGTCTCTCAGATTTCTCACACTTGATATGTTCAAACGGAACCATTATTTTTACCCCTGCTCCCTTTCTGTAACCTGTTAGGGTCACCACAGGAGGTACGCATGAGGCCAGAATGATAAAGAATTTACTAGAGGTCCGGTGCTCGGGATTTATGCACCAGTGGGATCCCTCCCTTTGGTCTGTGGGGATTGGGCCAAAACCAGCAGTCCAACGCCACCTGTGGCTCCTGCCTGCCGCTCCCGCTCATCCTGGCCCTGCTGCACCTGCCACAGGCTCACACCCGCCACAGACTCACACCCAGTCAGTCCCGATTGCTCCTGCAGCCCTACCAGCCCTGCTCTGGCGCCCATGGGTCAGCTGAGCGGCATTCCCGCTGCGGGAGCACACTGACCACCAGGGGGCGGCATCTTCGTGCCAGTGCACATCATAGCGACCAGTAGCTTAGGCTTTTATCTGTATAGATTAGGTCATCCGGAAAACCAGATTTGGGTTCCATTCCCAGCATGGGGCATCATTGATGTTTCTGTCTCTCCTCCCTTCTTCTCTGAAATCAATACAAATATATTTTTAAAAAATAAAATAAAATAGGAACTCTTTTAAAATAATAAAGGGCTCTAAGTGGGCTTTTTCTGAGAGCAGAATTCTCTGGGCGGGTTCAGATCTTGGGAAGGTCTGGAGGGGAAGGATAATGAGCTCTCCAGGTGTGTGCGAGGGTCTTAGCTAGTGGAATATGGTCTTAGCAAGTGGAATGTGGTCTAAGCAAAAGGGGTGTTGGTTGTGAAGTGGTTTAAAGGTCAGTTCCCAGGGAAGTTCCCAAGTATCCATTCAATTATTTGATCAGACTTAACATAACCCATCCTCCTTAGGACTCGTGTGTCCGTGAAAACAATATTTACCCACTTTGAAAGCCAGAAACTTGGACATCATTAACTTCTTTTGCACCCATTCCTCTGACTTTTAAGATAACAAATCCATATACTTTCCTGCCAGGGTTGGGCACAAAGCATAAAGGAATGCCAAAAAGCTCAGTGGTCAAGATAAATAATTGTTCAGAATTGAGACTTCTAGGGTCCTTCTTGATTCCCAGTCTATCAAATGGCCCATTTGGAAGCCAGTCCATAGGCCCCAATAGCATAGGGGACCTTAATGTTTACCAGGGTTTGGCAGGGTAGCCTGACTCAGGCCTGCTTCTCTCCCTTCTCACCATCTGTGGTCTGAATGACTGTTACACCCTCCTCCTAACTGCTCTGCAAGCTTTCAAGCATCCCAATCCATTTAATAGACTGTGCCCAGAGTGATATTTCTTATATATAGCCCATCTCAGAACTGTTGAGTAGGTTTGCAGTGTTTCTAGAATGATGCTCCCAGATCCTCTGTGTGCCTTTCACAGCCTTATCAAATCTGATCCTTACTAACCTCTTTTTTTTTTCTTTCTTTTTTGTTGTTAATTCTCATTCGAAGATATTTTTCCATTGATTTTTAGAGAGAGTGGAAGAGATAGTGAAAGACAAAGAGAAACATCAATGTGAGAGAAACATTGATTGGTTGCCTCCTACACGAACCCTGACCAGGGCCTGGGTTGGGGAGGAGTCTGCAATCAAGGTACGTGCTCTTGACCGGAATTGAACCCAAACCCTCTGTCCATTGAGCCAAACTGGCCAGGGCTACCTCTTTTTTTTTTTTTTTTTTTTTTTAAGCTATCTATCTATTTATTTATTTATTTTGAGAGAGAGAGAGAGAGAGAGAATTTGTTTTTTCTACTTATTTGTACATTCATTAGTTGCTTCTTACATGTGCTCTGACTGGAGATTGAACCCATAACCTTGGTGTGTGGGGAGAACGCTCTAACCAACTGAGCTATCTGGCCAGGGCCCTACTTATCTCTTTAGCTTTTCTACTTTTTTTTTTTTTTTTTGCCATTCTGTCAACATTTACGAAAAGGAAACTTCTGCCCAGCCGCAGTGGCTCAGTGGTTGAGCATGGACCTATGAATCAGGAGGTCACGGTTCAATTCCCGGTCAGGGCACATGCCCAGGTTGTGGGCTTGATCTCCAGTAGGGGGCATGCAGGAGGCAGCCGATCCATGATTCTTTGATGCTTCTATCTCACAGTCCCTCTTCCATCCTCTCTGAAATCAATAAATATATATATGTTTTTAAAAGGAAACTTCTTTTTATTGTAGTTTATGTACATGCAGAAAAGAAGCTTTTATTGCATCATAAATGTACATCTTAATGATTTTTCACAAATTGAATTCTGTGATCAACATCCTAGAGTCACCCCCCTCCTACTCATGGCCCTTTCCAGCCACTCCCCCTATAGCAGATAACAGCTATCTTGGTTGTAACCATATGATTGTACTTTAGGTAGGTAGAATCATATAGTTCACATATTCCCCTATGTTTGCTTTCTTTGCTCAGCAGTATGTTTGTGAGAGGTATCCATATTGTGAGTTGTAGTTACAGACCTTCCCTTTCACTAGGGCTGTAGAACAATATACCCCAAATGTAAGAGGCATAAAGCAGCGTTTTATCATCTGTGGGGTGGGTATTTGCAGCTCATCTCTGCTTCACGATATTTGGGCCCTCAGCTGGAAACTGGAAGGCTGGCACTGTGTCTTTTGATGGCCTTTCACTCACACGTGTGGCTCCCGGCCAAGACCTCATCTGTGGCTGACAGCCAGAACATTGACGTGTGCGGCTGCTCCATGTGACCTGGGGGCTTCCTCACAGCATGGTGGCTGGGTTCCAGGGGCGAGATCCTGAGAGAGAGCTAGGCAGCAGCTGGATCTTTTCACAGGAGGCTGACTCGGATTGGTCAGAATAGTCACAAGACCACCCAGGTTCAAGGAGAAGGAAAACAGACTCCAGTACTTGGAGAGCCACACGGTTCTAGGAAGGCCTATGGGACTGGGACTAGCCCTTAGGCCATTTCTGGGAAATGCCTTCCGCCTTTCCCTCTCTGATGCAGCCACAGCCATACTCTTAGTTCTTTGAAGGAACAATTTCTCTTCACTCCAAAGCCCTTGCACATGCTGTCCCTTCTACTTAGAGCCCTCTCTCCCTTTCCTTCCTCTCCCCTTCTGCTCCTCCATCCTAGCGGCTTTTGCTTGTCCTTTTGTCTCAGCGTAGTCTCCCTTCTTATAGGAAGCCTCTCCTGACGTCACTGCCGCCTCAGCCCTGGCCCCCACATCTCAGTGACGACTCCTCTCCCAGTTTGACTTGGCACCTTGTTCTGTCCCTCTCATAATAGGGCTTATGAGGTAGTGCTGTGCCTGTGTGCTTGTGGGTATCCCCATCAGAGCTTAAGCTCCATGAAAGAGCTCTTTCTGCCTTGTCTGCTGAGCAGTGCCTGGCACTTAGTAACCCTCAGTCAGACGGAGAGAATGGATTCAGCCTTCAGTGTCCACCCACTAGAGACAGTGACATGCACACAATAGAGCATCAGCGCAGTTTAATGCATAGGATTAGCAGTGATGTAGGACACACACACACACACACACACACACACACACACACACACACACAGGCAAGCAGCAGGAATTAGAGTAGGGGACAGTTGCAGGTTTAGACTGTCACGTCAAGCCCCCTCCTTTTGCAGGTAAGAAGTGAAAGCCGAGCTGTGACATGAGTCACCGAGCTGGAGGCAAGTGCCTCCCCGACCAGCAGTCCCAGGCCTGTACTGTGAGAGGGCTGTTCCAGTGGATGAGAGCCCTTCAGCCCTGAGTTGCAGTGACTGTGTTGTTCCAGCGATGATGCCCAGATACCGCCACTCATCGTACCCTTTCCTCTCCCTCCCAGGTCCTGGACCACTTGTCAACCCATTAGCTTGTGGGCCAGGCTTCTTTTCATAAACATTAAACATTTGCTTTGCTTTTATTAAAAGTAAACTTATGTCCTCACTGGTGGGCTCAGTGGTTAATGTTTAATCCTTGGCCCAGGCGTGTGTGGAGGCAAACGATTCATGTCTTTTCTCTCTCCCTCTCTCTCTCTCTCTATCTCTCTATCTCTATCTCTCTATCTCTATCTCTATCTCTATCTCTATCTCTTCTTCTCCCCCTCACTGCCTGCCTCCCTTCCTCCCTCCTTCACTCCTTGTCTCCCTCTCCCTCCCTTCCACTCTCTCTAAAAATCAGTGAAAAAATATCCTCAGGCGAGGATTAACTAAAAAAATAAACTTAAAAACATTTTAAAATCATTTTTAATTGACTTGAGAAAGAAAAAGGGAGGGAAGGAGAGACACATACATATTAATTTGTTGTTCTACTTTATGCATTTAGTGGCTGATTCTTGTCTGTGCTCTGAGTGGGGATTGAACTTGCAACCCTGGAGTATCAGGACAACACTCTAACCAGCTGAGCTCCGGGGAGAAGGTTGAATTAGTACTGTTCTTCAGATCGTGACATATTATCATTGGTCTGGGCAAGGTGTTCTTTTAGTTTTCTTTGTTTGTACATTGATTTTTTTTTTTAAGAGGAAGGGAGAGAGAAATATCACCAATGAGAGAGGATTATTGATAGGCTGCCTCCTGCATACCCCCTACTGGGAACAGAGTCCGAAATCCAGGCATGTGGCCTGACCAGGAATCAAACCGTAATCTCCTGGTTCATAGGGTGAAGCTCAACCACTGAACCACACTGGCTGTGGTTTGATTTGTATTATTCTTTTTCGTTCCTATTTTCTATAGCCAATCTCGCAAATGTGCTTGATGTATATTCTCTTATAGGTGTATTGTGAGTTACTGCCTGTATGAATTTGTGGAGTTTTTATTATTGTTTTGTGATTTGGACTTTAGTTAATCATATGCATGTGTTTTTCACTTAAGTAAATGGATTGATGCCACAGACCCTTTTGTTTATTATTTTTAATTCAGTGCTGTGTTTAGCTCTCTCCTGTGTGTACATTTCGTCTATTGCTGCTGCCTGCTTCATCCTGCTTCACAGTATACATGCACTACATGGTCTGTACCCATTTCCCACTCATCATCTGGGCTGCCTGCAGCTCATGTTTCCCTACTCGATCCTGTGCTGCCTTCTGATTGAACTGTGAGTTTCTCTGGGAAACATAGCCAGAAGTGGGCTTACAAGTGGGCGTGGTGGATCCTAGACCAGTGAACTTTCATCATTGTTGAAGCTGCATGATGAATAATTAGGGGCTCATTAAGCTCTTTTTGTTTGAGATTTCCATGATAAAAAGGTGGTGGGATTTTTTGTTTGTTTGTTTTTTAAAGGAGATACATCCAGCAGACTGCTGAAGCACTCAGATGTCCACACTGTCCAGGAAATAGCTCTTGGGCCCCTAGGTGTTTCCTGCTTAGGGTAGGAAGCCCAGGTCACCCAGTACTGCTCTTGCACCACCTCTGGGCACTTCCATTGGAGCAGGTTGTGGAGGGGTCGGTAGTGAGGCTCTGCCTGTGTTTGTTAGTTGGGCATGGGGGCAGGGCTGACCTTTTTCCTGCCCCTAGGACTTTCAAGGCCTACCCAGGTGTTAGCTGAAGCAGGTTCCTTCCTATCTGCTAAACACATTGCTGGTGGCAGGGGTGCCTGCGGTCTGTGCACATGTATGGGCACATGTGGTTGTTATCTGTGCCCCTTATCAGAGCCACGGGTGGGCAGGAAGCAGCATGACCACAGTGGGTTTGTAACCGACATTCTGTTTCACACACACTGTGCCATCCTCCTTAACCCTCACTGTGGTATGGCAGTTGCTTGGAGACTTGAGTGGTAGAAGGTAGCCTCTGCTGGGAATGGACTCAAACAACAGTCTAACCGTCTTAATTTGTTATCTCTTTTCAGTTGTACAGCTGGGCCTTTCCACACAATTGCACAAAGTGTGATTTATTTATCCAACAGATATTTATAAGAGCCTATTATATGCCATGCTCTAGGGACACAGCAGTAAAAGAAAAAACTGCTTTCAGTGAGCTTATAGCGTAAAGGGGTGACAGACAGCAGGTGCAGTGGTGGTGAGGGCTAAGAAGAAAATAAATTGGGTTGTGGTGGGGATGGGCTGAGAGTAGTGGCTGTTTTACATGGGTTGTTTAGGAAAGTGAGAGAGGGGGGCATTGTGGGGACCAAAAAGCAAGTGCAGCAATGGGGGTGGGGGAGGCAGGCGGAGGAGGGGGAAGGTCACCTTTCTCAAATGCTGCTGATGGTTGGAGAATTGACTTTAGGACGCCACAATGTGGAGGTCATTGGTACCCTTGGCACGCTAATTTGGGGGATTGGAGTAGTTCAAGAGGGAATGGGAGAAGAGAAGTGAAGGAGGCCATTGCAGACAGCCTTTGCAGGTGCTTTTTATTGTAAATGGAGCAGTTGCTGAAGGTGTGAGTGGGACTGAGAGTGTTGTGTAAGGTGGGACACATATGCTGACTCATTAGAGGAGGAAAATGTGTTTAATGGAACTTGTTGTGAATGACCCTGTGGGGTGCTTTAGCAAACGTTAAATGACCTGATCATGAAGTAGAGCCCGTGGAGGGCCTAGTTTTTCCTTTGGAGTTCCCTCTTCTCCATGCTAAAAGTCAGCCTGAAACATCTGGAGTATGCTCAGAACGGGAGCTTAAACAGTAGAAATTTGTTTTCTTACAGTTCTAAATGCCAGAAATGAAGAAAACCAGTAGTCTATGTGTGTTGATCAGGGTCATTCACTCTTCCAGCGACCTTAGAATTACTGACTTTATTTGCTCATGCTTTTGTGTCTAGAGGGTCTCTGGGAAATCCTTTTTAACTCATTAGTCAGTACCTACAGCTCTCTGGGGTCTTTCCGTCTCTTTCTGTATGGTACTCGGTACTCAGCCGTGGGTGACAGAAAGCATGCCCACCTTCTCACACCCTGACAGTTGTTCCTGAGCTCTCAACAACCTCATTCTATTCTTTTAACTTCTTCCTCTTTAGGTAAATAAATTGGGTTGTGGTGGGGATGGGCCATTTCAAAGAACAATTGTGGCCTACAGGGCCATGTCCTCTGAGTTTCACCTCCATATATCTCTGTGTTGGAGGTACACCTGAGCAGAACATGCCCTGCTGAGAAGGGGCCAGGACTAGGCTCAGACAAGAAACCAGCCTGCATTCATTCTGCCATAGAGCCAAGCCCAGTCTACAGTTTGCTGCATGCCAGGGCCCAAGCGAGAGCTGGTCCTTTTTATGACGTGAACACAGCAGTACGTGTTCTGCATCCTGAGCTTATATTGGGCGGCTTCTAGCAGACCTCCAGTGACCTGAAGGCCAGGGCTCTCGGCATCAATAGATGCGAGTTCCACAGTGCCAGGCAAATGGTGTTTTTCAATATGAGCAGTCACTTAGATTTGAGTGTATGTCCCTTTGCCTGGTAAGTCAGATACTGGCTGAACATGAACTGGCTGTGCATTCAAGCATTTTCCTTGTTGTCAGTGAAAAATCCCTATCATCTATATGGACCCTGAGACAATCCCTTCAGGAATTCTGAAATAAACTATTGTATAGATACTATGTAAAACTTCCTTCTTTGTCCTTTTCTCTTCCCTAACTCGCTTTTTTTCCTCCAACCCCAACCTCCAACCACTCACAACGTGCATGCACACACAAGATGAAAAAAGCAAAGTCAGTGAAAGGTTAGATTTTTTAAAAAAATGGTTTTAGAGAGGAGGGAAAGGGGAGAAAGGAAAAGAAACATTGATGTGAGAGAGATGCATTGATTGATTGCCTCCTGCACGTGTCCCAACTAGGTATTGAACCCGAAACCTAGGCATATGCCCTGACTGGGAATCTAGCCCATGACCTTCAGGTGCATGGAATAACACTCCAACCAGTAGAGCCATAGTTGCCAAGTATTTTTATATTTGCATTTAAATATAAATATATTTTATATTTAAAGTATATAAATAAAGATCCCAGGACTTGGAAAAGATTATATATCCAGGAGAGAAAGAGGCCAGCAACAAGGTGGTTCCAGGCAGTTCTGTTTTTCTAGGAAAGTCTGCTGTGGGCACCTGTAGAGAGTAGACCTGCATGGCTGGTGCCCTGCTCAGATAGCATCTCCCTCGGGAGCTGGGAGAAGTGAGACTTCCTCCTGTTGCGAATGTGGAGGCAGTCCACAGTCTTCAGGGAGGGGAGAGAGCAGGGGTTGGTGAGAACTTCCTTTTTGCCTAAGAACCAGATTTTATTGTTCTTTTGACTTTTTTGAGGGGAGGTGGACCTTGGCCCCACTCCTTGCTGTTGAGTTTGTGAGAAAAAAGTTAGGGAATTCTGCCTTATCCTAAGAGTGTTCTCTGTCATTGTTCAAACATCGGAAAACCCCTCCACAAGCTGCTGTGAGTGTTGGGTCCAGTGGGCGTAGGTGTGTGCTGTGCTGGATTATTGGAAGGCAGGATAGCCATTGGGAGGAAAGCATGGTATTCAGCTAAACAACTAGGCATTTCCTGGCCAGACCTATTGTCTAGCTTGTGGGTAATCGCTAAAGAACTTAAGTAAATTCTGGCTTGACCTTTTGGATACTAGACAATCTTTTGAATAGAGGGTCCATCCTTTAAGTAAGACGTCTCTAAAGTAAAAGCCAAATGTTTCTCTGGAGGCTACATCCACATTTTTTGAATCATAATTGGGTGTCCCTAACCTTGCCCAAGCTTGGTAGCTAGGTAGGAAGGGGTTATAATTCGACACTCATCTTTCCTGGCCAGTAGTTTGGGACTTGATCACATGCTGAGGCTTTGGTCTTTTTCCATACTTGTACCTGCTCAGACTCGGTCATTAGACCGTGATGTCCTTACACCCCCCTCTCCCCATCATCGACTTCCCACACAGTCCTTCCAGGTCCTCTCTCTGGAAGAAATGGGTTAGAAGGTCAAAGGAAACAGAACCAATTAGTAGCTGTAGTTTCTGCTCCTGGCAAATGCTTTCCCCATTCTTCACTTGGCTGGAATGCTGTTGTTGGGCTCCACCTGCCAGGATTGCAGGCTGGACTTGCTGTAGCAGCAGGCTGGGATGGATGTCAGCAGGCACACATCCATGTGCACACGCTGCAGTTCTTCCCTTTGTTCCCACTGTAGATATCTTCATGGAGCCAGTTCTTGTTTGTAGTAAGTGAACAGGAATAATTGTATTGGTTTTGTGATTGGGATTCAGTCTCTATTTTTTAATAACTACTTACGTACTTTTTATATATTCATTGATTCTAAGGCCATATACATTGCATAATTTAACTACTCTAAAATCAGGATGTGCCTTGCCATCACATCTTAAAATTACAGATGGCAGCTTTTTATTCATAATGGTGCCTTTTAAAACTGATGATCTTGTAGAGTCCATAAAATATATATGTAGGGTCAACTCCTTTTTTTACTTATTAGCATTTGACTGAAGAATTTGTGTATTTCCTCAAATAGGCAATTTTACCAACAAGTCTCAGCATATTTGAGTTGTACTGGATGCAAATAAACTTGCATTTACTCTGGTAAAATGGCCACTCCATATTGCACATGCTTTGCTCTACAGTTACTGGTACTCCCTCATCATCTTTGGTTGGGCTTTAGAACAATGCTGGCAGTAGAGAGTAGGCAGGGACTATTCAAATATTCCTAAGTAGCTTGTACAAGGCCACCTGACTAGTGAGAGCCTATTTCTTCTGACTCCTCTATGATTTTCTTTCTTCCAAACCAATCAGTCTAGAATCCAGAAACAGCAAAAATAAGTTTGGGATGGAATAAACCAGTGGTCAGCAAACTCATTAGTCAACAGAGCGGCAAACTGCAGCTTGCAAGCCATAGTTTGCTGAGCACTAGAATAGACCATGCTGAGAGTAGAGAATGTAGATCACTACTGATAGAATCTTTATAGTAGGTAAAAAATTGAAAATCCATATGTTGACAGAACAGAATAGCTAAGCACAATGTAAAATCTAATAAAAGAGTAATATGCAAATTGACTGTACCTGTGCCACACCCACAAGCTATGCCCACCAGCCGATCAGGGCCAAGTATGCAAATTAACCCAACCAAGATGGCTTCGGCCATGGAGAGAACAGTAAGCTTACGTTACCCCCAGCAATGGAAGAAACCAAGCTTTCCGCTTGCTCTGGCAGTCCCAGGCCTCTTCTCAAGGCTACAAAGTTTCAATTATAGAAGATAAATAAATCCCAACAAAAATGGCAGCAGCAATGGAGCTGGAGAGAGCAAGAGGCTTGAGTTGCCCCAGGCAATGGAGGAAGCCAAACTTTCCGCCTGCCCTAGCGGGCCCTGGCCTCTGCTCAAGGCTACAAAGTTTCAATTGTAAAAGATAAATAAATCCTAACAAAAATGGTTGTGGCCCCAGAGCGAGCAGGAGGCTTGGCTCCTCTCAAGGCTACAAAGTTTCAATTATAGAAGATAAATAAATCCCCAGGCTACTCCACGCCCCCAAGAGAACCTCCACCCTGATCCAGGACACACTTCAGGGCAAACCAGCCGGCCTCCACTTGTGCACCAGACCTCTATCCTATCTAATAAGAGAATAATATGCAAATTGATCATCACCCCAACACACAATATGGCTGCCCCCATGTGGACACAAGATGGTCAGCAGGTGAAGGCAGTTGGGAGGAACCAGGTCTGCAAGGGAGGGTAGTTGTGGGTGATCAGGCCAGCAGGGGAGGGCAGTTGGGATGATCAAGCCTGCAGAGGAGGTCAGTTAGGGGTGACCAGGCCGGCAGAGGAGAGAAGTTGGGGCAACAGGGCCTGCAGGGAAGGGCAGTTGTGGGGGACCCAGGCCTGCATGGGAGAGCAGTTGGGGGGGACCAGGCCTGCAGGGAAGGGCAGTTAGGGATGACCAGGTCTGCAGGAGAGGGCATTTAGGGCCAAACAGACTGGCAGGGGAGCAGTTAGGCATCAATCAAGATGGCAGGGGAGTGGTTAGGGGGTGATCAGGCTGGCAGGCAGAAGCGGTTAGGGGCAATCAGGAAGGAAGGCAGGCAGGCAGGCAAGCAATTTGGAGCTAACAGTCCTGGATTGTGAGAGGAGTTCCAGATTAGAGAGGGCGCAGGCTGGGCTGAGAGACATCCTCCTATCCCCATTCACGAATTTCGTGCACTGGGCCTCTAGTATCACTATAAAATGCATAGACATTGCAAGTGATATGTATGTAGATTGTTGCTAATATAAATAAGTATATTTAAAGAGCAGAATATTACTATCTAGGCAGAGAGGACTCTGGGAAGGTAGTAGCTGGTATACATGTCTTAGCTCTTTGATCTCTTCCAGTGCCAAGCAGGGGGACAGGCAGGCAGGGCTCAGACAGAGTCAGAAAGGCTGAGCTCCTGAGAAAATGCGAAAGTAGAAATTGTGGAGGAGAAGATAAGAGACCTGGAAGATGGACATTTAACATATAAGTAGAAGGAGTATTACAAGGAGAAAAAGGCAGAGGAAGAGTGTATCAATCAGGACAGGCTACTAGAACTAAGTTATAATTTAATAACAAAACAGTCCTATAAGCTCAGTAGTTTAACTCAACTTTATTTTCTCCCCATACTACAGTATCCAGTGTAAATCAAGAGTGGGGGGTGGGGAGGGGAGGTTCTATTCATTGTTGTTACCCAGGAACCAAGGAGATAGAGGCTTCATCTCTCTGCAGCAATGCAAGTAATGTTGGGAATCATGAATTAGTGCTTAACGTGCACTTGGAAGAACATGCATTACTTCTGCTCTCATTTCACTGTCCAGAGCAAATTACAAACCAACCTTTTAACTTCAAAGAGAGCAGACAAATGCAGTCCTATTGTATACTTAAAGGAGTAAAGCTGGAAAAATTTGGAGAATGGCACTCATGGCTTACAGCTAGGGGAAATAACTAAGACACATCTAAGCATATTCTGGTAAAATTACTGAATTCTAAAGGTGAAGAGGAAAATGTTTCAGGCCAAAAGAACATATTTATGAAGGAAAAAAGCATCACATTGGCATCAGATTTTCTATAAGTTGTACCAAGATGTTTATGATATAATTTAATCTACAGATCACTCAAGGGAAAAAGGAAAGGAACATAGAATTTGATGGGCAGGCAAACTTTCATTCAACATAGTACTGGAAGTCCTTGCCAGAGCAATTATGCAGGTAAAAGAAATAAAACACAGTCAAGTCAGAAAAGATAAAGTAAAATATCAAATGGTGTGATATTATTATATAGAAAACCCTAATGACTCTTCCAAAAACCTGTTAGAACTAATAACCAAATTCAGTAAAGTAAATGAACTGTTCAAAAAATAAGAAAACAATTAAAACCTCTAGCCAGGCTCACCATGAAGCAAAGAGAGAGGACCTAAATAAACAAAATCAGAAATAAAAGAGGTGAAATAACAACAGGTCCCACCGAAATACAAAGGATTATTAAAAAATACTATGAACAACTCTATTCCAACAAACTAGACAACCTGGAGGAAATGGACATATTCCTAGAAAAATATAACCTTCCAAAATTCAATCAGGAAGAGTAATCTAAAAATCTCAGTAGGCTGATAACTGTGAAAGAAATTGAAGCAGTCATCAAAAAGCTTCCAGCAAACAAAAGCCCGCGGCCAGGCTGTTTCACAGGAGTTTATTTTCTTTCTTTCTTTTTTCTTTTTTTTCTTTTTTTTTTTATTAATATCTCCCCATTGCCCCTCCCTCCCTCCCAGGCATAATCCAACCCCCCAGTGTCTATGTTCATTGGTTATGCTTATATGCATGCATACAAGTCCTTTGATTGATCTCTTATCTACCTCACCTAACTTTAATCTTCCTGCTGTAATTTCACAGTCTGTTTGAAGCTTTACTGCCTCTGTATCTATCCTTTTGTTCATCAGTTTATAATGTTCTTTATTATCCACAAATGAGTGAGATCATGTGATGCTTCTCCTTCATTGACTGGCTTATTTCACTAAGCATAAGGCTCTCCAGTTCCAACCAGGTTGCTGCAAATAGTAAGAATTCCTTCTTTTTTTTAATGACAGCATAGAATTCCATTTCACAGGAGTTTTACCAAACTTTCAAGGAGGATAAAATCTATCCTCAGACTATTCCAAAAAATTCAAGAAGAAACACTTCCAAGCTTATTCTATGAAGCTAGCAACACCCTAATACCAAAACCAGATAAAGACAACACAATGAAAGAGAATTACAGGCCCATATCCCTCATGAACATAGATGCCAAAATCCTCAACAAAATTCTAGCAAATTGAATCCAGCAGTACATCAGAAAGATCATATACCATGACCAAGTAGGACTTATCCCAGGGATGCAAAGAAGGTACAATATCCGCAAATCAATAAACATGATACATCACATAAACATATTGAGAGGTAAAAATCACACCTAGTCATATCAATTGATGCAGAAAAGGCATTTGACAAAATCCAACACCCTTTCTTGATAAAAACTCTCAACAAGGTGGGAATAGAAGGATCATACCTCAACATAATAAAAGCCATATATGACAAACCCACAACCAACATCATACTCAATGGGCAAAACCTCAAACCATTTCCCCAAAGAACAGGAACAAGACAGGGATGCCCACTCTCACCTCTCCTGTTCAACATAGTACTAGAAGTACTAGCCATTACGATCAGACAAGGAGAAGAAATAAAAGGCATCCAAATTGGAAAAGAAGTAAAGCTGTCCTTATTGGCAGATGATATGATACTGTACATAGAAAACCCTAAAGACTCCATCAAAAAACGAATAGACTTAATAAATGAATTTGGCAATGTATCAAGATACAAAGTCAATGCCAAGAAATCTATGGCATGTCTATGCACCAATAATAAACTTATAGAAAGAGAGACTAACAAAGCAATCCCACATACCATAACACCAAAAAATTAAGATACCTAGGAATAAACTTAACTAAGGAGGTAAAAGACGTATATGTGGAAAACTACAGGACACTGAAAAAAGAGATAAAGAAAGAAATAAACAGACGGAAGAACCTACTGAGTCCATGGATTGGTAGAATCAACATCATTAAAATGTCCATACTACCGAAAGCAATCTATAGATCCAATGCACTCCTCATTAAAATACCAACGGCATATTTCACAGACATAAAAAGAACTCTCCAAAAATTCTTCTGGAATAAAATAGAGACCCTGAATAGCCACAGCAATCCTGAGAAAGAAGAACAAAGTAGGTGGGATCTCAATATCAGATATCAAGCTGTATTACGAAGCCACTGTTCTCAAAACAGCCTGGTACTGGCACAAAAATAAACATATAGACTAATGGAATAGAATAGAGAACCCAGAAATTGACCCAAACCACTATGCTCAATTAATATTTGACAAAGGAGGCATGAACATACAATGGAGTCAAGACAGTCTCTTCAATAAATGGTGTTGGGGAAATTGGACAGATACATGCAAAAAAATGAAACTAGACCACCAACTTACACCATACACAAAAATAAACTCAAAATGGATACAGGATTTAAACATAAGATGGGAAACCATAAAAGTACTAGAGGAATCCAAAGACAGAGAAATCTCTGATATATGCCGAAGCAATTTCTTCACTGATACCACTCCTAGGGCAATGGAAACTTAAAGAGAAAATAAATAAATGGGACTACATCAAAATAAAAAGCTTTTGTACAGCAAAAGAAACGATCAACAAAACAACAAGAAAGCCCACTGTATGGGAGAACATATTTACAAATAATAATCACTGATAAGGGTTTAATCTCCAACATTTACAGGGAACTCATACAACCTAACAGAAGGAAGATAAACAACCCAATCAAAAAATTGGACAACGGCCGAGACCGGTTTGGCTCAGTGGATAGAGCGTCGGCCTGCGGACTGAAAGGTCCCAGGTTCGATTCCGGTTGGGAGCATGTACCTTGCTTGTGGGCACAACTCCAGTAGGGGGCGTCCAAGAGGCGGCTGATCGATGTCTCTCTCATCGATGTTTCTGACTTTCTATTCCTCTCCCTTCCTCTCTATAAAAAATCAATAAAATATATATTTTTTTAAAAATGGACAATGAACCTAAATAGCTACTTTTCGAAAGAAGACAGAAGGAGGCCAAGAGACATGTGAAAATATTCTCAAAGTCACCAATCATCTCAGAGATGCAAATCAAAATGACAATGCAGTACCATCTCACACCTGTCAGAATGGCTGTCATCAGTAAATCAATAAATGACAAGTGCTGGCAAGGATGCAGAGAAAAACGAACCTTCATGCACTGCTGATGGGAATGCAGACTGGTGCAGCCACTGTGGAGAACAGTATGGAGTTTCCTCAAAAAACTAAAAATGGAACTCCCATTTGACCCAGTGATCCCATATTTAGGAATATATTCCAGGAAACTAGAAATACCAATCAGTAAGGCTATATATACCCATACGTGCATAGTGGCACAACTCACCGCAGCTATGATTTAGAAACAGCCTAAGTGCCCATCAGCAGATGAGTAGATTAAGAAACTGTGGTACAGCCAGACTGGTTTGGCTCAGTGGATAGAGCATCGGCCTGTGGACTGAAAGGTTCCAAATTTGATTCCGGTCAAGGACATACATGTACCTTGGTTACGGGCACATCCTCAGTGGGTGGTGTGCAAGAGGCAGCTGATGGATGTTTCTCTCTCATCAATGTTTCTAACTATCCTTCTCCCTTCCTCTCTGTAAAAAATCTATAAAATATATTTTTAAAAAAAGAAACTGTGGTACTTCTGAAACACAGTGGAATACTACACTGCTGTAAAAAAGAAGGAATTCTTACGATTTGCAACAGCATGGATGGAACTGGAGAGCATTATGCTAAGTGAAATAAGCCAATTAGAGAAAGATAAATATCACATGATCTCACTTATGGAATATAATGAACAATATAAACCGATGAACAAAAACAGATCCAGAGATAGAAAAGCATCAATCATATCATCAAACCTCAGAGGGAAGGTAGGGGAGAGTGTGAAGGTAAAGGGGAGAGATCAACCAAAGGACTTGTATGCATGCATATAAACCTAACCAATGGACACAGACAACAGGGGAGTGAAGGCTTGAGTGGAGAGGGGTGGGCAATGGAGGAATAAGGACACATATGTAATACCTTAATTGGTAAAGAAAAAATAAAATTGAAAAAAAAAGAAGGAAAAGAAAATAATTCCATTTACAATAACATCAAAAAGAATGAAATATTTAAGAATAAGTTTGACTAAAGAGATGAAAGATCTGTACATTGTAATCTATAAGACATTGAAATAAATTGAAGACATAAATAAATGGAAAGATGTCCCTGTGCTCATGGATTGGAAGAATTAATATTGTTAGTTGACCATACTGCCAAAAGTGATCTACAGATTCATTGCAATCCCTATTAAAATGCCAGTGTCGTTTTTCACAGAAATAGAAAAAACAATCCTAAAATGTACATGGAACCACAAAAGACCCTAAATAACTATAGCATCTTGAAAAAGAATAAAGCTGGAGACATACTTGCTGAATTCAAACTATGTTACAAAACTGTTGTAATCAAAACAGTATGGTACTGGCATAAAAACAGGCACATAGCCCTGGCCGCTGTGGCTCTGTTGGTTGGAATGTTGTCCTGTGCACCAAAAGGTCCCAGGTTCCATCCCCAATGAGAGCATGTGCCTGCGTCACTCCTTCAGAGGGGCCTTCCCCGACCACTAGCCATCTTAACACACATACACATCTCACTGCCTGACACTTTCCAGCATCTTATTATGAAAATTTCCAACATACAAAAAAGTTGAAAGTTTAACTTATGGATCTTATTTTTTTTAATTATTTTATTATCTGTTTGTTTTTCAACATTTTTTTTTCTAATCCTCCCCTGAGGTTATTTTTCCATTGATTTTTAGAGAGAGTGAAAGAGAGAAATATCAATGTGAGAGAAATATCAATGTGAGAGAAACATCAATTGGTTGCCTCCTGCACTTGCCGTGGAGCCTGCAACCGAGGTACATGCCCTTGATCGGAATTGAACCCAGGACCCTTCAGTCCACAGGCTAATGCTCTATCCAATAAGCCAAACTGGCAAGGGCATGAGTCTTATTTTTGATGCATTTCATTTTTAGTACAGTAATCAGCACACCATCTAAATGCTTCGTCATGTTTGTCATTAACCACAGTTCAGTATTTGCTTACGCTTTTTTTTTTCTGGTTGAGGTACAGTTTACAAACATTGAAATCTCCAATATTGATAGTATATTCATTGAATTTTGACAAATGCATGCATATATGTAACCCAAGTCCTCTTTGTGATGTAGAACATTTTCATCACCCCAGAAAGTTCTCTCATCCCCTTTTCACTCTGTCTCTACCCCAGCTTCTACCTCATAGAGATCACCATTGTTCTGATTTTTTTCCACCATAGATTAGTTCACTATTCTAGAACTTCATATAATTGGAATCATAATATGTGCTCTTTTGTGTCCTTCATTAGCATGTCCTTTTAAAAAAATGTTTTAATTTATTTCAATGACAGGGAAGGAGAGGGAGAGATAGACACATTGATGATGAGAGAGAATCATCTATCGGCTGCCTCCTGCATGCCCCCGACTGAGGATCTAGCCCGTAACCCAGGCATGTGTCCTGACCGGGTATTGAACCATGATCTCCTGGTTCATGCATGAGTTGATGCTCAATCACTGAGCTGTGCCAGGTGGGCAGCATGTTCTTAATAGTCATGGATGTTGTTACATGGATCAGTACTTTGTTGCTTTTTATTGCTAAGTAGTATTCTGTTGCATTCCATGGTTATACCACAGTTTGTTTATCCATTCTGTTGACGGGAACAGTTGGGTGGTTCCAGTTTTTTCCCGTTGCGAATAAAGCTATGTTGGACATTCTTATACATATCTATTTGTAGACATATGTTTTCATTTCTTTGGGGTAAATATTTAGATAAGGAATTGCTGGGGTTATGTCACGTGTATATTTTTATAAGGAACTACTGGATCTTTTCCCAAAGTGACTGTGTCATTTTGTACTTCGTCCAACAAAGTGAAAGTTCCAGTTTCTCCACATTCTCACCAACATTTGATGATGTGAGTCTTTCACATTTTTATTATTTGGCATTTTAATAAACAGATGTATTAGGGCTCTCCAGAGAAACAGAATCATGGTGTGTGTGGGAGAGGGTAGAAGAGAGAGAGATTATTTATTATAAGGAATTGGCTCATATAAATCAAGGAAGCTGAGAAGTCTCATATAATCTGCCAGAAATACCAGGAGTGCCCATTGCCTTTAGTTCCAGGCCGAGTCTGAAGGCTTGGGAACCAGGAGAACTGATGGAAACAGGGGACCCCAGGCCCTAGAACAGAAGGAAGTCTGGAGGCTGAGTCCAGGAAAGCAGTGTTGAAAGAGACAGAAGCCGACTCCTGGGCCTTTTCCTAGTCCAGAATGTTCTCCAGGGGAGACCAGCCCACACCTCAGCAAATCATAGAGGGTGGTTTCCAGAGGGGGAGGAGAGGGTTATGAATACCTCTGCTCTTGGGGACACATCTCTGCAGTAGAAGAAAGTTATCCCGTGTGACTTCTTGCTCTGACATTTGCAGTAAGTCCTATTGGATCGAATTCATTTAGTCATGTCTCATTTTACCGACATGAAGCACCACCAGGCTGTGAGAGGACAGATCCAAGCTGGAAACCGGGAACTGGATAGTAGGAGCAAGCACTGTTGTTTGATAGGGCTCCCTGAGCCCCTAGGTGAGAGGAGTCCCCATTCCCCCCCTCTACTTCCTCCCCCACACACACATACAGGACAAGAGGTCCTGCCTGAATGGCATGGCTTCATATTCCCTGGTTGCTTCTTTTGATTCTTCTCCGTTTAAGTGATCCCAGAGACTCGCAGAACTGGGGCAGCGTTAAAATAGTGCATCAGCTTAGAGAGAGGGTCAGGGAGGGAACTGGGGCGACGTGCAGAGCACAGGTCCCAAGAAATCAGGTCTTAAAGGAGAAGATTGCAGTTTTGCAGAATGAGAAGTAAATGGTCCCCGGAGCACAAGAACTTTAATTTTTATTGCAAGATAAATGTTCAAGAGGATTGGGAGAGTGATAACTTGAGCCAGTTGCTGCTGTCCTAGCAGTAAAAAGGGGTCAAGACCCTGCACTGGGTGGCGAATACAGGTTTGTCACCTCTGTTCCCTGGTCTCTGGATCCCCCACTTAGGCAGGGCACTGTTGAAAGACAGGAAGCAGCTGGGTTCTTCTGGCTGATCACACTGTCCTCGGCTTTCCTGACTGTGTAACCTTGAGCTGGTCTCGTGGTTCACTCCCATCACTTGTTTGGTGGCCAACTGTAAAGACACAACATGTGCAGGGCACTGCCTCTGAAAGTCAGTCAGATGGAAGAGGAAGGCAGCTGGTGCACTTACTATCTGTTCACCTGGCTTCCTGGGCAATGGGTAGGGTCTGGTCTCAGATGCAGTTTCGGGGTCTCCTGGGAGCTCCACCTGTTGCTTTCTCGGGAGGGAAAATCAGGCATCTCCTATCTGCTTCTTGAGTGCCGATGAAGGTCTCAAGAAATTTAACAAAATCATGTCAGTTGGACGACTTTGCAGGACTGATTTTAATTTGATTTGGACTGTTTTCCAAAATGGTGTCAACATTTCCTAGACATCTTAACCTTTAGAGAGCTCATGAAGATCGCAGAATTTATCATTCCATATGGCTGTTGGTGTTGAATTGTGACGGGACAATTATGAGAAAAAATTGGGGCAGTAGAGGTATAGAATCCATCTTGATCACCAATGACCTTTCAGGAAAGAAGGTGGGAAAGAATTGGTTTTTTTCCCTTAGCTCTTCAAAGTTTTCCATTTCTCTTACCTGTTGCCTTTTAATTTCCATTTAAAGATAATTTGCAAACTCAGCATCTCACAGCCAATGCTGTAGGCTCCGGGGCCAAGTGGAAAGCAGAACTCGGTCCTTCCAAATTAACAGAATTCCCCCCACCCGGGGGGGTGGAGATCTTATTATTTTAGTTTATGGAATTATCCAGGACTATGGGTACTTCAGGAGAAATTGGGACTACATGGGAGATTTGAAATCAGTATTTAGTAATACTGGTGCCTGTGGCATTTAGGTGGTTTCTGCTGTGTAACTCCTCTGCTAGTCGCACAGCTTGGCGAGGAGGTGCACACTGGCTGTCAGACTTCCTGGGTGATGCGTGCCAGCTCTGGTTATCTTGGGCAAGTGACTTTCCTTGATGTCCTCTTCTTCAAAATAGAGTTAATGTTAGTACCCACCTCGTACTGTCAACGGGAAGACATGTAAAGCCCAGTGGTTGCCCATAGTAATGACTCAGTAAACGTGACCTGTTATCATCATGTGCAAGCGTGGGTGCTTAGAGGTTAACAGGGACCGTGGTCCACATTGGCTGCAGGAAAGTGCCATGCAAGGTGCTCTGGAAGTTCAAAGGAATCAAGCAAGCAAACTGGCCATCTCCTCGCACGTTGTATGGTCTCGGCCTCTGCACCCTATGCTCCATCACCCTCTCTCTCAGCTCCCAGATCCTTCCCCCAGTCCGTTCCTTCCTCCTCGTCAAGGGCTGCCATGTGTGATGATGGGGGCTACCACATACATTTGATTAGCTGCTTTTTAGCGTGCTTTCAGGTTTCTTATTGCATTGGCTTCTGGCCAAGAATAAGGTAGAGGACTGTTTTTCATTTTAGGAAACTGAGGTCCAGGGAGAATAGATCATTGCCAAGGTTTTCAGGCCAGAAAACCCAGGGCATCTTGGCATTTCCCACTTACATAATAGACTTCGAATTATGTCTCAAGCCTTACCCCCACCTCCTCCTCCCATCCAGAGATAGTGATCTAAGTGGCCCTAACCATGCTTTTGCTAAAATGTAGGTTTCTTCCTACTACAGTGGCATGTCCTCCCAATCCAACTCTTTCTTAAAACCCTGTTCTGAGGTATGTCTTCCCAGCACCACCTAGTAATTAATTCCATTCTGAAACTACCTACCTGGAGATAGCATCAGATCCCTCAGGTTAAGGGTTCAGTCCCCTAAGACTGCCTCCCCCACTCCTGCTTTCAAACACCAATTTCCAGTCCAGGTGTCATCTGTGCTTTAGACCAACTGGCTGTTAATCAGAGCTTCCCACAATCCCCTCCTCACGTTCATGCCATTTGTTAGAGCAGCTTACAGAACTCAGAGAAACATTTCATTACTAGACTACCAGTTTGTTATAAAAGGGAATATAACTCAGGAGCAGCCAGGTGGGAGAGATCTAGAGGACATGGAATGGGGAAAGGGCTCGGAGCTTTCATGCCTTCTTCAGGGGCACCCCTCTCCCTGAATCTCTCCCTGTTCCTCAACCTGAAAAGCTCTCTGGTCCCTATCCTTTCGGGTTTCTGGGGAGCCTTCGTTACATGGGCTTAGTTGATTAAATCATTGGCCATCGGTGGTTGAGCTCAATCTCTAGCCCCTCACCACTCCTCAAAGTCTATTATGTAAGGTGGGACTCAGAGTTACAACCCTCTCATCAGCCGAGGGTTCCCCTGGCAGCCAGCCTTAGTTTACCAAAAGGCTTTCCAAAGGCTGCCTCATTCACATGAACTCTGGGGTGGTTGAAAAGGGCTTGTTATGACTAATAAGACACTCCTTTCACTCATGGCTCGGAGCTATTTCAGGAACTGATGACAACAGACCAAATATGATTGGTCTTAGAATGGATGTTAGAAAATCTCAAGGGTTTTGGGAGTTCTGTGCCAGAAACAGGACAAAGACCAAACATATATTTATTCTGAATCACAGCATCACACCTGTGAACAACTTTCCTCTGATGGAAAGGACTTCAGATTGGGAGCTAAGAATCTGATTCTGGCCTCAGCCCTGCTCCCTCCGTTTGACCTGATGGTCTAGCTGGGGCCTCTTTCTTTATCTGTACAACTTGGTTTTTCCTGGGACATAAATGGTCAGTGATGTTCCCTTGTAGACCTTCTTGTTGGGAGGCTGCTTCCCAGCCCTTTAGCTGTAACTCTTCTCCTTTCCTACACTCGAATCACATTGGGGGTCAGAGATTGGCTGATGCTGTTACTGTGATAACCACGAATCTGTTCTAAGTTACCAGGAAAGTGAAGAATGTCTGAGGTGTAAGGTTTTTTATTAGTAACAAATCCCTTTAACACCTACCAGTGACTGTCAGGACCTGGTCCAGAGCTCATTGCGTCTGACCTGGCCTGCCCACAGCCCTGGGACCTGGGCCTGCAGACATAGTGCTGACTTAGCAAGTTTAAAGTAGACACATCCTGTAGTCACTTAAATTGTTGCAAAATTGGTGTTTTGAGTCAGAAAAGAAGGTGAGCCAACGTCTGAAGAAAATGAGGCAATCTTCTAGTGGCTGGTCATTCTGTGGAATGCTATTTGATATAAATATAGGTTTATTTGCAGAGAGCAAGTCCAAGATTTCCTGACTAAGGCCTGAGAGGAAAGACATTGGTGAAGGTGTGGAATTCTCCTGTCCTGGAGCAGCTAACAGTCCACATGAACTCCCAGCCCTTTATCTGTTCATAAGAAATGTCGCTGATAGATATTACCAGCATCCAATAAAATTGTGCATGGAACATTCTGATTGAAAATTAACAGAAGAGCCAAATCTTCCCAACAATAGCTTCTTAATAGTATTGAATCTTTTGGTAGAATGGGAAAACATCCTTTGAAAATAATTTCAGTAGAAGTAAGATGGGGGAAATTGGAAGTAGTTTATCAGTGATTATAAAAATAGCCCAGGCAATGCTCATTGGTTGGAGTGTTAACCCTAGTACTGAAGTGTCTCCGGTTCAATTTCCAGTCAAGAGCATATCCTTGGGTTGCAGGTTTGATCCCCAGACCTGGTCAGGTGCATGTGGGAGGCAACCAATCTATATGTCTCTCACATTGATGTTTCTCTCTCCCCCCCCTTTCTGTCTCTCCCTTTCCCTCTCCCTCTCTTCACCCCTCTTATTCCCACCCCACCTCTCCCTTCCACTCTCCTTGAGTGAGGATTAACAACAAAAATGATTTGTAAACAAATAAATCAAGGGACTATGTTTGCTTCATGGAGTTCAGTGCAGAAGATTCTCAACTGAAATCTCCAATACCGATAGAATTCTGATGAAACCCAATTGTATAGACAGTCCACACTTGGGAATAGAACCCTGTGTTTGCCTGGTGTTGTGAAACAGCTGTTACTCTCAGTGGCATATGGTCAAGCCACATGAGGCCTTTGGGAGCACTCTGGCTCGCACACTCAGAGAGCAGCTACCTTAGCCACAGGGAGGCAACGGTGCTCTGAGTAAGGGATGGAGATGCTGATGACAGTAGGAATTCCTCCCACCAGGCACCCAACCAAGAGGTTCGAGGGCTGTGAAGTGGAAGAGTATTTGATGCTTTGTTGTTCAAAGATGGATTCTTTAGTTGCTCTGATTTGATGCCTGCCTATTCCCATTGCCCCTTAGACTCTCTTAGGAAAGAATCTAAAAGAAAGTAAAACTCAACTTAGCTATTGGTGACTTCTGATAAACTTCGATGATGAGCATATGACTGGGAGAGCACTAGTGAAAAAATGGGAGTCAGAGGCTGTGATAAAATAACAAAATTTGGGGTGATTTAATGAAGAAGAAATCAAGTTTAGAATGTATCTAGATTTGAATTCTCCGTGTCGACTCTGGCCCCATATGGACATAGTCACCTAAGCGTATCTACATTTATAATGAATATACTTAGCTTAGAGAAAACATTTCATCCTGTTTTCCTCTTTTTCAGGTTTCAAGTGCCCCATTTGCTCCAAGTCTGTGGCTTCCGATGAGATGGAAATGCACTTTATAATGTGTCTGAGCAAACCTCGCCTCTCCTACAATGGTAAGTGCTTGGCGGGGAGCTTCTGAGTGAGGTCTTCCCAACCTCACATGCCTCTCTCTGGGCAGCATTTCCACCCGCTGTCCGGCAGGAATAGTCAGGGGACACCTGACTGTTAGGAAGTCTTACTGCGCCAATCAGCGACGAAGAGCAGTGGGACAAAGAAGGAAGGCCCAGGGATCAGGTCCATGGTCCCAGGAAGTCTCTTGGGTCTCTCAGTCCCTCTGCCCTTTCTCCCGACCCCTTGGTTCCTTGGACTTGCAATTGGGTGATAGAGCTCTGCCCATTCTCACACCTGACAGCAGAGGGTGTGATCTCTCCTTGGGGGATGGGGAGTTTGTGCCAGTGGTTTGCATGGAGTGCTTAAGCCCTGACTCTGCACGGCAGAACGGGTGCAAGATGTGGACACCCTTAGGAAATAAAAACATTGAGCTGCCACCTGGTCACTCCTACCATAGAGCCTGCCTCAAAGCTGAGCAGTGAATACATGGGTAGGAAACTGGGCCAGGGATTCCATGAAACCCACCTCCCGCTAAGTGGCACCTCTGTGGAGGAAATGAGTGTCAGCATCCGCCTGGCATGCTGTGGAATAGGATTTGGGGCCTGGCTGATCTGAGTTCAAAGCCTGCTGCAACCACTGACTGACTATTATCCTAGATAAGTTGCTCAGTTTAGCAGAGCCTAGGTTTTCTGGTCCATAAAATGGGGACATTAATACCTGGTTCGTAGGATTTTTGTCAGGATAAATTAAGATATCCTATATAATAAAAGGCTAAAATGCAAATTGTCCCCTCAACTGGGAGTTTGATCAGAGGGCGAGGCCAACTGGCCAACCAACAGTCTGATAGGCCTAATCAGGGGCGGGCCAGACCCACCACCCGTGCACGAACTTGTGCACCGTGCCTTTAGTTACATATAAAACCCTTTGCACAGAGCCGGCACATGGTCAGTGCTCAGGAAGTTACAGCAGCCCTGAAAGAGGTGAGACCATCTTGGGTTTCTGTTTGTCATTTTGTGGAGTGGACTGACTTCTCTTTAGTGCTGCTAATGGCTCTCTGGTTTTCCATTCTTCTTCTTCTTCTTTTTTTCTTTAATTGATTTTAGAAAGGGAGAGGGAGATAGAAACATCAATAAATGTGAGAGAATCGTTGATTGACTGTCTCCTGCACACCCCCCACTGGGGATCGAGTCACAACACAGGCATGTGCCCTGACCAGGGATCAAACCATGATCTTCTGGTTCATGGGTCTACACTCAACCCCTGAGCCACGTCAGCCGGGCAGTGGTTTTCCATTCTTACGTGCTTAGTTTGGGCTTCCAACCATGTTTATTAGAGAATGTGTCCTCTACAAGAACAGGCACTGGATCAGAGTGAGATGCACCCCAACCCTGGCACGGGGCCTGCCTTCTAGGATTAAAGTCACAGCAGTGCTTAGGAAAAGAGTGCTGTGACCTCTTAGGGAATCTGAGGACTGGACAGGAGTGAGCCTGGATTGCTTTGTCCCATCCTCATGATGAACGTTTCTTGGGTGGACTCTCTCCAGACCTGTCCTTGGGCTCCTGCCTCCTCAGATCCCCGTGCCCTCCTTCCTCCCTCCAACATTAGCCCAGGAAGGCCTGGTGATTCCAGATTTTTCCTGTGAAGTGAACCTGACAAAGCTAACCCACTCACTTTTCCTGAAAACACATCCTAATGTTCTCATCTCTTGTTTACCGGCTCAGCCACAGGCTCTGGGTGCATGTGTGCCGGATGGTTACTTGCTGTCTCAGCTATATGCGGTCTGGTAGGAGGCCCAGCCGCAGGAAGGTTCTGGTCCTATCTCTAACCCCAGAGTTTCTCTCCCCTTTATATTCTCCTGGTGTCTAGGAACCCCTTCTCCCGAGCAGACAGCCTCTCCCTGTTCCTAGGTACTGACGGCCGCAGTGTCTGAATCAGTTGTCACACACACTCTAGGCTTCGCAGTGGACTTGTCAGTGTGCGTCCCTTGTAGGCTGCTCTAACTCCTCTTTGTCCTGTTCCTTGTCTCTGCCTGGGACCACGGCGGAGAGGAGACTTCTCCCCAGCCACGGCCTCAGAAACTGTGTTCGCTTATTTTCCACACCGCACAGCGCCCGCATGAAGACCGCTTTTTGTCCCGTGGGTTGCTGGGAAGAGTTGCTGTAGACACTGCCTGTGTCATAAGAACACAAAGCAGCCTCAGAGTTGAGCTCCGAGAGGGTTAGGCTCCTGGTGTCATCAGGGATGACTTCGCAAAGGCAGCTGTGGACGGCAGAGTGCTCTTGGGGCCCCCTGAGAATGGGTACCACTGGTTCCGTTTGGAGAATGGGCAAGAGGAGGAGCTTGGGCTCTGTGCTGGAGAACTGCCATGCTACCCATTGGTCTCCTCCCTGCCGCAGCCCTGGGGAAGGGTCTCCTTGTCTTCACCTTCACCTCCGCAGGAGAGCAGGCTTTGGCAGCCTCATGTGGTCTGAGCACAGGTCCCCGCAGAAGCCACACTCAGAGTCAGAGTCCTCTTAGAGGACAAGGAGGTTGGCCGGCCAGCCTGAGACATCACTATGGCTGTTCCCATTTTTTCCCTCCTCCTCTAATTAAAAAGCCACCTCCTCAAGGGGGGTTGGGGGGTGGGAGGGTATACACGCGTGTGCACACACAAGCTAGAGGCTTTAACCCCAAGGATCTCCTTTGCAAAAGCCAGTGCTTTACCAAGACAGGGCATGTTGTATGGGTCCCATCAGTGGAATTGGTCATAAGGTGATGAAGGTGCTTCAGAAACAGTGGTCTGGCCCCTCTGTGTGCACTGTTAGTGTGAACTACGGAGGCTTGTGACTGACTCCTCATATTGTCTTTCCTTTCTGAAGACACCTAGACCTTGCAGGTGAGAAGGTGTTGGCCCCTGGGGTTTGCGCACGCAGTGGGAGTCTCCAGGGCTGGCCTACGTCCTGTTCTTGTTCAGATAAAGCATGGGCCTTTCAGGGTCCACAGGCCAAAGCCCCAGGCAGGACCTCTAGATACTTATTTTGGTTTTGCCAGTAACATATCTAACCCAGGATTTCTTACCATACCAACCTCTCAGCTTCACTTTATCTTTTCTGATTTAAAAAAAAGTGAGGAGACTTAAAAAGCCTGTGAAGTATAGAACTCTCAGAATCTTTCTGGAAAGGGGGCAGGGTGAGGCTTACCCAGTTATAGACAGAAATGCTATTTTCCTATGAAGATTCGCTAGAACTCCTGCTCACTGCCCTGGAGGTCTCCCCTCTACACACGTTCACTTTCTGTAATTGCTGGCACCAGTTGGGGATTTTTAAGGAAAATTTACAGTGGTTATAAAAGATGAAATTTAGTTAACCACCAAAGGGAAAAAAAAGTAGGAACCTCCTAAATGAGGCAGACAGAAAGTAGTATTTTTCTTATTATGAGGGTTGGCCTGAGCAGTAGGTTGGAAGGCCTCCAGTAGCCGCCTGCCAGATTAAAAAACACACCAGCCAAAACCAGTTTGGCTCAGTGGATAGAGCGTCGGCCTGCGGACAGAAAGGTCCCAGGTTCGATTCTGGTCAAGGGCATGTGTCTTGGTTGCGGGAACATCCCCAGTGGGAGGCGTGCAGGAGGCGACTGATTGATGTCTCTCTCATCGATGTTTCTGACTCTCTATCCCTCTCCCTTCCTCTCTGTAAAAAATCAATAAAATATTTTTTAAAATAATAAAAAAACACACCAAACACCTCAGTAAAGTCAAGACTAGTTCACCTGTTTGCCCAATGCTCAAGAGAAATGCAAAGAGCTGTGCTGGGGCAGGTGCTAGCCCCTGCCGGAGGGGCAGGG
Organism: Lasiurus cinereus; assembly: GCA_011751065.1. Taxonomy (NCBI): domain Eukaryota; kingdom Metazoa; phylum Chordata; class Mammalia; order Chiroptera; family Vespertilionidae; genus Lasiurus; species Lasiurus cinereus. Next base: position 16,825,565 of record JAAGEH010000452.1, read on the forward strand.
AAGGTGCCAGAGCCCAGAGCACACTACACGTTACATCTCTCCTGCTCCTCTTCCAGGGCAGCCCGGAACCCAGGACTCCTAGGAGAGAGGAAGGAGGTGGGGAGACCCGTTTTGTGGGTAAATGTGGTCAGCTTGAATGGGACTTTTAACTTCTCTCCCTTTCCAACTTCTGTCTATGGTTCTGAGACTGGGAGAATTGGCCCTCAAGAATATGTACTCAAATTTTTACTAACAAATTGCTCAGCTAGCAGAGTGAGCCTCAAGATGGGGAACCTGATTTTTCTGTGAACACATGAGAGTCAGATACAGGGGTGAGGGGAGGTGTGACAGATGACTGGCTGCCCCCTGAAAGCAGAGGAGGCCCTGGTTCCAGGACCAGCCAGGGGCTCTTGGCCCTGGGAAAGTCTGGTGCATGGCAGGTTCCATTGCCACTGGTATTAGCTTGGTGGTGCTCAGAGCAGCTTCAGAAGTTTCTCCTTGGCTTTTTTAAATTTTTAAATGTGTTTTTATTGATTTTTAGAGAGAGAGGAGAGGTAGAGAAAGAGAGAAAGAGAAAGAGAAACATCAATCAGCTGCCTCCTGCATGCCCCCTACTGGGGATTGAGCCAACAACCTAGGCATGTGCCTTGATCCAGAATCCAACCAGCAATCGGTGCATGGAACAACATTCAACCAACCAAGCCACGCTGGCTAGGGTTCCCCTCAGCTTTCTTTTAGGGGTGCAGACCCCATGCCCTGCTCCTTTAAGATCCTGACTACCCTTCCTCTTATCTACCAAACGTCATTGTCCCCAACTTCAGGCCTCTTGAAACACTGAATGTCACACAAGGTTTAAAGGAGAGGGAACTGGTTCCTCTCAAAGCAGGAATACCTGCTGCTAGTCTGCCTCTAGCTGAGCCAGCAGACCTGAGCTAGTGGTGCTTTTTTGGCCCATGTCTCTACTGAGGCCCTGTCTCTGGAATGGTAATGCCTTTTCCTGGGTCTGAGGAAGCCAGGTCCTGCCGAGGGTTTGCCTAGCCCAGCAGGGTGCTGCCAGGAGCGTTGTTAGACGCTGTAGCAGCTGCTGAGTCTGGCTGCAGAGGTGTCTGGCCTGGTGCTCCTCCTGCAGGAGGGAAAGGAGGAAGGTGCTCCTGGCAGCTGCTGATTGGCAGGCCAGGCTGCTGGGTGAGTGAGGAGTGGGGTGGGAGGGAAGGAGGCCAAAGGAGGGGACTGAGTGGGTGGTTGTGGGAGCTTCTGTAAATCGAAACCCTCTGGCCTGAGTTTTCGTGGTTCGTTTCTCAGGGGTGTTGCCATTGCAGCCCACCTCACAGTCCCGGGGTATTGGGGTGAGGATGATGTTAGGGGAACTCACTCTGCTAAAAGTCTCCCCTTTGCCCAGAGATTCCGAAGAAATGGAGCTGACAAGTATTTTTTGTTTGTTTGTTTTGTTTTGTTTTGTTTTGTTTTTAAGAGACGAAGGGAGAGGGAAAGAGAAATAGAAACATCAGTGATGAGAGAGCATCATTGATTGGCTCCTCCTGCATGTCCCCTACTGGGGATCAAACCCACAACCTAGGCATGTGTCCTTTACGGGAATCGAATCGGAGATCCTTCACTCCGCAGGCCAACACTCTATCCACTGAGCCAAACCAGCCAGGGCTGGCACGTCTTGGCATTGGTGGCACTGCCCCTTCCTGTCCCTCAGGAGACTAGGTCAGCAGCGTGGTGAATGCTGAGAGGCCGCAAGACCAGGCTTCCTGCACCTAGGCTGGAAATGAGGCCAGGGGGTGGAGCCTGTTCTCTGTGTCATTTGCTGGGGTTCTCCCTCTGGCTCCCACCTCCCTGCCTACCAAGGTCTTGCCTGGCATCAAGTACAAGGGGAAAGCATATTGAACAGTCCCACACTCAGCTCTGGCTGTGAGCTGCACGTCGGCCTTCCCTCCTGGCTGCTGGCAGAAATGTATCTGTAGCTGTCGGGGCTTCCCCACCCACTCCTTGTCACCACAGTTCTGGGGTCCCATTTTGGCTCTAGAGAACTTTGCCACCACTCTGATTTGGTTCCCTGGGCTGGTTGGAGGGATGGGCATTGGACCCATTTTGTACCGCCCCCAGTCAGGCAAACACACTTCCAGAGCAGTGATGTTGGCCTTGCACGAGCTGCTTGGAAGGGCTTGGGAGGCGGTAGGAGAAAGGCAGAAAGCACAGCTTTGTTCCTGGGTACTCTTCAACCGGCATTGGTTGAGCCCCTCCTCGGAACCTGGGGATGCCACGGGGCATTTGAGTTCATCTGCAGAGCAACCTCAAGTTGTGCCAGGCCCGGTGTCCTTGCTTTGTGCCGTGAGGTCCTCCCACCGTGGGCAGCAGGCTCCCATCAGAGAGGAATCCGTCCATAGCCAAGCTTCCGCTTCTGTCATTTCCTTTCCTGCTTGGCTCCCAGAGACATCTGGGGGCTGCTGATTTCCAGGGCCCCAGGGATTGGGACAGGAAGTTTTACTCAACCCACTCAGGCATGTTCCTGCCTTCCACTGTGGGAAGAAGGCTGCTTCCCTGAGCTCTGTGCACGCAGTCAAGTCGCAAGCCCCATCCCAGCAACCTTCAGGCAGCCTTTGGGTTTACAGAAAGAGAAAATGACCACAGATTGTGCAGTGGCCAGGAAGCTGAGAGTGGCCGTTCGCCCAGCTCATGTTCACAGGAACTGATGTGTGGAGTTGGATTTATCTTGGGCTTTTCCCTCAGGCTTCCTGATGAGAGGCTTTGAGTCACAATAGCCTCATTTTATAGGCTCAGATGTTCCTCTTTACACCCAAGTTATCAGAGGGCACGGACAAACAACAGTGGAGAAGGCGCCAACTAGAGGGTTCCCCATCTTCACGACCTTTCGTGAGCCCTGTGACTGAGGCAAGATGTCTGACTTGTGGCTTCAGTATCTTCATAAAGTGAGAACACATGCGCCCTGCCTGGCTCCTGAGAGGGTGAGGCTGAAGTGCACACACACAGAGGAAACCTCAGTATGTCTCATGGACAACGTCCACGAACAATTAAAATCTTGGTAGTAGAGAATTGGTCCTGTTTTAAGCTCTCTTTTCTTCACACCCATAAGCCTGCTCTCTGTTTTTCTCCTGTGGCTTTGAGAACTTCTGGGTAACCTTTGCTTACTTCACTTCTTTCGCCGGCCTTTCAGATATTAAAGTTGACCTAGTTTGGGTTCCATCCTAAACTTTCTCCCCAGTTGATCTCTATGTCTCATCTATAACCTGTCACCCACATCTCTCTTCTAAACCTCAGATGGTCATTCCATACACCAAGAGGTGGCAGGTCCAATTCCTGGTCACCTGGAGTCTGCACCTGCCATAGCAAACCTCCTGCCGGTCCCAGATGTGCAGATAGTGTTCCCTTTGCCTGGAACATCCTTCCCTGAACAGTCCCCATGCCAGTTAGACATTTTTCATACCTCATACCTGGGCCTATATGCATCATAAGACTTCCTAGAAATTGCTGTGCTATTCATTTCCGTTTTCTTGTTCAGCCTCTCCTGCTAGACTCTGAGCTTCTCACATCCTGAGGTCGTGGCTTATTCACTGAGTCACTAGCGCCCAGAATGTCTTAGAAATCTAGTAGAGGACTGCTGACTCGCTCCGGTGCTCTTCCTGGCCTGCTCTGCTTTTGCCTGGGGCCCAAGGTGTGCAATGGCTTCCTTCCATTCACATTTTTTTGGAAGCGGGGTGCTGGAGGGGGAGATGAGAGTTGTTTTTCCTTTCTTTCTTAAAAAATTGAATTTTACAATTTAGTTGTATTTAGAACATTCATAGTATTGGACGACCCAATGTCTATCTAGTTACGAACATTTTCATCACCCCAAAAGAAACCCTCCTGCATGATTCTACTTATATGTGACTAGAGGCTGGGTGCAGGAATTTGTGCATGGGTGGGGTCCCTCTGGGTGTCCTGCAGGTATCCAGTCCAATGCTGCCTGCAGCTCTTACCTGCCACTCCCCCTCATCCTTGCCCCACTCTGCCTGTGGCGGGCTCCCACCCAATCAGTCCCAGATCAGCCAGACTGCAGCAGCAAGCTAACCTACCTATTGGTTGGAGCATCTGCCCCCTGGTGGTCAGTGCGCATCATAGCAACTAGTCAACCAGTCGACTGCCCCCTGGTGGTCAGTGCACGTCATAGCAAGCAGTTGAACAACCTTAGCATATCATTAGCATATTATGCTTTGATTGGTTGGTTGGTTGTCCTGCCATTTGGTCTATTTGTATATTATCTTTTTATTATATAGGACTAGTGGCCCAGTGCACGAAATTCATGCATGGGGGGGTGTCCCTCAGCTGGCCTGCACCCTCTTCAATCTTGGACCCCCTAGGGGGATGTCTGGTTCCTAACTGCTCACATGTCTGCTTGCCTGATTGCCCCTAACCATTCTGCCTGCCAGCCTAATCAACCTCAACTACTCCCAACTTCCAGCCTGATCATCCCTATTCTTCCCCCTTCCCTCCCCTCCTCCCCACTGGCCTGCTCACCCCTGACTACCGCCCCTGTAAGCCTGATAGCCCAACTGCCCCTCCCCCCCCAGCCTGCTCACCCCCGACTGCCCTGCCCTGCTGGCCTGGTCGCCCTTAACCGCCTCTGCCTCAGCCCCACCACCATGGCTTTGTCTAGAAGGACATCTGGAAGTCTCCCAATCTAATTAGCATAATACTCTTTTATTAGTATAGATATGCAAGATAGTTCACCTCTTAGAACCAGGGCATGAATGGAATGATGCTTGCCAGAGGCTGAGAGGAAAGGGGAATGGGAGTTGCTACTCAATGGGTATAAAGATTCAGTTATGCAAGATGAGCAGTCTGTAGGGATGTACAACACTGTACCTATAGTTAAGAGTGTACTGTACACTTAAACATGTTAAGAAGGCAGCTCTCGTGTTAAGTGTTCTTATCACAAAAAAGAAAACCCCTTAGTATGAAACAGTCACTCCCCATTCCCTCCTGCTCTTGACCCCTGATCTACTTTTTGGCTCTATGAATTTGCTTATGCATGTAATGAATCGTATCTGGCTTCTTCAAAAATATCAGTACATCTTTGAGGTTCATCCACACTGTAGCATGCTTTTGCTCTTTGTTCCTTTTCATGGCTGAGTAATATTCCATTGCATGGACACATCACTTTTGGTTTTATCTATTCATTAGTTGATGGACATTTGTTTCCACCATTTGGCTCTGGTGAATAGTGCTGCTGTGGACATGTATGTACAAGTATTTGTGAGAGTACCTGCTCCTTCCATTCATTTTTGCCTTGTATTACTATACCACACTAGTCATCACCGTATTTTTCAAACCAGAAATCGGTGCACTTGGTCTGTGTGTATGTTTAGGGGAAAGTCTGTTCCGGGAAATCCTTTGTCTAATGCTGCCTCTGCTACACACCTATCCCTCTCCAAGCCCCTAACTCTCCCGCCCAAGCCACTTGCTTGGTAAGTAATCCCAATTGTCTTCACATGATTAACGTGGGGCATGCATGCCTTCTCTCTGCAGTGACGGCCTTCAGGCCCAGGTCTACTTGGACTTCTGTGTCCCCCACAGGGCCCTGCATATGCTGGGTGACCTGAGCAGTTCCAACCAGTTCTAGACCTGTGCCTGCTTTGTGCCACCTGTCCGCTGGTGACTGACCCTCCCCCACTCTCCGTTTCCCTCTGCAGACGATGTGCTGACTAAAGACGCAGGCGAGTGTGTGATCTGCCTGGAGGAGCTGCTTCAGGGAGACACGATAGCCAGGCTGCCCTGCCTGTGCATTTACCACAAAAGGTACGAGAGGGGGTAGGGCCGCTCAGCCACATCCCAGATCCCACAAGGGAGAGAGAAGGCGACCCTCCTCACTAGCCATTCTGTTTTCTTTGGTTGAAGGACAGCTCTTCCCCAAACCCCCGCTTAGGATGTGAGTGGGGCTGAGACAGAGGCTGCCGATGTGCTGAGTATAGGGCAGAGAATTTGCTCGGGCTTGGAGCCTGGCTGGCTGCGGGGTGATGGGGAGACCTGCAGAGCTCCGCAGGTTGGAGGTGCGTAGGATCCCACAGAGCCAAAGATATCTTTCTTTGGGAACTTGATTATCTGTCTCCCTGGCCTTTTCTTCCTCTGTGGGCTCTCTGCTCCGCAAAGTGAGGCCCCTCGTCTGAGGGAGAGAGACAGCATGGAGACAGTGTGCTTGCTGCCCCTGCATCCGCCCCTTCTCCCCAGGCCAGGAGGCAGGAATAGCCACTGCCGTTGGGGCCAGGCACTGAAGCTGCTATAATTAACAGGGCCGAGATTTGTCCTCAGGCTCCAGCATGAGCCTCGCTCTTGTTTCCAGCTGGAAAGAAGACACCTCCCTACCCAAGATGGAGGACGCTCTGTGCTGCCTGTGGCTGCCACCTGCTCTTGGTTCCTCGAGCCTCAGAGCGTCTTCCTGACACATGGGCTTTTCCAGGCCTGACTCACAGGGCCACTGGCCAGAGGGCAATAGTGGTGCCCGCTCGCAGATGTGGCCGATGCAGGGCAGGCTCGAGGTTGCCGGGGATGGGGATGGGGTGGGGTCTTGGTCCAGGGCCAGCACGGAGAGCTACAGTTTCCTGGCCAGGCACCAACCAGAGAAGGAAATCTTTGGCTCTGGGGAGAATTATGCAAATTACCTGTCTGGATCCTGTCTTCAAAAACACCCAGATGTGGGTTTACAAATCAGAGAGCTGTCTTGGGGCAATCTCTGTTCCCTCTTGGATTCTGGCAGTTCTTTCTGTAAACACCGGAGACCAGGGTTTCACTGTCAGGCTCCTGCCAGCTCTCCTTAGCAGTGTCACTGAGCCAGAGGGACGTCCTTCTCTGGGATGTTGGCTGCTGACCACAGCCAGCCGAACCAGGTAGCTTGGGGGTCTCCTAAGAAGTCACCCCCTAGAGAGGCAGCCTCGAAGCTGCTCCTTTGACTCGGAGAGGGCTCCCTCAGGTCCCCAGAGATCGGAGTAATGGCCAGCCTTCGAGCCTTAGGGATGGCTGGCTGGCTGCCCTGCACTCCGCCCCTATCACTAGTAGCTGTTGCCACCGCCTGGGTCCATGCAGGTGAGGCCTTGATCCTTCTCAAGGCCACAGCCCACCCTTCTGGCATCCAGATGTACCCAGTCCTGTGCCCACCATACCAGGTTGGCTGCCAGGGCTGAGCCAAGATAAATCTTGGTGTTCTGCCTTCTTCCTGCTTCAGAAAGTGGGTATCTGGGGACACGCTTGTTTTCTCCTGGGGTCCTCGCAGGCGAGATTTAGGAAACCCCTACTCAGAAATCTGACCCTCGGAGCGAGCGCCCTCGGGCGCAGCCTGGTCAGCGGTAACGTGTCTCCCCTTGCTGCTTCCTGCCTCAGCTGCATAGATTCGTGGTTTGAAGTGAACAGATCTTGTCCAGAACACCCTGCGGACTGACCCTGCTGGGCTCGCTTGCTGACTCCTCTCAAAGGTGAGCTGCTGGTTGGGGTGTTCTGGGCACAGGGATCGGGATCTGGCCACTCTGGGGCCTGGGGGTGGGGACTGAGTTGCCCTTACATACTTCCAGGAGGGGAGCATCTTATCACTTAGTAGTTCTCTGGTGTGTTGGGAGGGCAGGGGGATTCTGGGAAGGCTAAGAGATGCTATCTTGCATGGTTATGGAAAAAAAAAACACCTGCTCAGTACAGTTGATTCTTTGAGGAAAGGCCAGTCTATTCCAGACGTCTAGGGCAAACCTCCTTGAAGAAGGTTCGGGAAGAACCCCTTGGAACGTGCCAGGTGGGAGAAGCCGCATGAGCTTGGGCCCCTGGGCTTGCACCTGCCTGTGCTTGCTGAGTGGCCAGGGCAAGCCCTCAATCCTCGTCGCCCTGCGGGCAGTTTGTGGGACGGTGCACTGTCCCCCGTGGTACTCATCAGCGATGGTCCACTGCTGGTGCTTCCCGCTTCAGGCCACCTCTCCTCACACACTGCCAGATGGAGCTGAGACCTCCAGGCCAGACTCAGCTCAGCCTCCCCCCACCCCACCCCCAAACACAGGTCCTGGTTCCACAGCAGGCCCGCCAACTATCTTCCCACACTGTGCTCATCACACGTCCCCGGTAGAACCTTCTGGTCTGACCTCTCCCTTTCTTCCCAAGGCACCCTGCTTCACTGCTGACCATCCTCTCCTGTCCCCTCCACATTCTGGGCTGGTGCTTGATTTTACCTGGGAAAAGACAAAACCCCCAGGAAAACCAAACCCTCCCTGGGCTTCCTCTCACATACAAAAGTTTTGGGGCCTCTCTCTCTCTCTTGTTTTTTTGTTTTCTTTTGTGTTAGGTTTGTTTTATTTATTCCAAGTAAACTTCCAGAACAGCTGATGATGGCAGACAAATCAGGGACATTTGCTCTTTTTACCTTCACCTGAAAACGGAGGCCATGGGGAGAAGAAACAGTGAGGGTGAGAGTGAGGCAGAGGGAGCGGAGCCTGGCGCTGGAGTGCGAGTCCAAGTTCCTGGCATGATATTTGCCTTCTCGGGCCGCGGACTGGAACCACAGGCGCCCAGCCCGTCCTCAGCCGGCCACACAGGCTGGCTTCAGCCCGGCGGGAGCACGACTTACGCATTGTGGTCCACACAGGGACAGCCAGCCCTGCTCTGAGAGGAGGCTTCGGACACTGGGGCAGAGCTGAGCTGGGGACACCAGTGGGAACAGGGCACCCCTCCGCACTGACTTCCAGAGAATGGTTCTGCCTTTCTCCCTGAGGACACCAAATTGGATGAGTCATGAGTTTAAGAGAAGAAAGAATCGACCGCCCTCCTTCCCCTCGCCCCTCATCCTAGGAGGGAAAGGGCATTTTCTTTTTCACCTTTGAAAGGCATTGTGGGTCTGTCTCTAACGTGTTTACAAAAAAAATCATAAAAAAATGTCTAGTGTCGACTGGTGTTTTTGCCCGTGATGTTTACAGATTGCTGTCTGCTGCCCGGCTAGAGCCCACCCAATGACAAAGGGACAGAGCCAGGTTCAATGCTGATGGTGCGAGAGACGCTCGCTCGCTCGCTCGGTCCTCCTGGCCCAGCGCCCCGTCGGTTCGGCCCTCGCCATCAACAACCACTCGGCCTTGGTTTTCTTTGCCCGTTTTCCTGGCTTGGTTTTGCACTTTTCTCCCCTTGGGACCCTGAGATCTTGACTTCATTGCCAAAAAAAAAACCACACAACCACCCATGGAAGACACCCCGCCCCCTCATTCCTGATTCTTCTCCCTCCTTCCCTCCTGGTTCTGGTCAGTTCAGAGGACTTCACAATCACAAGTGTCCTGCAAAAAATGCCTGAACATTTTTCTTAGGCCCTTGTGGATTTTTTTTCTGAAAACTTAAACAGAAGACTTATTAAAGGAACATGTACAGCTACCCGTTTTCAGGCACTCTGTTTGAGAACATTTTAGCCATTGATGTTCATACGTGGCATCAGCTCATGCAAGATAGGTTTCTGTATTTATATATTAAAATACAAAAAAAAAAACACCACCCTTATAAAATATTTTAAAAAATGTTCGAAGTTGGGGGCAAAGCTTTCTTCATTAGTCAAGATGTTTTGATATGGTATTAAAATCATGTCTAATAAAAGATGCATTGTGTGACTTTATTTTAATGGTGCTGTTACACAATCCGGAAATGGGCGTTGTGCACCTGTCTCCCCCCCTCTCCCCTCACTTCATTAGCCTTCCTTCAGGGTGATACTTGGTACTGCACGTGGGACGGGGTTTTCAGAGCATGCGTGCCTGGGTAGAGGGAATGTGGCAACCATACCCCAGTCGCAGAGGTTCACTAACCCTTCAAGCATCATGGAATCAACTGCCATCACCTGTGGAACAGTTGTGACAAAACACTTCTGCAAGATCTGCAGGGGCGATGGTCTCGCAGCCACTGGAGGCTCCGAGGATGTGCGTTCTTCCAGCGCCCAGCCCCCTGCCCCCCTTCTTCCTCTGTTCCCCATCACACGTCCTGCCTGCCTGTTGCTCAGTCCATGCTCAGTGCTGACTCATGGGCATGCTTTATTGAGGCCCGGAGACAGGCCCTGTTTGGGGGCCAAGCCAGCTCAGAGCCACTCTGCGCTCACAAGAGTTGGCACAACGTGGGCTGGGCAGGAAGCTCCAGGCAGTGGATAGCACTGCACAACTGGCCTCTATCCCTGTGCCAGTCCGGCTGCCGGAGCAGCATTCCAGAGCCCCTGCGGAGCCTGCCAAGGACCGCTCTGGAGGAGGCGGCTCCAGCCTCTGCCCTCTCCGTGCTGTTGCCTCTAACCCCGCCAGGCCTGGGCTCTGCAGCCGTCCTCCATCAGACGCTTCCTGTTGCATCTCCTCTGCAAGGGCATTGCAGGCCCGTGAGCTGAGGGACAGGCACGCTCAGCGTGTTCAGAAAAATACGAAAGAAGAGTATGTTTCTGAGCTGGCCTTGGAGTCAGACCCTCCTGAAGCGGAGACCCCCCCAGGACCAGTGGTCACCTTGGTGGCCAGGATGTGGGCTCAAAACTGTCTGCATGTAGCTCCTCTACTGGGCAAAATGATCTTGGGAAAATGACTTTGTTCATCTAAACTTCAGATTGCTCGCATGTGAAAGGACAAAGTCATGCAACTCAAAGGTCACCATGAGGGTCAGAGAGTCTGCCCAAAAGCCCCTGGCACATGCCTAGCAGGCTCTCTCTCTTAGCTACGTCACCACAAAGCATTGTTCTATTCACAGCACCGCCTGCTTCTGCCTGGCAACTGTGTCTCCCTGTTCTATATTTAATTCCTCCAGCAAAGCTCGCCCTGAAGGAGATCTCCTTGCCTGACCCCTGGGCTGCAGGCAGAGGGCTAGATGCCCACCTCCGTTGCTTAGTCCTGGCAGCTTTGGCAACATCTGTGAGCCAGGTGGGGCAGGGCTAGAGCCCACACCAGGTGCTATTCCAGGCTCCTGGGGCTGATGCTAACTCCCCTCCTCACCCCCAATGACTTGCCCTCCCACCTGGCACAGTACTGGGTCCTCCAAATCCAGACCTAGCTCCTGGCTGCCAGCTCCTGGGTGGGGGGCGGGCCAGGGTTGTGTGGGCTTCCCAGGTAGAACCAATGTCTGTCATCCTCCGTCCAGACAGCTCTCAGAGGGGAGGGGAGGGGCAGGAGCGGGGCGGGGGGGTTTCTACCCACTGTCTTTGGGGTCTTCCTGGTCAGGAGCACCCCACTAGTATAAAATCATCTAGTAGCATTTAATGTTGTTGAGGTTTATAGGAGAATGTTCTTATTCTTACGAGACAAATGGTGAATTATGTAGGCGAATGATGTCAAGAAATATGTAAATTTCAAATGGGTTTCTCCAAAATACACCCAACAAATAAGACAAAAATATTTCTTGTTGAATCTTCAGTGGCTGGTATGTCAGTGAACAGTGTACTTGTTCTTTCAACTCTTCTGTGTGTTTGGAATTTTTCCTAATAAAAAAATTATGGGGAAATGGCCATTTGTTGAGCATCTACTAGTTGCCAGGCAGTGGGAGGCATATCAGAGAAGAGCCCTGTCCTGGAGGGGGGAAACCCGGGAGGCGGGGCCTATGAGCTGTGTCTCCGTGGAGTACATGAGGCCAACCTGAATGGGGTGGTTTGGGGAGGGACTAAGGGGGCCTGCCCCACACCACCCCTTGGCACAGCTGCTGCTCCCATCCAGGGCAGCGGGCGGGGGCTGGGGGGAGTAGACAAGTCACAGAGGAGCAAACTCCAGGATCAACCCAGCGTTAGTTACCACAGAGGAAGGGTTCCCTGGAACAAGTAGACTAACGAGTCACATCACAGAGGGCTGCCTCGGCCCAGGGCCTGAACAGTGGATGGGGAGGGGGGGGAGGGGGGAGGCAGGGAAAGAACTCAGATGGCTTGGGGGGAGAGTGAGGCGTGAAGGAGGGTGCCCCTGCCTGGCCAGCCAAGCCTGTTTCCTAAGAAGCCAGGGGATGAGGGGGCTGGGCCCACACTGTATGCTCCTGGGACCTGCAGTGGGTGGAGAGTTTAGAGACGGCTTCCAGGCCGCACTCGCCAACATCCTGCCCCCTCCCTGAGGGCTGAGAGCTGTAGGCCCTGACAGGGGAAATCTGGGCCCCATCAGCTGCTGGGTGTCCAAGTTTATGGTGGCAGGCGCCCTCTAGTGGGCTTAGCGGGAACAACGGCCAGGTACCCCAGACAGCAGCTCTGGCCTGGGATCCCAGGGCAGGGCACACCTGGTAGACAGATTCTGACTTTGAGGGCAGAGGAGCTGGGAGTTTTTAATAAATCATACCTTGGAGAGGCGTGGTAAAGGAGAATAACCTCAGTTCCGTTTCCAGTGATTCGTAGCAGCTGATTAAAGGACATGTACAGGCTGTTCTAAGGCTGTCATAAGTGATGTTGACCATAGGCAAGTACTCAGATTCTGGGGTTCCTGAAAGTGACCTCCCTCTGTAGCCTGAGCACCATCCCCTCCCCAGGCTGCAGTAAGTCAGAGGACAGGTGTGGAACGAGGATGGGGGTGTCACTGTCCAAATGACCTGGATTTTAGCAGGCCCTTCACAGGTTCTGCCTGCTCATCTCCAGGCAGCCACAAATGGGGTTCAGGTTTATTAGGGCCAAGGGTCCTGAGTTCCTCAGATTTTGTCCCAGGATCCCAGCAATGGGGAGGCCTCGGGGGAGGGGCATCATCTCAGTCTTTGGGACAGGCCTGGATGTGTGAGAGAGAGAAGCAGCAGCTTCACCAGCTTACAGTTGCTGAACCAAAGGCTCCTGGGACAGCAGGAGGGCCAGGGTGGGGCCAGGCGTTCAGGCTTCTCTCCCCTCTTCTGGCCTGGAGCCCCAGATAAGAGGCCAAGGCAGAGCTGTTCGGTGGCATGAAGAATCCAGACCGGATGTTCCACTGTCTGGGGTTTGTGTGCCAAGTGCTCGGGAGCCCCTCACAGCACCTTGCCTGGGTTCATGAGGCCTCGGGGGTCCAGTGTGGCCTTGAGCTGCCGCATGGTCTCTATGCCCACGGCTCCCACCTCCTCCTGCAGCAGCTGCCGTTTGCCCAGCCCGATGCCATGTTCCCCTGTGCATGTCCCTTGGAGTGCCAGCGCCCGCCTGGGAAGCAGGGAAGAGACCATCAGCGGGGGTGCTCCTCCCTCTTCCCTCAGTCTCCCCCACCTCCCTGGCCTGGACTTTGCTCTTACCTACCCAGCTGGTGTGCAAAGGCCTCAACCCTGCCGAGCTCCTCGGTGTCCTCCGGGTCTACCAGCAGGATGCAGTGGAAGTTGCCGTCGCCCACGTGTCCCACAATGGCTCCTGGGTGCCCAGAGCACCGAGCTGCAGCTCCCAGCCCAGCCTTCTCCCCTCCCCGCTACTCTGGCAGTGGGCGGGCAGTACCTGTGATCCCCGAGGCCTTCAGGTCCTCCTGGGTCTGTACCAGGATCTCCGGCAGCCGGGATATGGGCACACAGACGTCAGTGGCATAGCCCTGGGACAGGGGCAGGCCTGTGAGATTCTCCCTTCACCCCCTGCCTGCCCAGAGGTAAGGGGTCACAGTAGTCAAGGTCTAGGCGGCTTGCCTGCTCTCAAGGGTTCAGTTTCCCCCGTAGAAGGTGATGGCTGGGGCATGTTCTCCAGACACTGCCAGCCAAGCCTTCCAGAGAGAGCTCTCTCCTTGCTCCCCACCCTGTGTTCCTCCCCACACGCCCCCCCTCCCCGGTGTCCAGAGCCTGGCTCCATGCAGAGGCCTCTCCTGAGGGTTTGGCAGACGACTCCGCTTCCCCTCTCATGGCTAAATGGGGGCCTAGCCTGCTGCTCCGGACACCAGGGTAGTGGGCTGAGCAGAGGGCCCGCGGGGTCCCACTCGCCCTCAGCCCGGCTCACCTTGCAGCCCGGCCGCAGGGCCAGGACCGCGTACCACGCGTTGTGCCGGGCGGCCCAGAGCTGGCTGCGCCTCTCCGCCTCCGTGGCCCAGGAGAAGTGGAAGGCTCCATTGGCCTGCGTGATCTCCTCTGCGGGGGACCGGAAAGCTGACTCCCAGCCCCGCGCCCGGCAGCCTGCGCCCCTGCCCCCGGCACGCCACGCACCTGCCCGCTGCACCTGCTCCGCCAGGGCCTGCTCGGAGCCGTGGAACTCGAGGAACAGCGTGGGGGCCACGGAGCAGTCCAGCTTGCTGTACCTGTTGCAGGCGTCCATCATGACCTCGTCCAGGAACTCTGGGACCACGGAGAGGGCAGGTGAAGTGAGGGCGGGTCTTCCAAGGGGGCCTCTTCTGAGGAGCCCACCTGGGCCGGCCAGGTCCCGGCTCACCAATGCGGGCCACGGGCACGGCAGCCTGGAGGATGTGCACGGTGCTGTCCACGGCCGACTGGACGCTGGGGAACGCGCAGGTGGCGGCCACCGTGGCCTCGGGGGCGGGGTGCAGGCGCAGAGTGGCGGCCGTGATGAGGCCCAGGGTTCCCTCTGAGCCCACGAAGAGCCCGGTGAGGTTGTAGCCGGCTGCGCTCTTCCTGGGCCCCAGGGACACGCAGACAGACAGGTGAGTGCCCCGGCCAGGTGACAGCCATCTCTGGTCAGAAGTGTCTGGAGCTAGAAGCTGGGGCGCTGTCCCCCAGCCCCTGCCAGGGCCGGTGCTGAGCCCAAGGGCGGGTTGCCCTCCCTGGCACAGGCTCTGGAGGCCCTGAGCAAGAGCGAACCCCGATACCATGGGCTTCGTCCCCGGTGGCAGGCTCTGTGGGAGGCGGGTGCTCACCGGAAGTGTCGGCCCTGGCCCGCCGTGTGCAGCACCTGCCCGCCGGGCAGCACCACCTCCAGGTTCAGCACGTTGTCCCGGATGTTGCCGTAGCGCACCGTGCTGGTGCCCGAGGCCCCGGTGGCGGCCATGCCACAGAGAGAGGCGTCCGCCCCTGGGTCTGGAGAGGGCAGGCGGGAGGCAGCCTGGGCCAGACCTCCCGGGGCAGAGGAGACCCTGCCAGCCCCCCAAAAGAGCCCTGCCTCCAGGGAGCCCTCCGTCCCCGCCTACCCACAGGGAACCAGAGGCCACTGTCCCGCAGGTGCGTGTTGAGCGCTTTGCGGGTGACGCCGGGTTCCACCACCACAGAGAAGTCTTCTGGGTGCAGCGCCAGGATCCGGTCCATGTGGGTCAGATTGAAGCAGACCCCGCCCTGGCAGGAGGGGTGTCGGGGGTTAGCTGACCCAGGTTTTCTGCCGGCCCCGGCCCCAGGCCCCCACCGGGAAGCTGGCCCTCCAGCAGCCGGGCGAGATCCTCCTCCAACGGCAAGTGCAGAGGATTGGACCTGCGCCCCCAAACTGAAGTGGGTGGGGCACAAATGGGACAAGTGCGAGGGGACCAGGGAGGGGCCACCCTACCTGCACCGCACAGACTCCACCCTCAAGCCCAGTGCCTGTGCCAAAGGGGATGATGGGCACGCCGCGGCTGTAGCACAGGGCTGCCAGTTGGCTGACTTGCTCCACATTCTGGGGCCACACCACAGCATCCGGAGGTTGGCACCTACAACCAGACCCTCAGCACTTTAGGGGGCAGCATGAGACTCCCTGGTCCTGCTGCGGATCCCCAAGGTATTACAGGGCCTGGGCTGCACATGAGACTGGGGTAAGGAGGAGAGAAGGCCAGAGTAGCCCAAAACGAATGAGTGGGGAAGCAGCCAGCCCAGAACCCTACTCTCCACCAGGGGCTCTGACAGGAGGGGACCCCTCACACCTGTGCATCGACTCATCGTGCCCGTGTTGTTGTAGGACTGCAGCAGCAGTAGACACGTGGGGGGTACCCACAATTGCCTTCAGAGCCTCCACAAAGTCCTCGCCGAGTTTGCCCTGCAGGGAAGAAACACTTGGGACCACGGGCCTGCCCCTGTGGCAAATGGGGGCTGAGGGCTGGAGTGATGGGGGACTGGGGGCAGGCAGCCCCTCTCCCGACCCTGCCTCCACAACCCAGGCCTTGCCAGTGGGCCCAGCGGAAGCAGACCCACTCTGCAGCTATGCCCCTTTCCAATTAGAAGCCCAGGGTCGGTGTTTCACTTCAGAAAAAATTGGACAAAAAGAACCGGATTCACTCTACCGAAAGGGTCATCAGCAGGTTCCATAACGCAGCCAGTCCTGCCTCGGTGATTGGAACGGTTACTCATCTCTCCCTTCCCTAAGGCCAGCCAGGCGCTGCCCTAAGCACGCCAGGGACAGGGCTTGGGAAAGGAAGGACGGGAACAAAAAGCTCCACTGCCCACCAACTGCCGCGCCCCGGCCCCATTCGGCCCTGCCTGGAGCCTTTCTGGGGCTCTCTTCCCGTTTTACAGATGGGCAGTCAAGGCCAGCGAGCCAAAGACAGAGCCTAGCCCAGAACCCAAGTCCTTGCCTCCCATTCACTCTTTCAAAAGGTGTGTATACATCTGGGCGCCCCAAAGGGACACCCTGCAGCCCACACAAACCTTTCAGTTGGCATTCTCTCTTCTCTCCTCCCCCCCCCCCGACCCCCTCCATCCCGGCCCTTGACAGTTGGAGAGCCTTGACCAACTCACTCCACACCAGGTGAGCCCACCGATCCTCTGTTCAGAGTCACGTGGTGCTGGGGCAGCACAGAGCCTGGTGGGACTTGGCATGTGGGGGGAGCGCATCCTCCAGGGAACTTTTCCTGCCTACCTGCTTTATGCTGGAGCAGTAACCCCTCCAGGGGAGCAGCCCCCAGGTTGTTGCGGCCCGTAGCAGACAAGCCATAGCTTCCACTGGGCCCACTGGGCAGTGATGAAACGCGGGTGGGCAGTTAAAGTGGTAGCTGCACCTGCCCATTGGCTGTTCTCGGGGTGGAGCCTGCTTAAGGTGGCACTCCTTAAGGTGGCGCCGCCAGACCTTGCTGAGTCATGTGTGTCTGCCAGGATCCGCACTTCTAAAGGAGAGGCTCCCCTAACTCAAAGGGAAACAGAAGAGCAGGGCCATGGCTCTTCAAACAAAAGCAGGCCCCTTCAAAGTCCTGCCAGTTCCCACTTCCCTCTCCATCTACCCCACTTCCTTCCAATCTCCTCGTGGCCTCTGAGCTCCAGCTGCAGATTCCCTTCCTGCAAACTCCCAGCTCCAGCGAGGCTCAGGGCCTTGACCACACCCTTGTCTTTCTCACCCTGCATGTCCCCGCTCCATTGTCAGAGAGTAGGTGAAATCAGGGCTGTGAGGAGGAAAAGGGCAAAGGACGAGGTGGAGTAGGGCAATGAGGCAATCCAGGAAGGCTTCCTGGAAAAGGGGAGCTAAGGATAAACAGCAGTTCACCAGGTAAGTGAAGATCGTTGCATCCCTTTCATCTACACCCTCCCACTGGGCAGATCCCAGGATCCTCCTGGTGAGTGATGTGGCTTCGGCTTTTGAAAGTATTTCAAGCTCAGTTTTCCTCCCATGGCAAATTTGATGGAGCATGTAGCTGACATTATTGTGATAAATGTAGTGTTTTTCTTGCCAGTCTAATCAGGAACACAAACATCTACTTCGGTCCTTCTCCCCACCCATACTTGAACGAATTCACATTTCCACTCTTGATGTGTGGTTTGTCTAAAAAAACTCCTTTTTCATAGTTGGCTAGTTCAAATCACGATTCAGCGAAAGCCCACTAAATGGATTTGTTTAATGTGTCTCATAAGTCCTTCAAACAACAGCAGTTTCCCTCTCCCCGCCTTTTTCCATGCCATTTATTTGTTAAGAAAACTGGATCCCCAGTTCTGTAGAATTTCCCACATTCCGTTTTTGGATGATTGCATCTTTGTGGTATTGGTTCATGTATTTCTCTAATCTTGTATTTCTTACAAACTGTTAGAGCTAGATGTGGCGTTGTCCAATACAATTTTCTGTGCTAATGGAAATCTATATCTGTGCTTCCCAATATGGTAGCTATTAGCCACATGTAGCTAATGGTATCAGTGCTGACTATGGTTGGGGAAGAGATGCCAGTTAGAGAGTGTGGCAAACCCTAAAAGAACTACTGACATCTGCAACAAAGAGCTGTTATACGCTGTTCAAGAAACTGCCCCTGGCCTAAGAGGTCGGTCCTGGGTAAGATGGTGAATGGGACCCCAAGACATCAAGTGACCAGGCAGGTCCAAAACAATCCATTATAGAGGCAACAGAAACCAACAAAATGGGGCACAGGCAGGGCCCGAGCGCAAAGCAAGCTGCATAAGTAGGTGGCCAACTCTTCCTCAACTCATACCTATGGCCACATGGGGTGGGGGGGACTTTTATGACTAGCTGATAGAAGAGGGGGAATTTCACGCTTGATTCAGGAGTGGGTTGGCTCACTATGAGGATGTAAGCTGAAAAGGGACTGATGCTGCTGTACAGCCCAGCTTAGGGGTAACCCTGAAATCCTCCCAATTGGCAGAGCACCGGGTCATGTGTCTGGTCATCCTCTTTTGTAGAAAGGAAACTGGCTCACTAGAAGAATGTATATGGCCACATGGGCAATGGTAAATGGCTTGGCTGGTTGGCCAGGAGGAGCCTGTGAGGGGAAAGATTAGAAAATTAAGGTCAAGGAGGTTGGGGAAAAGGCATGTAGTTGGAGCAAAAGGCGTAGGTACAAAGTGAGATCTTTATATCACATGTCAGTGCCCATCAGAGAACATCTACCATTCAGGAGAATAAATGAAGTGGAAAGCAGGATTCAGCCAGTTGTCATTGGCTAAGCTCTCTCAATAATCACCCCAGTGCTGGCATGATGGTAGTAGGGAGACGGGCTAATAAAGCCCCCCCCACACACACACACACGCACACACGGGTACCCACTCACTAAGACTGATCTAGCTGCTGCTGCTGCTGCTGCTGTGGGCCTCCCAGGCTGTAAACACCGAATCCCCCATGATGCCACTCCTCAGAGAGACCAGCTAGTCAGTGCCCCTGGCAACAAGTTGCTTACGGCTTCCCTTGTCTGAAATCAACACAACACCCACGGGCAAACTCTGCCTCTCCTGCCTGCCTACCTGGCCTCAGCTCACCCCTCTATCTGAGGCTCACAGTGTTTGATCCCTCACGTGGTATAGTAATAACATAACATCGCCTCAGGCCAGGTGACTGGCTTTTAAACAAAGGAGGTGTGGTAGTGGGATTCCTCACTGACCATGGGATTCACTGATCCTAAAGTCTCCCTCACCATTCAGAGCCACTCACCTCACAGAGCAATAGAAGGAATGGCCTTTGCAAGGTGCAGCCAAACACCAGCTTAGAAATACAACCACTCAACCACAGAGCCGGAAGAGGACAACTTTTTTTTTTTAATGTATTTTATTGATTTTTTTTAGAGAGAGAGGAAGGGAGAGGGATAGAGAATTAGAAACATCGATGAGAGACACATCTATCAGCTGCCTCCTGCACACCTCCTACTGGGGATGTGCCAGCAACCAAGATACATGCCCTTGACCAGAATCGAACCTGGGACCCTTCAGTCCACAGGCCAACGTTCTACCCACTGAGCAAAACCAGTCAGGGCGAGGGCAACTTTTTTATATGAGTAACAGATAAAGGGTGAGTATCCATATTATTTGTAAGTTTCTATTTCGAAATGATTTTACACTTACAGAAAAATTGCAAAAATAGTAGAGAGGAGTTCTATATACTCTTCTGTTAGTTTCCACACTGATGGTGAAGTTGTAGATAACCATAGCCATAGCGCAAATATCAAAACTAAAAACTGTAAAGGCCCTGGCCACCAGGTAGCTTCGTTGTTTGGAACATTGTCCCAATACCACCAAGGTTGTGGGTTCAATCCCTGGTCAGGGCACATACAAGTGTCAACCTATGAAGGTATAAAGTAGAACAACAAACACTCTTTCAAAATCAATATCTTTTTTAAAGTTTTAAGAAAAGAACTGTAAAAGAAACTAATTGATACAGTTAGGGAATTGGCACAATACTAAACGACAAATTGGATTTCAGCTATTTTCCCACTGACATCCTCCTTTTGGGGATGTTTGTTTTGTCCATGATCTAGCTGTACACCTCACACTGCATTTAGTTGTCTTCTCCGGCAGTTTGCAACAGTTCCTCAGGCTTTTCGTGTCTTTCTGACCTTGACATTTTCTTTTTTTGTTAATCTCCACTTGAGAACTTTTTTTTTTTCCTTGATTTTTAGAGAGAGTAGAAGCAAAGGGAAGATACACACAGAGAGAGAAACAATGATGTAAGAGACACACACTGATTGGTTACCTCCTGCCCGTGTCCCGACCAGGGCCAGGTATGGAGACTGCAACCGAGGTATGTGCTTTTGACCGGAATTGAATCTGTGACCCTTCAGTCCACAAGCCGATGTTCTAACCACTGAGAAAATTAGCTAAGGCCTGACCTTGACATCTTCAGGACTAACGGTTCCTTTATAGAATGTTCCTCAACTTGGGTTGTCCCATGTTTTCTCAAGAGATTGAGGTCTTTGGTAAGAATCCTGAAGAACTGACGTGTCCTTCTCAGTGCATTGTATCAGTAGGATAAGAGTTGATGTGTTTTGTTACTGTGACGTTAACCTTGATCACTTAGTTTAAGTGATGTCTGTGGGGATTCTGCACTGTCCAGTTACTATTTTTCTTTTTGGATTTAATAAGTGGATTGAGGGAGACTCTTTAAGACTTTAAGACTGTGTGCAGAGCCAGTCAGCAGGCCAGCCTCAACTGAAGAGGTGGGGAAAGAGATTGCACCTTCTCTTAAGAAAACCCACAAAGTCACGTTGCAGAGGGCGTGGAGGCAGGTGGGCCCTTCAGTGGGGCCATTTCTTTTTCGTAATCAACTCCAAATCCCTCTGATATCAAGTACTTCTGGTACAGGAATAAGTTTCCTTCATGCTGTTTGGCAAAGTGACCAACAGTTGGACACAAAGAAATGATTGTGTATAAGGGAGGAGAAGATCATTATTACCTCAATGTTTCTCAGGATGGTTTTTCTAGAAAAACAAAATATAAAACCAGTTTCTCATGGCATACAAAAGGCACCGTAGCTCATTATGCAGTAAAGGGGTTGACTAAGCAAGCCTGGACTATCTGAACCCTGTACCTTGTGAAGAAAAGTTCAGCTGTTGCCAAGCTCTTGGAGGTTACCTCTAAGCTCTTGCAGTATCCTGCCTGATAAGAGTGTCTTTCTTTACCTGGAGGCCTTGGACCAGCCAGATTTTTTCTTTTTAAATATATTTTTATTGACTTTTTACAGAGAGGAAAGGAGAGGGATAGAAAGTCAGAAACATCGATGAGAGAGAGACATCGATCAGCTGCCTCCTGCACACCCCCTACTGGAGTTGTGCCCGCAAGCAAGGTACATGCCCCCGACCTTTCAGTCCGCAGGCCAACGTTCTATCCACTGAGCCAAACCGGTCTTGGCCAGCCAGATATTTTCTATGCTGACCATGTGATTTATCCTGGGCGCCTGGAGTCCCATGGTATCAGCTTGACCTCTGCTGGGTCTGGAGACTAAGATCCATTGTAGAGGCAGCCAGACCCACCTCTGTGACCAAGCCCTACTAAAACCCCGGACACCAAGGCTCTGGGGAGCAACACTTCGTATGTGTCGTCACGCATCATCGCTGGGAGAGCTAAGCGCAGCCTGCACGACTCCACTGAGAGAGGACAGCTGGAATCTTGTTCTGGTGCCTCCTGGACCCTGACTTTTGTGCCTTTTTCCACTGTGATTTTAGTCTGTATCACTTCCCTGCAATAAACTGTCACCAGGAGTATTAACTGCTTGCTGAACTCTCTGAGTCCTTCTAGACTTGCAGGAGTGGGTAACGTCTCATGAGCTTGAGATATCATTTGGTCTGGCCCTGCCAAGGCATTAGGGGTGAGTTAATTAAATGTTTGATCAAACATAGCAGGCTAATTTTTAACCTGATAATTTTGTATGGCCTGTGAATAATGTTATAAATATCCAAATGGCCCTAGACAGAAAAAAGGTACCCATAGGACACCTGGACAGAATCACATTATCCTTTTGAAACCATAAATAGATTATCTTTGTCAGAATTAAAACTTGCTGTTTTTATTTTCTTTCATGTTTTTATTGATCTTTACAGAGAGATGAAATGAGAAGGATAGAGAGATAGAAACATCCATGAGAGAGAAACATTGTCCATCGGCTGCCTCCTGCATGGCCCCTACTGGGGATCAAGCCCATTACCCAGGCATGTTTCCTAATTGGCAACCAAACTAGTGACTTCTTGGTTCAGGGGTTGAGGCTCAACCACTGAGGCACACTGGCTGGGCAGAATTAAAACTTGTTGACTTCTCCAGGCTTTAGATTTTCCATTTATAAACAGGTATTTGGACTAACAGATCCCTGATCCTTTTTATCTCTGGGTCTGCACATAAAATATGGAAAATTATAGTTCAACTGCTTGATTTTCTAATAGTACTTTGCCTGTTAATAGTTATACCTGTGTCATCCTGACCTACATGAAGTTATCTCTAAATCCTCTATAAAAACAATACTTACTAGAACTTATTCAG
This sequence comes from Lasiurus cinereus, assembly GCA_011751065.1. NCBI lineage: Eukaryota > Metazoa > Chordata > Mammalia > Chiroptera > Vespertilionidae > Lasiurus > Lasiurus cinereus. The sequence continues at coordinate 16,847,981 of JAAGEH010000452.1, forward strand.
AATGACGACATCTCTTCCTTCGCAATGTGGAATATAGAGGATAATCTTTAGGTGTTTCTCCACAAGAAGGAACTAGCTGGAGTTCTTTGCATTCCTGGCCAGCAGGAGAGAGGGACTAAAGGGGCAGCTTTGTACTCTGGTACCATGCAGGGGCACACCTGTTTCACTCACATGGGCAGCACTGAAAAATGGGGTGTTGCTGGTACTGCCCCCTCCAGCAGGATGCAGGATGCATGGGCAGCGCTTGTTATACTCAGGTGGACAGGACCACAGGATTGGATGATACTGGTGGTAGTTGGGTTTCCAGCATTATCAGGTCATTCATTCATTTCTCACCTATGCCAAGCACAGTGCTGGGCAGGCAGAGATAAATGAGAAAGATAGTCCTCGTATGCCCAGAGGCTCCTTTCTAAGTCATTGGCCATCTAAGAATCCTTCAGTCATCAAGGAGAAAGATTGACTTGTCAAATGCTCAGTAAAATAACTGGATTTTGCAAGTTTAGGCTGTTTCGTTCCCCAGAGTTAACTTATGTTAAAAATAAAGGAAAGAGCATGAGATATTCACTTTGCTCCGTATCAGGATAATTGTTGCAGGCTTCCTGCTTTGTAATTTTGCCATGAGAAAAATAGATTGAAGGCCACTTAGGAGGGCCCGAATGAGGAGGGGAAAGCTATGATTATGTATCAGTCCTTCCCATCATCTCAGGTATAAAAGGAGGAGGCAGGTCCACTTGCCGTGGGGAATTGGTGCTTAGATGAAGTGGTGTTCTCAGACTTTGAAATAATCCAAGGAAAGGAACATCTGCCAGTAGGGATCTGGTTATGGATCCTAATATCTGATTATGGTTTCAACCTTATCTGTTCAGTAGAGACTTCTCTATTCACTCTGCTCAAAAATGCACCACCACCACCGGCTGCCAGCACTCCTGATACAAACGTTTTAGCAGTGAATGCCACCTGGCATGCTGTATTTCACTTAGTGCTTACTGCCTGTCCTCCCAACGGGAATGTAAGCTCCCAAGGCGCTCCCAGCTGTGCCCTCGCATAGTGTCTGCTACCCAGAGGATGCTTGGCCATCTTGATTGCAGGAATGCTGAATAAAAGAGTAGGAATGCCGAGAAAAGAATTTGGAAGTATGAACACAAAATGGTTATTTGAATACTATTAAGTACACATTGTTAATTTTTTAGGTGTGATAATGGCGTAGAGTGATTGTGCCTTAAGCGTGATCTGAAGATCCCTGGGTTTTCCCAAGACACTTGCAAGGGATCCGAGAGGTCAATATTATTTAATAATAATAATAACTACACATTATTTCCCTATTTCATTGACTCAACATTTGCACTAATGGTGCAAGAGCGGTTGGTGGGGGAACCTGCTGTTGCCACAGCAGGATTCTGTTGTGCCCAGAGTTCGGGGTCCCCAATAATCCACCACTAAGGAGCCTTTTCCGATGCAAAAGCAAAGAGTCTTTATTCAAACCCGGGTTTGGCTCTCAGCCTCTTTCTGACGCAGCAACGAGGTGAGAGAGCGGACCAGGCAGGAACAATGAGTTTTATGGGGTAGGATAATTAGGGGGCTTGGGAATGTGATGGGCGTTACAGAGTTTGGTCACTTGAATTGGGGTCTTTCTGTTGTTAAGCCTAATTAGGACCTTAGCTGTGTCCCTGGAGCTTCATTGGTCCTTTTAGGTGAGGGGTCGGGGAAGTTAAGACATTGCTGGCACACCTATGGCCACACCCAGAAAAGGGAGGGGGGTTTAGGCAGAGGTCCCAGCCCTTATAGGACAAGATGGAGGGGAGTCCATTTCCTTTCAATTCCAGACAGAGGCAGCAAAGGGACCTAGCAGTCATTGCACTCTGCACTCTCACGCAATTGCAGAAAAGAAATGTTAGTTTCACTTACCTAATTTAATGAAACAGTAAGAATTGTTAATTGTATTATTAAGTCTCAATCTTTGAGTGCATGTAATTTAATGTTTTTATTGATTTCAGAGAGGAAGGGAGAGGGAGAGATAGAAACATTAATGATGAGAATTATTGACTGGCTGACTCTTGCATGCCCTATACTGGGAATCAAGCCTGCACCCAGGCATGTGCCCTGATCTGGAATCGAACCATGAATGGATAAATTATAGTATATCTAGACCAGTGGTCGGCAAACTGCAACTCGCGAGCCACACGTGGCTCTCGAACCGTGGTTTGCCGCTCTGTTGACTAATGAGTTTGCCGACCACTGATCTAGACAATGGGATATTGTTCAGTACTAAGAGGAAATGAGCTATCAAGCCTTAAATACATATACTAAGTAAAGAAACCAATCTGAAAAGATTACATACTGTATGATCCAACTACTTAACATTCTGGAAAAGGCAAAAACTGTGAAGAAAATATAGATTAGCCAAGGGCTCAGGAAGAAACAGGGAGAAATGAATAGATGGAGCATAGGATTTTTAGGGCAATGAAACTATTCTGATACTATAGTGGTGTATACATGTCATTTCATATTTATCAAAACCCATATATAACCTCAAGAAGTGGACCCTAATGTAGACTACTGACTTTGGGTGACGTGATTTGTTACATTGGATTGTGTTATAGTAATAATAATGATAGAATACAAATATAAAATAAGAAATTGAGTGTGACATATTAGAGTGGAATGAAGTGTGAACGCCCTTAAAGAGATGTGCATGAAAGAGATAAAAAAGTTTGTACCCCACATGTAAAGACCAGATAGCAGAACACCTGGGACCCCCTGATAAGACACACTGAAGACGTCTGCTTGAGCACATAAAAGAGAGCAAGCTCCGAAGGAGATTAGAGCCACTTGTCTGCTCCTCCACAGACGGTCGCTCTCCGCTCCCCTTCCTGCATCCTGCCTGAGCTCTGCGCTCTGCCGTGGACCCTGGGTCCAAACCGTGAGCCACAAGCCGAGGCCTCTACAAGACGCCAAGCAGCAGCTGCGACGCCCAACGTCCACTGTGTGTGTCTGTCAGCGCAGATCTCCGGGTGGCCTGCCGAGGTCTGGACACCACCAGGACTCTGGTAAATAAACTGCGTGTGATTCATGCATTGCCTGTCTGTCTCCTATGTAATTTATGTTCGGCCAATATTTAATAAGTGCCTTGAGTCATCTGTAAAAGTCCATTCTATTGGCAGAGGATACTCTTGGCCACCTGTGCTTGCGTCCTTAGATAAATTTTGGGACAGATTGTAACAAATGTTCCACTCTAGTAGGGGATGTTAATAGTGGAGGAGGCTATACATGTGTGGGGAAAAATGGTATATGGGAACTTTTTGTACTTTTTTTCCTCAAATTTTACTGTGAACCTTAAACTGCTCTAGACAAAGCAGAAAAAGCTATTTGCAGCACATAATAGCTTTGTGGCCAATGCTACTTTAAAGGTGTGAATTTAACAAGTTATCTTTGAAAAGTGAGACAATGGGTGTTTGCTTTTTTTTAAAAATCTAATACATAGATTCTATTTCAATACAGATATAGATTACCTTTGTAACCTTTAAAAGGGAGGTGGTGATTTTAACCATTAACCTCACCTGGAGGAAGTAAACAGTCCAAGCCAAGGGATTCAGCGCTCATCCCAACGGGGCTAAAACCAGGTGAAGCCTTTCCTGCGAGCGCTTAGAGCATGGCCGCGCGGGCTTATGGGAAACGTAGTCTCGCCTCTCTCCGGGCCGGTCCTCGGAGGACCCTGGGAGAGCTAGCAGCCCTGCAACTGCGCATGTGCAAGGCTGTGAGCGGACCGGTGGCCGCCCTTCCCCCACCTCCAGCCGGAGTGGGTGACTTGGGCCCTGGCTTTCCACGTATCTTCGCCGCTCCGCGCTGGGACCGGGCCTGGCACTGAGCCACGAGTGGGGACTGGCCCCTCTAGGTACGAGGGAGGCTGACGGGCAGCTCCGTGGGGCCTGGGGACCGAGAGGCAGGAGACGAAGCAGGGGCTCGTGCCCCCGCGGGGTGGGAGCGCCAACTTCGGCGACTCGCAGGAGGCGGTGACCCTGGTCGGGGCGGCGTCGGGGACCGCCAGGCGCTCTCCTCGGCGCGGGGTTGGCGGGGCTTGCCGGGCCGGACGTGCGGGGGCGGGGGCGGGGGCGGCGGCGGAGCGGGAGGGTGGCTGCGAGGCTGGCCTTCCTCCCTTTGTCCGGAGGAGCGCCTCGGACCGCGGCGGGGGTCCCGGAAATCCGGTCAGGCGCGCGAGACGAGGCCGGCGGGGGCGGGGCGAGGCTGGGGGCGGGGCCCGGCACACCTGGCCGCGCTCACGTGCCACGTGCCTCGGCCTCGCGCGGTGGTGGGAGGCTGGAGAGCGCCGGCGGGTGGCCCGGGGCGCGCGACGGGCGGCCGGAGGAGAGCTCCGAGCTCTTTGCAGGAGGAGCCTTCCCAGCGAGGGGGCCGCGCACCCTCACCCCGGCGCTGGGACCGCGCTAGCATCCCAGGCTCCACCGAAGGGTGCAGTGATGGGCGCAGGTGCCGCGGGCCAGCTGGTACTGAGGCTCTGTGGGTGGCAGCTCCCTTCCTTTGGACGCTGCTCACCGGTAGGTTTTGCTTCTGCCGGCGTTTTCAGTTTCTCTCCAGTTGAATTTACTGCTTCTTGCCTTGTATGGCGGCGCCCCAAACCTTCACTGCTTGGGATTATGCAAGTTTTCTGACGATTCCCACTGGAACTTTAAAATCGTGTGGGTTTTTGTTGTTGTGTGGTGGTGTTTTTTGTTTTTTGTTTTTTTTAACTGCTGGCGCTCTTACTGTGATCCCGATGTTAGTTACATTGAATTAGGGGGGAATGCACACCTTTATAATGTTGGGTCTTACTGTAGACCTTCCCCATTTGTTCAAATCCTCTTTTATTTTTAAACACCCTCCCCCCTGCAGTATTTTAAATTTTTTATACAATAATGGCGTTTTTCTTAACTTTATTCTTATGCTATTGAAGATGGAATTTTTCGATTATTTTCTTTTTTTCCTCTCGTATTTGCTATTTCCCATCTTTTAAGTTTCTGTATTTGAGAATTGTCCCTTTCCCCCCCCCCTCCATTAGTGCAGCTAATGGTTATCTGTTTTATCCACGTAAGAAACATTCAAACCTGTAGAGAATTTTTGTGAGTTTAAGCCAAGCCGTCGATAATTGCCAGGAAGCAAAATCTCACAGATTGAGAAAATGCTCCAGAGAATGGCAGTTTTACATCTTACTTTATGCTGGGATTGGATAAAAAGTACAATGATGAACACATCTTTTAAATGGGTGGGTACAGGATAGTTAACAGTCAGCAATTAACAGGATAACAATAACAATGAGAGGACCCTTGGTCTCTGCCTTGGTGCGTTGGTTGTGCCCTGACGAGTCTGGGAAAAGGGAGGTATAAAAAAGAAAAACAAAAATTTAAAAAAAAAGCTCTATATCAGCGGTTCTCAACCTGTGGGTTGCAACCCCTTTGGGGGTCAAACGTCGCCTAAGACTATTGGAAAACACCTATTTCCCATGGTCTTAGGAACCAACACACCACTCCTCGGTGTAGCAAAGTGTAGCAATGTAGTTTACTGTTGTCATATGAAGACTGTTGCCCATGCTACACCACGATTCAAGACAAAATTTCATTTATTTGTAATTAGAAATAAATATTTCACAATATATAATTACATATTGTTTTTGTGATTAATCACTATGCTTTAATTATGTTCAATTTGTAACAACAAAAATACATCCTGCCTATCAGATATTTACATTACAGTTCATAACAGTAGCAAAATGACAGTGATGAAGTAGCAACAGAAATAATTTTATGGTTGGGGGTCACCACCACATGAGGAGCTGTCTTAAAGAGTCGTGGCATGCTGAAACCAGTTTGGCTCAGTGGATAGAGCCTCGGCCTGCAGACTGAGGGGTCCCGGGTTCGATTCCGGTCAAGGGCATGTATCCTGGTTGCGGGCACATCCCCAGTCGGGGGCGTGCAGGAGGCGGCTGATCGATGTTTCTAACTCTATCCCTCTCCCTTCCTCTCTGTAAAAAAATCAATAAAATATATTTTTTTAAAAAAAGGGTCGCGGCATTAGGAAGGTTGAGAACCATTGCTCTAGATAGTTTGGCTCAGCAGATAGAGCATCAGCCTGCGGACTGAGGGGTCCCAAGTTTGATTCAGATCAAGGGCACATGGCCGGGTTGCAGGCTGGATCCCCAGTAGGGGGCGTGCAGGAGGCAGCCAATCAATGATTCTCTCTCAATGATATTTCTATTTCTCCCCTCTCCCTTCCTGTCTGAAGTCAATAAAAATATATTAAAAAGAAAAAGAGAGGATACCTTAACATTCCAAAGGTATGTTATGGGAGATGCTTGAAAGGCAATAGACAGGTTTAATTAAGGTAAAGATTGACGTTTGTCAGGGAAAATTCTAGCCTAGAGAACATGACTATCTTTTAGAAATTCCTTTTAGTTAAAAGGGTGTTTTGTTTTGTTTTTTTAAATACATTTTTATTGATTTCAGTGAGGAAGGGAGAGGGAGAGATGGAAACATCAATGAGAGAGAATCACTGATTGGCTGCCTACTGCATGCTCCCCACTGGGGATGAAGCCTGCAACCAGGGCATGTGCCCTTGACTGGAATCTAACCAGGGACACTTTAGTCTTCAGGCTTGGGCAGTCATATTTTTAAATAACCAGCTTTTGGTTTCATTGAATTTCCCTATTTTTCTGGTTTCAATGTTATTGATTTCTGCTCTTACCTGTATTATTTCCTTCCTTACGTTGGTGTTGGGTTCAGCATACTTTTTTTTTTTTTTAAGGTGGAAGCTGAGGTCACTGAAACCTTATTTCTTATAGAAATAGTTTAATGCTATACCTGTCCCTCTGAATACTGCTGTAGCTACATCTCTCAAATTTTTATATATTGTTTTCATTTCTGTGTGTGTTTTTTAAACATCCCTTGTGATTTTCTTTTTCGTCCATTGGTTATTTAGAAGTCTGTTTAATTTCCAAGTATTTGGGGATTTTCCAAGTCTCTTTCTAATTAATGATTTCTACTTTAATTCTGTTTTTTAAAAAATATACTCTCAAATTTCAATTCTTTAAAACTTGTTGAGGTTGGCTCTAGAGGATAGCTCAGTTGGTTAGACATCGTCCTCATATAGGCCAAGATTGGGGATTTGATTTCCAGTCAGTGCACATACAAGAGTTAAGCAATGAATGCATAAATAAATGGAACAACAAATTGATGTCTTTCTCTCTCTTTCTCTTCTCCCTCTCCTCCTCATTCCCCCACTCCCTAAAAATCAATCAGTAAATTAATTTTAAAAGCTTTCAGGTTTGTTTTATGGTCAAGAATATGATTTATTTTGGTGACTGTTTCATATGTGCTTTAATGTCTATTGTACTGTCAGTGGAGACTTCTAGAAATAATACTAAATGGGTTAGGGCAGTGGTCGGCAAACTCATTAATCATCAGAGCCAAATATTAACAGTACAACAATTGAAATTTCTTTTGAGAGCCAAATTTTTTAAACTTTTTCTAACAACACTTCTTCAAAATAGACTCGCCCAGGCCGTGGTATTTTGTGAAAGAGCCACATTCAAGGGGCCAAAGAGCTGCATGTGGCTAGAGAGCCACAGTTTGCCGACCACGGGATTAGGGTAGTTGATACTGTGGCTCAGTTCTTTTGTATCCTTAGTGTTTTCTATCTGTTCTGTCACTGAGGAAGAAGTATTGATATCTCCAACTATAATTATGGATTTATCAATTTTTCCTTTTTTTAATCATTTTTTCTTGTGTTTTGAACTTCTTTTGTTTGGTACATATACATTTAGGATTATTCTGTGTTAGGGGTGATTTGCTACATTTATAATTATAAACACTTTTTATTTATTTAATCTTTATTGTTCAGATTATTACAGTTGTTCCTCTTTTTTCCCCCATAGCTCCCTTTCACTCGGTTCCCACTCCACCCTCTGCCCTTTCCCCCTCCCCCTGTCCTCATCCATAGGTGTACATTTTTGTCCAGTCTCTTCCTGCACCCCCCACACTCCTCCCCGCCTTCTTCCCTCCACCCCCAGAATTGTCAGTCCACTCCTTTTCTGTGCCTCTGATTCTATTATATTCACCAGCTTTTTCTGTTCATCAGATTTTTTTATTCACTTGATTTTTAGATTCACTTGTTGATAAGATGTATTTGTTATTCATAATTTTTATCTTTACCTTTTTCTTCCTTTTCTTAAAGAGTACCTTTCAATATTTCATATAATACTGGTTTGGTGTTAAACTCAGCTTTTTCTTATCTGTGAAGCTCTTTATCTGACCTTCAATTCTGAATGATAGCTTTCAGAAACTTAAAAGATGGGAAATAGCAAATACGAGAGAAAAAAAGATAAAATCGAAAAATTCCATCTTCAATAGCATAAGAATAAAGTTAAGCTGACTTCTCAACAGAAACTATGCAGGCCAGAAGGGAGTGCTCCCTTGTAGGTAATTAACTGTTTTCCTCTTGCTTTTTTTAATATTCTCTCTCTGTCTTTTGCTCTTGCCATTTTAATTATGATGTGTCTTGGTGTGGTCCTCTTTGGATTCCTTTTGTTTGGAGTTCTGTGTGCTTCCTGGACTTTTAAGTCTATTTCTTTCACCAGGTGGGGGAAGTTTTCTGTCATTATTTCTTCAAATAGGTTTTCAGTATCTTGCTCTCTCTCTTCTGGCACCCCCATAATTCTGATATTGGTATGCTTGAGGTTGTCCTAGAGGCTCCTTACACTATCTTCATATTTTTTGGATTCTTTATTCCTTATGCTTTTCTGGTTGGGTGTTTTTTGATTCTTTGTATTTCAAATCTTTGACTTGATTCTTGTGTTCCTTTAGTCTGCTCTTAGGTCTCTGTATAATATTTTAAAAAATATATGTATTTCTTTATTGATTAGAGAGAGGAAGGGAGAAGAGAGAGATAGAAACATCAATGATGAGAGAGAATCATTTTTTTTTTTAACAGAGAGGGAGAGGGATAGAGAGTCAGAAACATTGATGAGAGAGAAACATTGATCAGCTGCCTCCTGCACACACCCCCACCAGGGATGTGCCCGTAATCAAGATAATGCCCTCAACTGGAATCAAACCTGGGACCCTTCAGTCTGTGGGCCAATGCTCTATCCACTGAGCCAAACTGGTAAGGGCAAGAGAGAATCATTGATGCCTCCTCCTGCATGCCCCCTACTGGGGATCGACCTCATAACCCAGATATGTGCCCTTGGCTGTAATCGAACCCGGGAACCTTCAGTCCGCAGGATGATGCTCTGCCCACTGAGCCAAGCTGGCCAGGGCTCTGTATCATATTTTTTATTTCAGTCAATATATGTTTAATTTCTAGTTGGTCCTTTTTCATATCCTCGAGGGTATTGCTAAATTTATCGACCTTTTCTAGAAAATTCTTGAAAAACCTTATAACTGTGGTTTTGAGACTCTGTGAAAGGCTGAGGTCCAGAGGCACACACGCACAGAGAGGACTGAATGCTGAATGCACGGGTGGCTGAGTGCGAGGCTGGCTTTCTCGCTAACTTTATCCAACTTTCCTAGGATGTTCTTGAAAAACCTTATAACCGTGGTTTTGAACTCTATA
>JAAGEH010000452.1:16857587-16874554 GCA_011751065.1 Lasiurus cinereus
TTGGCATTTTCACTATATCTAGTCGTTTGCTTTCCTCCATTTCTTTAATTTGTGATCTGTTTTTTTGTCTCCGCATTTTTGCTGCTTCTGTGAGTTAGTAGAGTAGCTTTATGTGGTAGATGTTCTCTAGGACACAGTGGCTCAGCCTCCCCAATTACCTGAGGTGGACACTCTTGGTGCACGCCTTTGTGGACTGTGTGCTGAGCCTTGTTGTAGTTAAATTGATTGTTGTTGGTATCACTGGGAGGAATTGACCTCCAGGCCAATTGACTGTGAAGATCAGCTGTGTCAATGTCAGGAGAACTTCTGTGCTGGAGACACCCTTCTGAGGCAAGACTTGTAAAATTGCAAAAGCCTCTGTGCTGGGCTTGGATGGGGCGGAGTTTCAGGGCAGAGCAGACAGCTTTGGCTTCCTGTCAGCCCTGCCCTATAAGGCCCCTGGGTCTCAGTGTCCCTCAGTTAATTGCTGCAAGCACCTGTGAGAGAAAGCCACCCTCAAGTTTCACCTACTGCCAGACAGTCCAGTTTCTCCCTGAATGAGTCTGGGTTCCCAGAAACTTGCCTAGAATGAGTTTAGCATAGTCGGGAGCTTCTGTCTCCCTCCCGCTTTAGAAAGCCAGCCTTGCACTCAGCCACCCGTGCATTCAGCATTCAGTCCTCTCTGTGCGTGTGTGCCTCTGGACCTCTGCCTTTCACAGAGTCTCAGTGTGCTTTCTCTTTTCCTGGCAGTCCAGATTCCCTCCAAATGAGTCTGTTTTCCCAGAGTCTTGTCCGGGACTGGAGTTCAGTACAATTGGGAGGTTCCATCTCCCTCCTGCTTTAGAAAGCCAGCTACGCACTCAGCTGCCCATGCACATAGCCGCCTGTCCTATCCGCGCGTGCATCTCCATATCTTAGCCTTTTGCAGCTCCTTTGAGTCTCAATGTGCTTTCCTCTTTCCTTCTAGTTGTAGACTTTCCACTCAGGTTTTGGATGATGTCCGTTTTGTCTTTTAGTTGTAGTTTTGATACTGTTGTGCGAGACAGCCATCTTGGTTTCTCTTGAACAATCTTTATCCCTCATAATATTCCTTCTGAAATTTATTCTGTCTGGTATTTCTATAATCATTACAGCTTTTATTCTTTGGTTCTGCAAGGTATATCTTTTTTGATCCTTTTGCTTTTAACCTACTTACGTTTTTATATTTATTTATTTATTTATTTATTTAAATATATTTTATTGATTTTTTTACAGAGAGGAAGGGAGAGGGATAAAGAGCCAGAAACATTGATGAAAGAGAGACATCGATCAGCTGCCTCTTGCACGCCCCCTACTGGGGATGTGCCCGCAACCAAGGTACATGCCCTTAACCAGAATCGAACCTGGGACCTTTCAGTCCGCAGACAGATGCTCTATCCACTAAGCCAAACCAGTTTCGGCTGTTTTTATATTTAAAACAGTCTGCTTATATACAGCACATAATTAGGCATTGCTTTTTATTATTATTATTATTATTATTAAGTCTTTATTCAGATTATTACAGTTGTTCCTCTTTTTTCCCCCCCATAGCTCCCTTCCACCCAGTTCCCACCCCACCCCATGCCTTTACCCTCCGCCACTGTATTCATCCATAGGTGTATGATGTTTGTCCAGCCTCTTCCTGCACTCCCCTCACCCCTTTCCCCCTGAGGATTGTCAGTCCATTCCCTTTCTATGCCCCTGTTTTTATTATATTCACCAGATTATTCTGTTCATCAGATTTTTTTATTCATTTTATTTTTAGATTCACTTGTTGATATGTATTTGTTGTTCATAATTTTTATCTTTACCTTTTTCTTCTTCCTCTACTTAAAGAGTACCTTTCAGCCTTTCATATAATACTGGTTTGGTGGTGATGAACTCGGTTAGCTTTTTCTTATTTGTGAAGCTATCTGATCTTCAATTCTGAAGGGTAGCTTTTATGAGTAGAGTAATCTTGGTTGTGGGATCTTGGTATTCATCACTTTGAATATTTCTTGCCACTCCCATCTGGCCTGCATAGTTTCTGTTGAGAAATCAGCTAACAATCATATGGGAACTCCCTTGTAGGTAATTAAGAGTTTTTCTCTTGCTGATTTAATATTCTCTCTCTGTCTTTTGCTCTTGCCATTTTAATTATGATGTGTCTTGGTGTGGTCCTCTTTGGATTTCTTTTGTTTGGAGTTCTGTTCCTTTTGTTTGGAGTTCTGTGCACTTCCTGGACTTGTAAGTCTATTTCTTTCACCAGGTGGGGGAAGTTTTCTGTCATTATTTCTTCAAGTAGGTTTTCAGTATCTTGCTCTCTCTTCTTCTGGCACCCCCATAATTCTGATGTTGGTATGCTTGAAGTTGTCCCAGAGGCTCCTTACACTATCTTCATATTTTTGGATTCTTTTTTCTTTATTCTGTTCTGTTTGGGTGTTTTTTTAATCTTTGTATTTCAAATCTTTGACTTGATTATTGGGATCCTCTAGTCTGCTGTTGGATCTCTGTATGCAGTGTATTGTTTTTTACTTCAGTCAGTGTATGCTTAATTTCCTTTTGTAATTAAATTTTGAAATCTATAGTTATACATTATGAAACTTGTGGAGGTTAGATGAGAACCTAATCAATTCCTTTATATAGTCCTTTTTCATATCATTAAAGTTCTCACTAAATTTATCATTTTTTCTAGAAAAACCTTATAACTGTGGTTTTGAACTCTACATCCAGTAGTTTGCTTTCCTTCATTTCTTTCATTTGTGACCTGTTTCTTTTTCTCTGTATTTTTTAAAATATATTTTACTGATTTTTTTACAGAGAGGAAGGGAAAGGGTATATAGAGTTAGAAACATCGATGAAAGAGAAACATCGATCAGTTGCTTCCTGCACACCCCCCACTGGGGATGTGCCTGCCACCAAGGTACATGCCCTTGACCGGAATTGAACCCAGCACCTTTCAGTCTGCAGGCAGACGCTCTATCCACGGAGCCAATCCAGTTAGGGTTGTCTCCACATTTTGGTTGCTTCCCTAAGTTGATAGAGTGGCTTTGTGTGCTAGGTGTCCTATAGGGCCCAGTGGCTCAGCCTCCCAGTTACCTGAGGTGGACGCTCTTGGTGCATCCCTTTTTGGGCTGTGTGCACAGTCTTGTTGTAGTTGGTATCAACTGGGAGAAGTTGACCTCCAGGATAATTGGCTGTGAGAATTAGCTGTGTCTACGATGGGAGAACTTCTGTGCTGGAGACACCCTTATGAGACAATACTTGGAGGTGCCCAGATGAGGCCCAGCTGTGAAGCAGAGCAAGCTGCTTTGGGGCTTTGGGTCTTCTTTTGGATGTTCTGGATCTCTCTGACTCAACTGCAATTTGCTAGGTAATTTTTGAATTCAAAGGACCCAGCCATTTATATGCAAAAGCCTCTGCACACAGCTGGGATGGGATGAAGTCTTAGGTGGAGCAAGTAGCAATGGCTTCTAGTCAGCCCTGTCCTAAGAGGCCCCTAGGTCTCAGTGTCCCTTGGTAATCGCTGCAAGCACCTCTGAGAGAAAGCTGCCCTCGTGTTCCGGCCCGATGCCAGACAGTTCAGTTTCTTCCTGTATGAGTCTGAGTCCCCAGAGTCTTGCCGGGAACTGGAGTTCAGAGCAGTCAGGAGCTTGTGTCTCCCTGCAGATTGAAAAAGCCAGCCGCATACCCAGTTGCCAGCCCTCTTTATGCGCACCTCTGTACCTCTCACTTTACTTCCACACCTTCTCTGAGACTCAGTGTGCTTTTCTCTTCCCTTCTAGTTGTAGAATTTCCACTCAGCCAGTCTTCCTGTGGTTCTGGATGATGTCCGTTTATCTTTTAGGTGTAGTTTTGAAGTGGTTGTGCGAGGCAGCAAGTTCAGGTGTTTACCTATGCCACCATCTTGGTTTATCCTGGCATCGCTTTTTTATTGATAACCTTTGTCATTTAATTGGTGTGTTTATACCAGTTGTTGATATGGCTGGATTAAAATCAACCATCTTGCTTGTTTTTTTCTACTTGTCTCATCTGATCTTTGTTCTTATTTTCCTCTTTTTCTGACTGCTTTTGAATTTTGTGAGTACTGATTTCACTTTTTTCTCACGATTTGCTTATCATACTGCTTTAAAAATTTTTTTGTTAAAATCACAGTGGACCTTTAAATAATATGCTGTGTAATGTAAGATCCTTTAAATAGTACACTCCCAATTTCATTGCCTCATTCTTTATGCTATTATTTATCTTTATTTTTAACCATTGGGAAGATCTTTCTTTCTTTTTATTATTGATTTTTTACAGAGAGGAAAGGAATTGGATTGAGAGTTAGAAACATCGATGAGAGAGAAACATTGATCAGCTGCCTCCTGCACACTCCCCACTGAGTATGTGCCTGCAACCCAGGTACATGCCCTTGACAGGAATTGAACCTGGGACCTTTCAGTCTGCAGGCCAACACTCTATCCACTGAGCCAAACCAGTTTTGGGAAGGGGGGTTAGCCTATTTGGATAAATTGTCTGGTCTCTTGGATCTGTGATTTGATATTCATTATTTTTTGAAAATTCTTGGCTATTATGTCTTTAAATATTTCTGTCTCACTTTTTTTTTTTCTCTCCTTTTGGGTTTCCAATGACATGTTTGTTAGGTCATTTGTTACTGTGCCACAGCCCTTGGATACTCTGTCCTTTTATTTTTTCTTCCATTTTCTCTCTTTATTTCAGTTTGAGTAATTTTTTTAGCCTATCTTAAGATTTCCTCAGTTTAATAATGAGGTTGTTGAAGGTATTCTTTCAATTTGGTTACTATTTTCTTTCTTAGCATATTCATCTGATTCCTTTCTTGCAGTTTCCATCTCTTCTGAAATTCTCTATTTATTCATGTTGTAGATAACCTTTCCCATTAAAGCCTTTAATATATGAATTATATTTGTTTTAAATTCCCTGTCTATACTTAAGGTTAAGGTTTCTGTTGATTACTTTTTCTCTTGATAGTGGGTGTTTTTAACTCATGCCTTTTCAGGTGCGTCATAATGTGTGATTGACGGTAAATGCTGCCAGTATGATCCTTTTTGCCCCTCCCCCCCTTTTTTAATACATATATTTGTATTGATTTCAGAGAGAGAGGGGAGAGAAAGAGGGAGAAGGAGACAGAGAGGGAGAGAAACATCAATAATGAGAGAGAATCATTAATCAGCTGCCTCTGGGAATCTAACTGTGAAACTCCTGGTTCATAAGTGGATGTTCAACCACTGAGCCACACCAGTCGAGCCTTTCTGTCCCTTATGAAGAGGCAAAGTGATTATCCAAGGATATGGTGTTTTCCCGGGTGATATGCAGGGATTTCTTTGAATTCTGAAGCAGGTCGTATATTTAACAACAATATCTTCCTTTTTGCTTTATTCCAGGTCTGCCTTCATATCTGTGCCTTTACCTAAAAGCTACCAAAAATGAACAAATATCAGGTGAGATGTTTATTCCCAATTTTGTTTTTTTAGTATATTTGAGGAAGTTTATAAGGATTCAGAATATGAAACAGAAAAGTATAGATAAGTGAAATGCAAGGAAAACAGAGTAAATATAATACCAGCAGCTGAAAAGCAAACCAAGTTAATTAAATGCCTTACATTGGTTACAAATACCATTTTCTTGGTTGTTTAGCATTAGTTCTGAAGAAATTTTATAGACCTTCATTTAGATGGTGTTTTGGACAGCATCTACAGAAACAACCCAAATTAAAAAGGTTATTAATTTGTATACAATTATTTCATGTACCATTTTTCAGTACAAATGCAGAATTTTATTATGTGTATTTTATTCTTCTAATCAAATTAGCATGATGTGGAAAACTCAGTAAATATTTGGGTGTATTTAAATTCTCATCAAACTTCCACAGGTTTCATTGTTATTATTTTCTTGAGTAGCTTCCTAGAGTTTATTTGTACATATGTACAAAGTACAAATATAGGTTATTATAAGATAGACTAGAGGCCCGGTGCATGAAATTCGTGCACTGGGAGGTGGGGCGGCATCCCTTAGTGCAGCCTGTACCTTCTCCAATTTGGGACCCCTTGAGGAATGTCCTACTGCCCTCACACAATCCAGGGCTTCTGGCTCCCAACTGCTCACCTGCCTGATTGCCCCTAACCGCTTCTGCCTGCCAGCCTGATCACCCCTAACCACTCCCCTGCCAGGCTGATCGATTCCTAACTGCTCCCCTGCTGGCCCCCCACAACTGTCCTCCCCTGCAGGCATGGTCCCTCCCAACTGCCCTCCGCTGCTGGCCTGGTTGCCCCTAACTGTCCTTTCCTTCAGGCCTGGTCTCTCCCACCCACCCTTCCCTGCCAGCCTGGTACCCCCCAGCCTCCCTTCCCTGCTAGCCTGGTACCCCCCAACTGTCCTCCCCTGCTGGCCAGATCCCCCACAACTTCTCTCCCCTACCAGCCATCTTGTGTCCACATGGGGGCGGCCTTCTTGTGTGTTGGAGTGATGGTCAATTTGCATTTACTCATTTATTAGATAGGATTATTAATCATACTGTTCTATTTATATATTTTATTTTTAATAGACTTCATTTTTAAAAAAATATATTTTATTGATTTTTTTATAGAGAGAAAGGGAGAGAGATAGAGAGTTAGAAACATCAATGAGAGAGAAACATCTATCAGCTGTCTCCTGCACACTCCCCACTGGGGATGTGCTCGCAACCAAGGTACGTGCCCATGACCAGAATAGAACCCGGGACCCTTCAGTCCACAGGCCGATGCTCTATCTACTGAGCCAAACCGGTTTTGGCAATAGACTTCATTTTTAAGAGTAGTTTTGGATTTACAGAAAATTTGAATGAAAAAGTATAGAGTTCCCATATACTTTCTCTACACACAGTTTCTCCTATTACATTAATGTGGTATACCTGGTACAACTGATGAGTCAATATTGATACTTAAACTAAAGTACATAGATTACATTGAGATTCACTCTTGGTATTACATTTTCTGTGGGTTTTGATAATGACGTGTATCTACCATTTTAATATAGAGAATAGTTTCACTGACCTAAAAATCCCATGTGCTCTATTTATTTATCCTCACTCCTCTCTGAGCCCCTGGCAGACACTGCTCTTTTTTTTTTTTTGGACAGCAATTTATTCTCTTTTACAAATGGAAACTGAGGCCCAGAGTGGGTAAATGCTTACTCACGATTGCAAAGAAGTAGGAAGTGTGGAATCTAACACTTTGCAGTTAGAGGGGCCTTTTTTTAAACCCAGTTTCTCTTTTAATTCCTTCCAACATCCTTGTGGGAGAAGCATTACCTTGTAAAGCTGAGGAAACCAAGTTCTGAGATAAGCTGCTTGCCCAAGGCCAAGCCTACAGCATGTTGGTGGGTAGTCCTGGGCCTTCCCCTACTAAGGCATACCCATGACCCCATGGGCCTAGTACCTTGTAGCTGGCTTCTTGTTCTGCTCCTTGGCAATGGAGTCATTGAGCTTCCTTTCAAATTGCGAGGGGGGAATCCACACAGCATTCACCATCTTCACCGAGACAAACATTCTGGCCCATGCTGGGGGTTTGCACATCTACACGCAGCTGGCATTGCATGACTTTCCCACTGCTCTTTTTACTGTCTTTGTTGTGCTTTTCCAGAATGTCATATAGTTGGAATCATACAGTAGGTAGTCTTTCCAGATTGGTTTCTTTCGCTTAGAAATAGGCATTTACGATTCCCCTGTGTCTTTTCATGGCTTGATAGCTCATTTCTTTTTAGCACTGTATCATATGTTGTTATATGGCTGTACCACCATTTATTTATCCATTCACCTGTTGAAGAGGCATCTTGGTTACTTTCAAGTTTTGGTAATTGTGAATAAAGTTTCATATAAACATCATGTGCAAGATTTTGCATGGACATAGAATACTAAGCAGAATTTCTAGATTGTCAAGAGTATGTTTTGTTTTGTCAGAAAAAGCTAAACTGTCTTCCAAAGTGGCCATATCATTTTGTTATGACCTTTGCCTTCTCCCCCTTTTTAAAAGATATGTCTGTTTCGTGTGTGTGTGTGTGTGTGTGTGTGTGTGTGTGTGTGTGTTTTGTTTGTTTTCTTTTAATCCTCACCCGAGGATATTTTCCATTAATTTACTTTTTTTAGAGAGTGGAAGAGGGACCTTTTGGTCCACAGGCCAATGCTCTATCCACTGAGCAAAACTGGCTAGAGGTCTATTAATCTTTAGAGAAAGTGAGAGGGAAGAAGGGAGGCCAGGGTGAAGATATGTTTTTTGGCTTTTACAGAGAAAGAGAGATGTCAGTTTGAGAAACAAATATCAATAGTTTGCCTCCCATATACTCCCCATCTGGGATTGAACCCGTAACCTAGATATGTGCCTTGACCAGGAATTGAATCCACAATGTTTTGGTATACAGGATGATGCTCCAATCAACTGAACTGGCAAAAACTCAGTTTTGAAAAACTATAGCTGGAATTTATATTGCCATGTTTTACATAATTTCTGTCTGATTGGTGGAGGGTTTTGTTTTTTCTTTTCTTCCAGATTTGAAAGATATCCTTTCATGCACCCATGTCAGGGTTTTTGTTGTTGTTGTTTTCAAGTTACATTAGCAAATGTCAGCTAAAGAGAAGTGAAACCACTCATGCATTTCTGGTGGTAGTATAAAATGATGGTCTTACTGGGGAGTAAGCAGTGTAGCAAAACTTACCAAGCAAACACAAATCTAGTTGTGTCTAGAAATTTTGCTGGTATTGGATAAAAGCTTCGAGGAGAAGAGCTGAATAGTCTCTGGATTTACAAAAATTTCTATTGGAGAAATCATTGTCATTGGCAAGATCATGAGAAACAGGAAAACATAAGATTGAGCCATCTGGCAGGATCATAGTGTGGATCAGTTCTGGCAGGATTATAATTAGAGTGAGTAGGCTGCTCTTTATTCTCTGACTAGAGGCCCAGTGCATGAATTCGTGCACCAGTGGAGTCCCTCATCCTGGCCTATGGTTCTCTGACATCCTCCGAGGGGTCCTGGATTGTGAGAGGGCACAGGCCAGGCCGAGGGACCCCATCAATGCACAGTCGGGGCTGAGGAGGGACTGCAGGAGGGCTCCAGGGCATATCCGGCCCATCTCACTCAGTCCCAGCAGCAAGCTAACTTACTGGTCAGAGCACCTGCCGCCTGGTGGTCAGTGCACATCATAGCGACTGGTCAACCCGTTGACTGTCTGCCCCGTGGTTCCATTGCACATCATATCGAGCGATTGAGCAGCCTTAGCATATCATTAGCATTTGGTTGAATGGACAACCATACACTCAGCATATTAGGCTTTTATTATATAGGACTAGAGGCCCAATGCACGAAATTTGTGCAAGAGTAGGTCTTCCTTCCCCTGGCTGCCAGCACTGACTTCCCTCTGGCACCCGGGACCTGGGCTTCCCTCACAGCCCCAGCTTCATCTGGAAGGTCATCCAGAAGGACATCTGGTCTCATTAGCATATTATGCTTTTATTATTATAGATTTTTGGCTCACTAGTTAACTGCCATCTCTCAGGAGTAGATCAGAATGGAACACATCTGTGAGATGAAATGAATATCCTTATTTGATACAAGGCAGCCTGGTGTGAAGGGGAGAGATAGATGTCATCACTACTTGCTCAAGATAAGCCAAGCCATGTACAGATAAGAATTTGGACTAAGAATCTTGTGCATCCATTCAGACATGTGAGAATATCTATATATATACAACCTTAATATGCAAATAGATCCAATGACCAAACAACTGAACAACTGGTCAATATGACGTGCAGAACATGGCAGGCGTCAGTAGCAGGTGGTAGAGCACAGAACATGGTGGGTGTTGGCCATGGCGGGAATGGTGGAAGTGAGTGGGAGCACACCAGACCAAAGTGGGGTGCTGCTCGCTGTCATCCAGGTGAGCCTCTGATGGTTACTGAAAAATACTTGCTCCTGTGTGCTGCAGTTGCACCCAGCGCTCAGTGCCATCAGCAGGTGTGAGCAGTGGCTGCCAGCCCCAGTCACCCCTCAGGGCTGGCAGCCACCGCTTGCACCCGCTGCCAGTGCTGGAACCACCGATCACACCCACTGCCAGCACCTGACGCTGGTCCCGATCGCTTGGTGCCATCAGTGGGTGTGAGTGGCGGCTGCTGACCTCAATCGTCCCTGCTCCTGAGGGTAATTGGGGCAGCAGCTGCCACTCACACCCGCTGATGGCAATGGCCCCACTCTTACCCGCTGCTGGCACCAGCCCCAATCGCTCCACACTGTCAGTGAGTGCGAGCGGGGCTGGCGCCATCAGCGTGTGGGAGCGGTGGTGGTGGGAGTGAGGCTGCCAGCAGATGGGAGACCAAGGGCTGTAGTGGGAGGGGCGGGGTGGGGGAGTGGAGGATGGGCTGAGACCTGGCCCTGTGCTCACCACAGCCTCGCGGCCCACAGTTCCTTTTCAAAGTGCATAAATTTGTGCACTGGGCTCCTAGTGTGTTTATAAAGATTGGATCTTGCAAAAAAAGGAATTTGGGTCCTAGCTGATTTGGTTCAGTGGATAGAACGTCAGCTGTGGACTGAAGGGTCCTGGGTTTGATTCTGATCAGGGGCACATACCCAGGTTGCAGGCTCAATCCCCAGTGGAGGGTGTGCAGGAGGCAGTCAATCAGTGATTCTCTCTCATCATTGATGTTTCTCTCTCCTTTCCTGTCTGAAATCAGTAAAAATATATTTAAAAAGAATTTGGGCCAGGTTCACTCAGGCATTCTGCCTCAGGTTGAAAAGGTTAATGAGTGGTTGTAGCCATCATTTTGATGACAGCCTTCAAAATTTCTTCTTTTGAATCACACTATTCCAGTTTGTACAAGCAATTTGGTATCAGTAGAGAAACTGCCATCCTGAATCTCCTTTAAACTCCTCTTAAGAATTTCCTTCAGCTCCTTCCCATGTCATTGTCTTTTTGGATTACTATTGCTTTAATGGAGTCCATTGTTAATTAGCTTCTTGAGAAAGGATATGTGAGAAATACATTTTTTTGATACTTTTTATTTCTGAAAATGTCTTTGTTCAGTTCTGATACTTGATTGATAGATAATATGGAGATTTGTCCATTCCTTGCTTTAGTTTAGCTTAGTTCTGTCAGTTTTAGCTTACGCAATTTGAGCTATGTTACTCAGTACATGCACATTTATGATGTGCATATTTATATATGTCCTATCATCCTGATGATTTACCCTTCTATCATTTTGGAATGTCATTCTTTATTTCTGGTTATAATTCTTGTTTGATATAAATATAGCCTACCTACTTTTTTGTGGTGTTTTTATGGTATATCTTTTTCTTTTTCCAGTCTTGTTGTTTCAACCTATCTGTGTTCTTATGCATTTCCTCTAAGCAGCATATAGTTGAATCCTTTAAAATCAAACTTGACAATTTTATTTTTATTTCCTTTATAATTAATTTTAGGCACTATTGGATTTGTGTCATCTTGCTATTTGTTTTTAATAAATTGTTTGCACATGCATTTTTTATTTTTTAATATATATTTTTATTTCAGAGAGGAAGGGAGAGAGATAGAAATATCAGAGAGAGAGAATCATTGTTTGGCTATCTCCCACAAGCCCCACACTGGGGATCAAGCCTGCAACCCAGGCGCATGTGCCCTAACCTGGAATTGAACCGTGACCTCCTGGTTCATAGGTCGACACTCAACCAGTGAGCCACACCAGCTGGAGTGTACATGCATTTTAAAAAATGTTTTTATTGGTTTTAGAGAGAGAAGAAGAGAGATAGAAACATGATTGGCTGCCTCCTGCACACCCCCTACTGGGGATCAAGCCTGCAACCCCTGGCATATGCCCTGATTGGGAATCAAACCAGTGACCTCTTGGTGCATAGGATGATGCTCAATCCACTGAGCCACACTGGCCAAATTTATTGGGGTGACATTGGTTCACAAAACTATACTGATTTCAGTGTACAATTCAACAAAACGTCACTTGCTATTTGTTTTTTAATCTTTCTATGCTCTTTTTCTTTACATCTTTTGTTTTTAAGTGGTTTCTCTAGGGATATATTCTTTACTGATCACTTTGAAGTAATATTATACTACCTTAGTACAATTCAAGAATACTATACAGTATAAATCAATGAGTTGTTGTAATTTCGTTTATCTGTATAAACTTTTATTTTGCCTTTATTTTGAAAAGTATTTTCACTGAGTATAGAAATCTAGAATGTTTTTTTTCTTTCAATATTTTAAAGATGGTATTTTACTTTTGACTTAGTTCTCTGGTGTGTTTGTTAAGAGTGAAGTCTTCATTTTTATTGCTGTTTCTGTAGGTAATGCATCTTTTTCTCCTGCTACTCCTTTGTTGTTAATCCTCACATGAGGATATTTTTTTTCCATTGCTTTTTATTATTTATTTATTAATATATTTTATTGATTTTTCACAGAGAGGAAGGGAGAGGGATAGAAAGTCAGAAACATCGATGAGAGAGAGACATCGACCAGCTGCCTCCTGCACACCCCACACTGGAGATGTGCCCACAAGCGAGGTACATGCCCCTGACTGGAATCGAACCCGGCACCTTTCAGTCCGCAGGCCGACGCTCTATTTACTGAGCCAAACTGGTCTCGGCTTTCCATTGCTTTTTAGAGAGAGTGAAAGGTGGAAGGAGGAGAAGAGACACACAGACTGGTTACTTCCTGCACACACTCTGACCAGAGGCAGGGCATGAATCTGCAACTCAGATACATGCCCTTGACCTGGCCATTAAACCTGAGGCTCTGGTTTACAGGCAGGTGCTTTAACCACTGAGTATACTGACTAAGGATGCTTGGGCTTTTTTGAGTTTTTTAGATTTATGGTCAGTGCCTTGTTTTTGTTTTTTCTTTCAGCATTCTAAGCAATAATAAGTTAAATCTCTTATGTTTTCTAATTTTTTCTCTGTGCTTTAGATCTTTTATTGACCTGTATTCAAGTTCACAATTCTTATTTTATGTTGTGTCCAGTCTGCTATTGAGTCTGCAAAATATAGTAACTGAAATAAAAAATTGTGTAGTTTTAGAATATCTATCTGGTCATTTGCCTTTTAATTTTGTTGGTTTTCTTTGCTGTGCAAAAGCTTTTTCATTTAACTTAGTCACGCTTTATTTTGCTTTGCAGCCATTTTTATGGCTTGGCTATGGTGGAGAGATCTTTAAGTCTGATATTACGTCTTATATATAAAGGTAAAAGATTAACTTTGTTATATTCTATTGAATTTTTCACAGAGGAAGGGAGAGGGATAGAAAGTTAGAAACATTGATGAACCGGCCCCTACTGGGGATGTGCCTGCAACCAATGTACATGCCCTTGACTGGAATCGAACCTGGGACCTTACAGTCCGCAGGCCGACGCTCTACCCAGTGAGCCAAACCGGTTTCGGCTAATCTTTTACCTTTAAATATTCCAGTGTGTGTAGGCTTCGCCACACCAAAAAGCAATTCTCAGACACCAGTATGAGAATTCAGCTTAATTCTGACACTATCTACTTGGAATCAGATCCCATAGGTTAAGGGTTCAGTCCTACCCAACTTCAGTTGCCAGTGAAAGCCCAGGTTGTTGTTACTTCTAACCAACTGGCTACAGATTGGAGTTCCATCAATCGCCCCCCCGCAACTCAGGATGCTAACTGCAAGTCTGGTATATGAACTGTGCTTCTGATGCTATGAATCAGAGTTCCCAGACCTCCTCCTTGGGTTCAGTTACTTTTCTAGTAGCTCACAGAACTCAGAGAAACATTTTCCTTAGTAGATCATTGGTTTATTGTAAAGGAATAACTCAGGAACAGCCAGGTGGAAGGGTGGTGCATAGGGCAAGGTTTGAGGAAAGGGCACAGAGCATTCATGCCGTGTTCACCAGCCCAGCTCTTTGGGTCCTTTCTTCTCCAGCACATAGTCGTAACTGATTACATCATTGACTGCCGACCATCCATCTCTTCTCCACAGAAGTCCTGGGATTGGGTCTCTTGGTCAACAGCCCCACATCTTTGGGTGTTTTCCAAAGGTCACCTCCTTAACAGAACAGAAATAGTAGTCACTCTCCACACTTAGGAAATTCCAGAGGTTTGGGGAGCTGTGAACAAAAAATCAAATATATATGAGAAATATAATTTAGTCATCTGAATAACCAATTATATATTTCTTATAAATCATAATACATTCTGCTCCTATCTTCAAACACATCCTGATATAGTAAAATAGTCATCAAGGTCAAAAGCACGTTATTTAAATCCCATTCACTTATTAATAATTGTCCTATCCATCATCGTATTGTAAGAAGATAACTCCCAGGCCAAATTCACTTAGGGTTGTAGGCTTCTGTTCCAGCTTGTCAGGTTCCAAAAGCTGTATTTGGCTTCAACCCTTCAGGTGTGGGGAGTGAAAATTTTTGTCTTGCCCTTCACAGTGTCTCAGTGGTTAGAGCATTGCCTCTTGCACCAAAGCGTCGTGGGCTTGCTCCCTTCCCTGGGTCAGAGCACGTGTCGAGACAACCAGTTTGTGTGTCTTTTCACATTGCTGTTTTTCTCTGTCCCTCAAGCTCTTTTACTCTCTGAAAAGCCCTCTAGTGAGGATTAACAAATTTTTTTTATCTTCTCTTCTAGGTTCTTGTGGTTGGTCTAATAATCAAATTGACATGAGACAGGTTAGCAGGAGAAATACAAATTGAAGTTTAATAACGTATACTTCCTGTATGTGTGGGAGAGACCCAAGAAAATGGAATAACTAGCTAAAATGGGGGAAGTCAGTTTGGGGAGGTTACCAGGAAAAGTAGAGAGAGTGAAGGAGGAGTAGAGAGAGAATAGACACAGGGAAAGGAATACAGAGAAAGATGTGAAAAGAGATGAAAATGAGGGCTGAGAGGAAGGCAAGAGATAGAGACAATGAGGAGGAGAGAGGGAGAGAAGAGCAAGGGAAGAATGAGAAAAAGAGGCAGAGTTAAGAGGGAGAGGACAGAATTAAGAGGTGGGAAGAGAGAGACTATACAAGGAGAGAGGAGGTCAGGGAGAGAGGTATGAGGAAAGAGGGAAAGAGTTGAGTGAGAGAACAGAGATAGATGAGATGCTACATTAGCAGAGAAGGAAAGAGATGAGTGAGAGCAAAGAGTAAAGTAAGCAGAGCCAGAGAGGAATGAGGGAGAAAAATGAGACACAGGGAGAGTTGGGTATTGGCGGGGGGTGGTGAGAGAGAGGAGGAGGAGGAGTGAGAGAAAATGAACATAAGAAAAAGACAGGGAGGCATGAGACAAAGATTGCCAGAAGGCAGAGAGGAAACATGATGAGATGGAGAAGACTAGCAAGAGAGAATAAAGAAAGGAGATAACTGGGAGTGTGAGAAGAGGGAGAGAGGTGGGGAAGAGCTTGTCTGGGAAGTGGTAGAGACAAAGAGAAAGGAGTTAGGGAGACATTAGGGAGAGTAGAGCAAGAGGGTGGCAGAATGAATGGGGAAGGGAGATACATTGAACAGAGTTAACAAGAATGAGAGAAGTGCACAAGTACTGTATAGAAGGGTCCTAGGAAAGAGTGTAGAGAGTTGGAGGGAGTGTGGGTAGAAAGCAGGAACAGCAGAGGGAGTAAGAAAATGGATAGACTAGAGTGTGTTAGAGTTGAAACTATGAAAAAATATAGAGAGGATCAGTAGAGTGTGTGGAGAAGAGAATAAGGGAGTAAGAGTTTTAAGAGAGAGTGAGAATGTGTGATAGTGAAGAGGAGAATGACAATATAGAGAGGAGCTGTAGAGAGAGTCCAGATAACACAGAGAATATAGAGGAGCATCAAAGAGAGAGGGAGATGGGGTGTGAGAGAGCATAATAAGCAGCAGTAGAGCAAGTCTATACCGTGAATAATGAATAAGGAAGTGGAGAGGGAGGAGAGAGAAGGAAGGAGCGAGTAGAAAGAGAGGAAGGAATGACTAGAGAAAAAGAAGGATTGACCAGAGAGAGAAGGGATGGAGTGACTAGAGAGAGGGAAAGGGGAGACTAGAAACAGAAAGGATGGAGTGACCAGAGAGAAAAAAAGAGGAGCGACTAGAGAGAGAAGAAGCAGTGACAGTAGAGACTACAGAGAGAGAGACAGAGGAAGAAGAGACCAGAGAGAGAGAAAGAAGGAGTGATCAGAAAGAGAAGGGATGGAACCACTAGAGAGGGAGAAGAAGGAGAGACTATTGAGAGAGAGGTAGAAGTGACAAGATAGCGAGAAGGAGAGACTAGAGTGAGAGGTAGGATTGACTAGAGTGAGAAGTATGAGTGAGTGGAAAGATACTAGAGAGAGGTAGGAGTGAGTAGAGCGAGAGGAAGGAGGACTAGAGATCGAGGAGTGACAGACCAGAGACAAATAGAAGAAGAGATTAGAGAGAAGGAGTGACTAGAACGAGAAGTCTGAATGACTAGAGAGAGGAGGAGCAGTGAGTAGAGAGATAGGAAGGATAGACTAGGAAGAGAGGAAAGTGTGACAAGACAGGAAGGAGAGGCTATAGAGTGGGGAAGGAGTGACTAAAGGGAGAAGAGGAGGAGTAGAGAGAGAGGAATGAGAGACTAGAGAAAGGAGGACTAGAGAGCGAGAAGGAGGAGTAATAGACCAAGGAGAGATAGAAGAAGAGATTAGAAAGTGACTAGAGTGAGAAGTATGAGTGACTAGAGAGAGAGAGAGAGGAGGAGTGACGAGCGAGAGCTGAAGGAGAGACCAGAGGGAGAGTGAGGAGTGACTAGAGAGAGGAGCAGTGTCAGAGAAAGATAGGAGGAGGAGTGGCGAGCAAGAGAGCAGGAGGAGGTGGAGGAGTAACGAGGAGAAGGAGTGACGAGCGCGAGAGGAGGAGGAGAGACTAGAGGGAGAGAGAGAGAGAGAGGAGGAGGAGGAGGAGGAGTGACGAACAAGAGCCGAAGGAAAGAGACGAGTGACTAGAGAGAGTAGAAGTGTCAGAAAAAGAGAGGAAGAGGAGTAACGAGCGC
>JAAGEH010000452.1:16874739-16908774 GCA_011751065.1 Lasiurus cinereus
TCTCTCATCATTGATGGTTCTATCTCGCTCTCCCTCTTCCTTTCTGTCTGAAATAAAAGATGTATATATTTTTTAAAAAGGGGGAAAGAGATTTGCAGGGAGGATGGAGAAAAGCAGGCGGCAATGGAGCGATTGGAGGAGAGAAATGGTGGTGTGGGGAGGTGTGGAGAACAGTGATAGCAGAGGAGAAGTAAGGGGCATAGAGGAAGCTAGACAGAGCTAGAGGAGAGGGGGACTGTGCCCCACAGTAGAGATGTCACAGGGGTGAGGGAGGAGGGATAGAGAAGGATGGAGAGGGGTGAGGAGAGGGAAGAGTGAGGGATGGCCAAGCCGGCGTTAGGGGGCAGTGAAGTACTTGCCGAGCTTCCAGGGTTCTTGCAGGCTGCTGCTGTCCCCATCGCCTGTGCTCAAGCCCGATGGTTCTCGGAACCTTGACCTTTGGATATTAGGTCGTGTTATTACATAATGGTGATAGTGACCTCATTTTCCATGGCCTTTGGCACCCTCAAACCCCTCTCCCTCTCCAGAGGTCTCAGAGCAGGGCTGGAGTTCCAACCCCCTAATCACATGGTCAACTCTGATGGGGACCAGCCCCCCTGTCCTTATGCAATTTCCAGAAGTCACCTACTAGTATAACGAGCCTTTATCTGTCTCAATTCCTAGGCTAATCTAGGGATTTGGGGAGCTGTGAGCCAGGAACTGTGGACAAAGACCAGATGTATTTCTTACAGTATCACATAATATCACAGACAGTCTCATTTACTCTTTAATATGTCTAGTTTGATAGCACAAGAAACAGTGCCTGTGTGAGCAGTACCCCTCACTGGTGCCATTCACTGATGCGAATTGATGTTTCGAGGAGGCACGGATTTCATTCATCCTAGATGCCTGTGCCTGGGACAGTGCCAGAGATAGGGAGATGAATATGTGCTCAAACCATTATAAACACTTTCTGACAAAATGTAGTGAAGATGCACAGTTGGTGTCGGGCAAATTTCCCTGGCGAATGACTCTTACAACAGTGTGGTAAGAATAACTTTTCATATATCCTTTCTGTATCACCAAATGCTCGTCATTCCACAATGAATAGCAATGTGCCATTTCAGGGGTCGGTCTCATTCACGGATGTGACTGTGGACTTCACCCAGGAGGAGTGGGAGCAGCTGGACCCATCGCAGAGGATCCTGTACATGGATGTGATGCTGGAGAACTATAGCAACCTCCTGTCCGTGGGTAAGGACAGCTTCCAGGCGTATTTACCTAGGAGCGGTTATGTCCTTTCTCTGTTACCGGAAGAATGAGCTCTGAAATGACTAAGTGGTTTGGCCTCCGGCTTCACAGGTTACAGCTGAGAGTGAAGACTTAAGTTCTAAAATCAAGCAGTTAGGAACCACCATCAAACCAGATGTGACTTTTAAGGTGGAGCAACTGGAGCCGTGGCTCACAAAGTTAGAATTGCCATTGAGAACTCTCTAGGGAAGCTGTGGGAGGAGAATCAGAAGCCACTAGAAGTAATATCCCAAGGATTATGAATGAGCTGGTACTTTGAAATATTAAGACCTTTTCCCAAAAATCCTTAAACCTTTAGAGACAGCTGCCAACAGATGATCTCTATGCCCCGGATGTCTGAGTATTATGTGTTTTAGCTCAGGGCCATTAGCATGGTGGCCTCAGGGGAAATAGACTTTTCAGTGCAGGAGTGATGTCCTTGTCCTGCACACAGACGGCAGCACCATCACAGGCGTCAGGAATGACCAGTAATGCACAGAAGCAAGTGAAGGTTATGCAAGACCCTGGAGGTTGGGTAATCTGATCCTTAAGATCCCTTCAAATAAAAGTAGGGGCAAGACTGGTTTTGGGAAGAAATTAAACATGTTAAAGGGAGAAATAAGGTATAATAGTGAAAATACATTCCCTCTCCAACAGCTTCAATAGAAAAGCAATGAGCCATAGCCGGTTTGGCTCAGTGGATAGAGTGTCAGCCTGTGGACTGAAGTGTCCCAGGTTTGATTCTAGTCAAGGGCAACTGTACCTCAGTTGCAGGCTCCTGGCCCTGGTTGGGGGCATGCGGATGCAACCAATTGATATGTCTCTCACATCGGTGTTCCGCTCTCTCCCTCTTCCTTTCATTCTCCCTAAAAATAAATGGAGAACATCCTCAGGTGAGGATTAGATTAAATTAAAAAAAGAAAAAGGCAATGAAAGCAGCAGTAGCATTGAATCTATCAAAATTATCTTGGGTCCTGGCATCAATTTTATATTTCCTACAGAATTTGAGTTTTGGGACTTTTCATTCACTTGCAGAGTCTTACTTTAAAGCAGCGATTTTCAACCTTTTCATCTCATGGCATAGTCTCCTTCCCCGCGTTGCCAGCCTTACCACATCTTGTGTTTTCTGTGCTGCCCCGCGTTTTTATTTCATGTTACCCCTCTGTAGGGTCACTGATCTGGCAATGCTACTTGTGTTCACTGTCAGTTTCCACTTTCTTTATTGCCACAGGCTCTTTTCCCCCTTTTCCTTTCAAAGTTTGTCCTCTTGTGAGGACAAATTTGCAATGGAGAATGCAATTCTGGAAGATGGTCCCAAACTAAAAAGGCAGCCCTCGGAGGGGACATTTGTGGGACATTCTTTAACATTACCGTGAAAGGCCTGATGACGTGTGCCCCTGTGCTCTTTCCTAGAAGTGTGGAAGGCTGACGACCAGGTGCAGAGAGAGCACAGTGACCCCGAGGAGCAGGCGAGGCCATTCATAATCTGCAAGAACCAACCCCCAGTTGAGGAAAGAAGTGATCTCTTTGAAAAATCATTCAATCTGAGCACAGACTTTGTTTCTTTAAGACAAGTGCCCTATAAATATGATTTATATGAAAAAACTTTGAAATACAGTTCAGACTTACTTAATGGTAACAGCTATATAAGGAAGCAAGCTGATGAGTATAATGGATTTGGCAAAGCACTTCTGTATCTAAAGCAAGAGAAAACCCATCCTGACATGGAATATGCAGAATATAACAAAATTGAGAAAGCTTTCAGCCATAAAGAAGCCATTTTTAAACATCAGAAAATTAGAAATTTGGTACAACCCTTCATTTGTAATTACTGTGACAAGGCTTTCTCCTTTAAGTCACTCCTCATTAGTCATAAGAGAATACATACTGGAGAAAAACCATATGAGTGTAATGTCTGTATGAAAACCTTCTCCCATAAGGCAAACCTCATTAAGCATCAGAGAATCCACACCGGGGAAAAACCCTTTGAATGTCTTGAATGTGGAAAAGCCTTCACCCACCAGTCAAACCTCATTGTCCACCAGAGAGCACACATGGAGAAGAAGCCCTATGAGTGCAGCGAGTGTGGCAAGACATTTGCCCAGAAGTTCGAACTCACTACCCACCAGAGAATTCACACAGGGGAGCGACCCTATGAGTGTAACGAATGTGCAAAAACCTTTTTCAAGAAATCAAACCTCATTATACATCAGAAAATCCACACGGGGGAGAAACGCTATGAGTGCAGTGAATGTGGGAAGTCCTTTATCCAGAACTCTCAACTCATTATACACATGAGAACTCACACGGGGGAGAAGCCCTACGAGTGTACGGAATGCGGCAAAACATTCAGCCAGCGGTCAACTCTTAGGCTACACCTGCGGATCCATACAGGGGAGAAGCCATACGAGTGTTCCCAGTGTGGGAAGGCCTTCAGCAGGAAGTCCCGACTCAGTGTCCACCTAAGAGTTCACATAGATGACAAACCCTGACCTGCAACAGGTCAGACTGTGCAAACCCCTCCCAGCAGAACCCTTCCGGTGGGGAAGAAGCCTCCTGAGGTCCTGAGGGAGCTTGGGAATTCATACTGAGATACCATCCATCAGCTCAAGAACACCGAAACAGGGTCCCCTGCGAACGACGGTACTGAAAGATGAGCCCAGCTGAAGAACACAGACCAAGACACCCAACTGTAAATAGAAATGCTTAACTGTATTACAGTGAGATTTTTAAAACCTTGAATGAATTTAAGGATGAAATCGTCTGGAAGTAGCAGAAAGGATATACAGACAGTACCTAGGGATAGAGTGATTGTGGATAATTACTCCACAAAACCACAAAAATATATTTTAGATATGCCCATGTGAATTTAACAGTCACTCGGGGTTTGAAATTTCTCTAATAATTAGGACACATCAAACAAGATTTTTCCATATTAAATATCATGTTTTTGTTTTGTTTTTTCAGTTTTTTTTTAAAACTCAGTATACATTCCAGATGAAATATGGAACAGATTTTAAAGTAGCATGCAACACATTTTCTCCTGCTTGCTGGCATATGGAAGTTGGTGTGGCCATTGTTAATAAGCTGCCTCTTAATAAACAGAAGACAGTGGTGAAGTTTTAACCTGCTTCTGGGCTTATTGAAGCATTTCTACAAGCATCACTTACATAATTATGCAAATTGAGATAATTAAGAGGAGGTTAAGAGTGAGAGGAGGCGGCTGTGGGCTGTTACTCAGGATTCACCACAGGTAAAAATGGGCTACAGAGAAGATCCATATCCATCATGCCTGTGTTTTCTGCTTGTTGACACACAAAATGCATATCAGTTGCATAACCAGAAGCCACTTATTTGTATTTTTGTGTTTCCCCATTTCTCTTTATATTTCATGAATTGTCTTGTAAAAAATGGTAGGAGTGTATGCAGTGCACCACATGTTAGTTACCTTTCAGAGACTTTAAAGGGAAAATTATTTTAAGAAAACAGTCACTTGCCTTGGTGCTTTTTAAAATTTCTATGTGCATAGTCCATTTTAGAGACACTTTTGCATATTCTGTTTTGATTTCTACTTCCTTGAGTTTCACTGAATCTGACTTTGTGAACCTTTCATGGAAAGGCATAGCTTACACTAACAGCTTTATAAATTATTCTGTTCAGTAATCTTCCCACCTATTGTATAACTCAGAGATGTATTGTCTTAGGCTTGATTTCAGATTCACACATTCCTCCTTTTCCTCTATCACAAATCATGTAAATGGCAACCAAAACTGGCTTTTAAACATTTGAAGACCATTGATGTGCTGTGACTATATATGAATTTGAGTGACTCTGAACAAATTTACTAAAACATCCATAGTCCAATAAGTCTTTAAGTTGTCGTCTGATGTACTAACAGCCAGGAAGCAGAGAAGGGTAATTTCATATTCTGCAGTTAGAGTCAACTGTGAGGGCCTCCTTCAGAATCATTGTGACTCTGTCTTTTAACTTTTAAGAATATACATACTCCTCCACCCAGCACCTAGTTTGGGAACCTATTCCTGAGGAAATCTAAAGTGCCAGTACTTGAGATTATGTTTATCCATATATATTGTGTATTTTGGTAAGGACAAAAGGAAACAATGTAACTGACCCGTGGGAATGATTGAATAAATTGATGGCATTCTATAGAAAATGTGTAGAAACAACTCCTCCAAGTCAAATGAGGGCAGCTGAAGGAGAGAGAGTATCTACCAAATTTTCTAAAATAAAGATCTAAGAACCTTTTGCGTGTGTGTATTTGTATATGACTTTATGGGCCCGGAGAACAAAGTTCTCCTGAGTCAACCTGTGGCTCGTGACCTGTTTTCTGATGATCTTAGGCTCTACAACAATGACCCACAGGTTGAAACCACTAGCAGGTCACCTAAGACCATCAGAAAACACAGATATTTACATTACGATTCACCACAACACAAGAACTATTAAATGGTCGCAGCATTAGAAAGGTTGAGAACCACTGCCCTAGTTCCTAAATTAACACTCCGTTAAAACCACACATAACCCATTAAAATGGACATGTTAATATCATGAGTTAACACAGCATCACATAAGGCAAACTCTAGCTGTTGTGGCTGTGTTGTACACTTGAGCCTTTTTTCAACAAAAGCATGTATTTGACATTCAATTTTCAGTTAAAGTTATAAAGTCCAGACGCTTTGCAAACACATACCCACTCTTACAATAGTCACAGTGATCACAGGGATGACTGTCCTCTCTCGTGCTGTTTGCTCCCAGGCCTGGACATTCAGATCAGAACCTCGAATTGTTTTTAAGTGTCATCATCATAGTCCAAAGTGGTTTTAGATGAAACTTCTAAAGACATCCTGTAGCCTGACCCTAGGCCTCTCATCCTCTCAGTAGCCCAGAGGCCGGGCCACTTTACTGGGGTCCGGGGGCCAGGAGGCAGTGCTGTTTGTATAAGAAAACCCAGCGCACAGGTGTTTCCAGACGCCGCCCTGAACCTGTCCGACCCCAAAGCCACACCCACTGTGCCTGACTGGGACCTGTTCTTATCCCATTGATATTTTCAGTTTGGAGATTTTTTTATTTCCATAGATCTCTCTCATAACCGAAGTGGCTAAAATACTGGCTTTAAATCTAAAGTTGGGGATTATCTGTGCGATAAAATTCTCATGTAGATAAATCTTGTTGGTGAGTCGACTAATCAGTCATAAGGGGAATGAGGTGACGAATGACATTCTAGGCAATAGGCACAAAGCGTGCAAACAAACTTGAGATGCTGGCCCCTCAGTGTGGGGGACTTGGTGGGTTGCAGCTGAGGGTTCAATCCCAGCCACCCTTGCTGGCTCCTGTCCCAGTGGCTCCCCTAGACTGCAATGTCCTCATCCTCTTTGGCTGAATTACCAGCCAAGACCTGGTCTCCCCATCTGCACTCAGGAGCCTGTGCCACTCCCTGGCCTTGCTTGGTTACATCCTGTCACGTCCTGTGGCCAAAGTACAGTGCACTCTGGTCTCACTTAAGTCTTCATCTCCACCCGGTCTATGCTCTGCTGTTTTTGAAAAGGAGAAACCAAGATGGCGGCATAGATGAACACCTCAACTGCTGCCTCATACAATTTCAAAACTACGTACAGCTAAAAGAACGGAGCCCAAACCGGTTTGGCTCAGTGGGTAGAGCATCGGCCTGCTGACTGAAGGGTCCCAGGTTTGATTCCGGTCAAGGGCATGTGTCTTGGTTGTGGGCACATCCCCAGTAGGGGATGTACAGGAGGCGGCCGGTTGATGTCTCATCAATGTTTCTAACTCTCTATCCCTCTCTCTTACTCTCTGTAAAATTCAATACAATATATTAAAAATAAATAACAGACACTATCCAGAACCACAGGAAAGCTGGCTGAGTGGAAATTCGACAACTAGAAGTAAAGAGAGGGGCTCACGAAGACTCAGAAGAGCTGTAAAAAGCTGAGGTATGGAGAGGACAGGCAGAGGAGGGTCTGGCTGGCTTCCTCTAGCGGGAGGGAGATGGAAACTCCCGCCTGCACTGAACCCCAGTTCCAGGTGAGACTAATATGGGGGGAGTCTGGACTGTTGTGAAAAGAGGAGTACACAGAAACTTAGGGGAGCTGCGAAAGGCAGAGGTCTGGAAGCGCATGCAAGGAGGACTGACTGCTAATTGTGCCCCGGGCTTCCTCTAGCGGGAGGAAAACGACCTCCCAACTGCACAGAAATCCAGGTTCAACTGCACTGAAGCCCAGTTTCCGGCGAGACCCTGGGGACCCAGACTCATACAGAAACTCAGGGGACCCGGAAAGGCAGAGGTTTGGAGGCATGCACATGCATGTGCACAGAGAGGGCTGCAGTGATTACCAAGGGACACTGAGACCCAGGGGACACCATATAGGGCAGGGCTGAGGGGAAGCCAAGGCTGTCTGCTCAGCCCTGAGACTCTGCCACATCCAAGCCCAGCGCAGAGGCTTCTGCAATCTTGCAAGTCTTAAGGCTGAATCCAGCACAGAAGTTCTCTGGGCATAGACACAGCTGATCCTCACAACCAATTGGCTTGGAGGTCAATGATACCAACAACAGTCAAGACTTAACTACAACAAGACTGTACACACAGTCCACAAAGGGTGCACCAAGAGTGTCCACCTCAGGTAACTGGGGAGGCGGAGCTACTGGGCCACATAGGACACCTAGCACACAAAGCTACTCTACCAACTCAGGGAAGCAGTGAGAATGCAGAGACAAAGGAAAAGATCACAAAACAAAAGAAATGGAGGAAAACAAATGACTGGATATAGAGTTCCAAAACCACGGTTATAAGGTTTTTAAGAATTTCCTAGCCGAAACTGGTTTGGCTCAGTGGATAGAACAGTGGTTCTCAACCTTCCTAATGTCGCAACCCTTTAATACAGCTCCTCATGTGGTGGTGACCCCCAACCATAAGATTATTTCTGTTGCTACTTCATAACTAATTTTGCTACTGTCATGAATTGCAATGTAAATATCTGATAGGCAGGATGTATTTCATTGTTACAAATTGAACAAAATTAAAGCATAGTGATTAATCACAAAAACAATATGTAATTATATATTGTGAAATATTTATTTCTAATTACAAATAAATGAAATTTTGTCTTGAATTGTGGTGTAGCATGGGCAACAGTTTTCATATGACAACAGTAAACTACATTGCTACACTTCGCTACACGGAGGAGTGGTCTGTTGGTTCCTAAGACCATGAGAAATATGTGTTTTCCGATGGTCTTAGGCGACCCCTGTGAAAGGGTCGATCGACCCCCAAAGGGGTCGCGACCCACAGGTTGAGAACCGCTGGGATAGGAACATCAGCCTTCAGGCTGAAAGGTCTCAGGTTTGATTCCGGTCAAGGGCATGTACCTTGGTTGCGGGCACAACCTCAGTAGGGGGCATGCACGAGGCAGCTGATTGATGTCTCTCATCGATGTTTCTAACTCTATCCCTCTTCCTTCCTCTCTGTAAAAAAGTCTGTAAAAAAGTCAATAAAATATATATATTTTTAAAAAAGCAACATCAATGATGAGAATCATTGATCGGCTGCCTCCTGGACACTCCACCCTAGGGATCGAGCCCACAACCTGGGCATATGCATATGCCCTGACTGGGCATCAAACCATGACTTCCCGATTCCTACTAGTAGGTCAACGCTCAACCACTGAGCCACACCGGCCGGGCTGTAAGACTCTTAATGCAAAGACACAGAGGCGTGGAAACAAAAGTGGGAGGGAAAGGACCACGTGTGACCAGCCTCGGGGGCCTGGGGAGGCTCTGCCACGCCAGATAAAGCCGACCTCAGGAGAGCGCTCCCAGAGAAGAGGGCGGCCACCGACAACAGGGGCCAGGGCACAAAGACCGGTGCGCCCTACAACCGTTTCAGGTCAGACACGACAGAGATGGGCAGGTTTACGGCAAGCCAAGCCCACAAGCGCAGCTGGACACCCCAACACCTTCAGCAACGGACAGAACCAGGTGAAAACCCAGTAGAGAGAGAGCATGTGAACAGCACAGCCGGCCACCTCCATCTAACCGATGGCCGGCCGCTGCGGGACGCATTCCTTCCAGTGCGCACGGCAACTCACCACGACAGGCGAGCCTTAAAGGGCGTGGAGGGTTGGAATCCTGCCACAGGTTCCCCGGCCACAACAGGTTTCCGTTAGAAACCAGTCACAAGATCGCGGAAGTCTAGGCACCGACCGGTGGGGTTGGCTGTACTGCAGGTGACTGACACATTGGGAGGCACCCACCTCCAGCGCCGTTTGGGACCAACATATTAGCAGGCACACGGTCAGTAGAGGGCCAGGCACTGTGCTCCCAACTCCACAACTCGCCTTGGTCTTCGAGATCTCCAGGTGACCATGTGACTGCTTGTTTTCCCCTTCACACACGGTAATTCCTGCTTTTTTTTTTTTTAAAGGTTTTTATTGCTCTTTAGACAGAGGAAGGGAGAGGGGGAGAGAAACATCTATAGGGTGCCTCCTCCACGCCCCCTACTGGAGACCGAAGCCCAGGTATGCGCCCTGAGCAGGAATTGAACCTGCCACCTCTCGGTGCATGGGCTGATGCAAACCAACCGAGCCACCGGCCAGCGCTATTCCTGCTCTTTGTAAAATTCACCAGTGAAGACGGAGCCCTCAAAGCCCAGGCCTCTCCTCCACCCTGGCCACAGCGAGTCCCAGGGCCACAGTCTCCTCCCCACACACTCGCCTTGGGGCCGCAGACCTGCAGCGAACCGGCCAGAACCTTTGAGTAATAAACCTTGTGTGTGTTCTTTCTTCTTCAAATTCTCCTGAGGGCCATTATAATACGAACCACAAGGGCCAGTCCAGCCTCGACGTTAGCTCTGAAATATCGGGGGCGGCGGGGAGGGGGGTAGTCCCAGTGCCCCCCAGCATTGCCAGCCAGTGGCATCGCTATGGATGGGCTGGAGGAGCACCATGCAACTGCTGCAGCTGCAACTGGCTTCCCGCCTGGCAGCCCTTGGGGCAGGGGGGCGGGGAGCACCTGGGAGGGAGCATGGCTGGCCGGCAGTCCTGCCCGGTGGCTGTGCACCCTCACATGGCGCCTCCGTCCTCTGCTGCCTGCTGTCTGTCCCCAAATGTCACTGCCACCAAGAGCAGTGTGATCAGGCCGTACGGTCTCATGCGATGATTAGACCACTGGCTGGAAAGGCCTGAGTTGTCAGATACGTGCGGATCCTCCGTGCCCAAGGCCAAGGAGTGCTGAGGAGGGCGGGCTGGGTGCAAAACTGTGGCCACCACCATCCCCCCTACCCCCCCTCCCACACACACACACCTTGCAGAGGCTCTGGAAAGGCAGGAGGAAAGGACCCCCACAGGTGAGGAGAATCAGAGCCTCCACCTGCAACCAGTCAGCAGGGGCGGGGTGAGAGGTGTTGGGGGTGATCATGCCTGGACTGCATTGCCAACCCAGTGAAGCCGCCCTGGCTCAGGAACCAGTGGCACCGGGAAAAGGAAACGCAGCGGAGGCCTGTGGTCGCCGTGTCGCCGCTTCCCCCGCTGGTGTGGCTCTTCCTTCCCCGTAGGATTGTCTGGGCCCAATCCCTGGGGCAATGTTGCTAAAAATTAATGGACATCGCAGTGGTTAAGCGTTGACCCATGAACCGGGAGGTCACGGTTTGATTCCTAGTCAGGGCACATGCCCGGGTTGCAGGCTCTATCCCCAGTAAGGGGTGTGCAGGAGGCAGCTGATGGATGATTCTCTCTCATTGATGTTTCTACCTCTCCCTCTCCCTCTCTGAAATCAATAAAGACATTTAAAAATACATATATTGTCTTAAGAACATTAATGGGCAAATATCAATGTTCTGAACATCTGGAGCCAGTGCCTGAGAACCCCGAGGATGTGCACCAGCTCCCTGTCACAAGCAGAACCCGCCAGAAGCCTCCGGTGCTGCTCAGGCTGCACTCCCGCACGTCAGGGCTCGGAGTGTGAGGACTGCACCAGGGGAGGCAGGACCCCATCCCAGAGAGATCAGGTGGGACCCCCTAGGAGAGAAGCGCTGTCTGCAGAGGGCCCACCGCGATGCCATCCACCGAGTTTCCCGTAACAACATCAGATTAAGCGACGGAGAGGAAATGACAAAGTAGAAACTGAGATCAGAAACTGCCTCCACTGAAATCCAAGCCTTTCCTAAAGATTTTGTGCAGCAACAAAGGAGGTGACGGGCTATTATAGGCTTTTAAAACAAGCTCTTCATTGTTAGGGCTGCTAGCATGCATCAGTGTATCTTAAGATCCAAAACCCATCACCTCCTTGCCTCAGCTGGTTTGGCTCGGGGGATAGAGCATCAGCCTGCAGACTGAAGGGTCCCAGGTTCGATTCCAGTCAAGGGCACAGGCCGGGTTGTGGGCTCAATCCCCAGTAAAGGGGGGGGAGGTTGTGCAGGAAGCAGCCAATCAATGATTCCATCCCATCATTGATGTTTCTATCTCTCCCTTCCTCTCTGAAATCAATAAAAATATTTTTAAACATAAAAAACAGAACCCCTCACCTCCTTAAAAATCTATCTAAGCTACCAGCTATTTCCTCTGAGATTCCATGGATCTGGGACTCCCCTCAATAGCCAGAATCAAGAAACACGCCTCATGAGGTGTCCCTGCCGCCAGCGGTCATTGAGGCCTCTAGTGACCAGGGAGTGGGAGGATGATGCTCCCAGAGCCATCAATATTCGCACCCACTACACGCCCTTCCCCCCCACCCCAGATATTTATAGCCGGTTGCATGTCCATCCTTCCCTCATGGTGACCTCAGCCAAGACTCACAGTGAATGGAAAACACCAACAAGTCCCAGCTGCTGTGCACAATCCGCATGGTCCAATGGTGAGTATTCACCCAATTGCACCACGTATGTGGGGTGGGGGTGCGAGTCCCCACACCAGCAGGCAATTCTGGGACACGGGCTGGGTGTCCAAAAACCACTCAGTTCTGACCCTATCTACCTGGAGATACAGGTTTCACAGTTGAAGGCTCAGTCCTCCAAGGGCAGTTGTAGGCCCAGGTTGCTACCTGTGCTTCTGATGGACTGTAAATCAGTAGTTCTAGGACCCACCCTTCCTTGATTCACAGAATGTGCTACAGCAGCTTAGAACTCGGGAAACCCATTTATGTACTAGGCAGCTAGTTTATTGCAAAGTGACATATATTCCCCATCAAGAGCTAGGTGGGAGAGATGTGTCAGGCAGGGTACAAGGAAGGGCCTGGGGATTCCATGCCCTCCCTAGGGACACCTTGGACTCTCCTGAGCCTCCCTGTGCTCACCAACCTGGGAGCTCTGATCCCTGAAACTTCAGATTTTGTGGAGATTTTGTGACATGAGCACAGTTGATTATTAAATCAGCCATTGAACCTACCAAGCAGCTGTAAATCTCAGAACACCAGTCCCCAATTGGCGCAAACATGCGGGTTCAGAGAAGCCTACACTCCACCACGGAAAGGTCTGATTTTGCCTGGGATCTGGAGAGAGAGAACTACATAAGCAGACACCTGGAGAAGAGAGACCATGGAGAAACAAAGAAACAGCCCTCATATGAAAGAGGAGCAGGCATCACCAGAAAAGGAAGTAAACAAAATAGAGGCAAGCAACCTGCCAGAGAAAGAATTCAGAGAAATGGTCATATGATGGCTGAAAAGAATGGAACACAAATTCGACAATATGAGTAAGAACCAAGAGGAAATGAAAAAGGACATTGGTGCTGTTAAGAACTCAATAGAAAGCATCAAGAGTAGACTAGAAGAAGCAGAGGACCACATCAGTGAGCTAGAAGTCAAGGTAGGAAAAAATACTCAAGTAGAGCAACTTCTAGAAAAATATTAAAAAGCAGGAGGAAAGCCTAAGGGAACTTTGGGAAAACATGAAACAAAACAACATTGCATAATAGGGGTTCCAGAAAGAGTGGAAACTGAGCAAGGAATAGAAAACCTGTTTGAAGAAATAATGATAGAAAAATTCCCTGATATAGGGAAGAAAAACCCACACAAATCCAAGAAGCTCACAGAGTCCCAAGCAAAATGAACCCCAGAAGACTGACACCAAAGCACATTATAATTAAATTGGCAAACACCAACGACAAAGTAAGAATCTGAAAAGTGGCCAGAAGAGACAGAAAGTTACTTACAAAGGAACCCCCATCAGATTAGCAATTGATTTCTCAACAGAAACTCATCAGGCCAGAAGGGAATGGAGTGAAATCTACAAAGTCATAAAAAGGAGGGGTCTGAATCCAAGAATACTGTACCCAGCGAGGCTATCAATCAAAATTGAAGGTGAAATCAGGAGCTTCACAGATAAAAAAGGACTATGGGAATTTATTACCTCCAAACCAGCAATGCAAGATATGCTAAAGGGTTTGCTATTAAAAAAAGAAAAAAAAAGGAAGCGAAGAAGGAACATGGGAGTAAAGGATAAAAATGGCAACAAATATAAGTACCTATCAATAATAACTTTAAATGTAAATGATTAAATGCCCCAATCAAAAGATAGGGTAACAGATTGGATAAGAAAACACATTCCATATATTTGCTGTCTATAAGAAACCCAACTCAGAAGATAAGACCCACACAGACTGAAAGTGAAGGAATGGAAAAAGGTTTTTCAGGCAAATGGAAATGAAAAAAAATCTGGGGTAGCAATACTTATACTTGACAAATTAGATCTCAAAGTGAAGGACATAAGAGATAAGGAAGGCCACTTTATAATACTAAAGGGAACAATCCAACAAGAAGAAATAACTCTGGTAAACATATGCACCCAATACAGGAGCACCCAAATACATTAAAACAAAACACAAACTCCTGGAGGATATCAAGGGGGAGATTGACAGCAATACAATAATAGTATGAGACTTTACTACCTCACTATAACCATTGGACAAATCCCCTAAACAAAAAAATCAGCAAAGAAACATCAATCCTAAATGACACCCTAGACCTAATGGAATTAATTGACATCTTCAGAACATTTCACCCCAAAGCCACAGAATATACATTTTTCTGAAGTGCACAGGGGTCATTTTCAAAGATAGACTACATCTTGGGTCATAGGCAAAGTCTCTTCAAATTCAACAAAATAGAAATCATATCAAGCATCTTCTCAGATTACAGTGGCATAAAACTGGAATTCAACTACAATAAAAACAATCCAAAGAAATCAAACACATGGAGACTAAATAATGCTATTTAAAAGCATGCTATTAAACAATGACTGGGTAACCAGAGAGATCAAGGAAGAAACAGACATCATTGCAACAAATGACAATGAAAACACAACAATCCAAAATCTGTGGGACACAGTGAAAGCAGTCTCGAAAGGGAAGTTCATAACTCTATAAGCCTACTGCAAAAAACAATCAACAATGGCAATAAATTACCTAATCCTACAACTCAAAAGAGTTAGAAAAAGAACAAGAAAAGCCCAGTGTAAGCAGAAGGAAGGAAATAATAAAGATCAGAGCAGAGATAAATGACAAAAGAGACCAAAGAAACAATACAAAAGATCCACAAAACCAAGAGCTGGTTCTTTGAAAGGATAAACAAGATTGATGGACCTCTGGCCAGGCCCACCAAAAAGCAAAGAGAGAGGATCCAAATAAAATCAGAAATGAAAGAGGAGAAATAACAACAGACCCCGCCGAAATACAAAGGATTGTTAAAAAATACTATGAACAACTCTATTCCAACAAACTGGACAATTTGGAGGAAATGGGACATATTCTTAGAAAAATATAACCTTCCAAAACTCAATCGGGAAGAATCTAAACATCTCCATAGGCCAATAACTATGGAAGAAATTGAAGCAGTTATAAAAAATCTTCCAGCAAACAAAAGCCCACAGCCACACGGCTTCACAGGGGAGTTTTACCCAACTTTCAAGAAGAATTAAAACCCATCCTCCTCAGACTATTCCAAAAAATTCAAGGAGAAGGAACACTTCCAAGCTCCTTCTATGAAGCCAGTATCACCCTCATAGCAAAACCAGATCAAGAAAACACAAGGAAAGGGAATTATAGGCCAATATCCCTCATGAACATAGATACCAAAAATCCTCAACAAAATTCTAGCAAATCAGATCCAGCAGTACACCATGACCAAGTAAGATTTATCCTAGTAATGCAAGGATGGTACAATATCCGCAAATAAATGTGATACATCCAATAAACAAATTGAGAGATAAAAACCACAGTCATATAAATTGATGCAGAAAAAGCATTTGACAAAATCCAATATCCTTTCTTGATAAAAACTATCAACAAGGTGGGAATAGAAGGTTCATACCTCAACATAAAAGCTATATATGATAAACCCACACCTAACATCATACTCAATGGACAAAAACTAAAACCATTTCCCCTAAAAACAGAAACAACACAGGGATGCTCACTCTCAGCACTCCTGTTTGACATAGTGCTGGAAGTATTAGCCATTGCAATTAGACAAGAAGAAATAAAAGGCATCCAAATTGGAAAAGACACAAAGCTGTCC
Organism: Lasiurus cinereus; assembly: GCA_011751065.1. Lineage (NCBI taxonomy): Eukaryota > Metazoa > Chordata > Mammalia > Chiroptera > Vespertilionidae > Lasiurus > Lasiurus cinereus. The sequence goes on from JAAGEH010000452.1 coordinate 16,890,547, forward strand.
TTATTTGCAGGTGACATCATATTGTATATAAAAAAAAAACAGAAAGACTCCATTGAAAAACTAATTGACTTAAATGAATTCGCCAATGTAGCAGGATACAAAATTAACGCCAAGAAATTTATGGCATTTCTATACACCAATAGTGAACTTACAGAAAGAGACTAAAAAAGCAATCCCATTTACCATCTCACCAAAAAAATTAAGATACCTAGGAATAAACTTAACTAAGGAGGTAAAAGACCTATACTCAGAAAACTACAAGACACTGAAAAAAGAGAGGAAGATGTAAATAGATGAAAGAGAATACCATGTACATATTCATGGATTGGGAGAATCGACATCATTAAAATGTTCATACTACCCAAAGCAATCTATAGATTCAATGCACTACCCATTAAAATACCAATGGCATATTGCACAGACCTAGAAAGAACTCTCCAAAAATTCATCTGGACTTAAAAAAAAAAAAAGAATAAAGTAGGTGCGATCTCAATACCAGATTTCAAGCTGTGTTACAAAGTCACTGTTCTCAGCCTGGTACTGGCACAAGGACAGACACATAGACCAATGAAATAGAATAGAGAATTAGATATTGACCCCAACCACGATGCTCAATATTTGACAAAGGAGGCATGAACATACAATGAAGTCAAGACAGTCTCTTCAATATATGGTGTTGGCAAAATTGGAAAGATACATGCAAAACAATGGAACTAGACCACCAATTTACACCATATACAAAAGTAAACTCAAAATGGATACAGGACTTAAATGTAAGATGGGAAACAATAAAAATACTAGAGGAATACACAGGCAGCAAAATCTCAGACATATGCCAAAGGAACTTCTTCACTGATACCGCTCCTAGGGCAATGGAAGCTAAAGAGAAAATAAACAAATGGGACTACATCAAAATAAAAAGCTTTTTCACAGCAAAAGAAACCATCAACAAAACAACAAGAAAGCCCAATGTATGGGAGAACATATTTGCAAATGTTATCACTAATAAAGGTTTTTAAAGTTCTTTTATTGATTTTACAGAAAGGAAGGGAGAGGGATAGAGAGTTAGAAACATCCATCAGCTGCCTCCTGCATGCCCTCCAACTGGGGATGTGCCTGCAACCAAGGTACGTGTCCTCGACCGGAATCAAACCTGGGACCTTTCAGTCCACAGGCTAATGCTCTATCCACTGAGCCAAACAGGTTTTGGCTAATAAAGGTTTAATCTCCAACATCTACAACTTAATAAAAGAAAGATAAATGATCCAATTTAAAAAATGGGCAACGGCTGAAACCAGTTTGGCTCAGTGGATAGAGCGTAGGCCTGTAGACTGAAAGGTCCCAGGTTTGATTCCGGTCAAGGGCACATACCTTGGTTGCGGGCACATCCCCAGTTGGAGGGCATGCAGGAGGCAGCTGATCGATGTTTCTAACTCTGTATCTCTCTCCTTTCCTCTCTGTGAAAAACCAATAAAAAAAATATATATATATAAAATATATATATATATATATAAAATATATGATATATATATAATATATATATTTTTTAAATAAAGGGCAACAGACCTAGATAGAATCTTTTTTAAAGAAGAGAGAAGGAAGGCCAAGAGACACATGAAAACATGCTCAAAGTCACCGATTATCGGAGAGATAAAATGACAATGTGATACCATCTCACACCTGTCAGAATGGCAATCATCAACAAATCAACAAACGACAAGTGTTGGTGAGGACACAGAGAAAAAGGAACCCTCGTGCACTGCTGGTGGGAATGCAGACTGGTGCAGCCACTGTGGAGAACAGTATGGAGTTTCCTCAAAAAACTAAAAATGGAACTCCCATTTGATCCAGTAATCCCTCCCCTAGGAATATATCCTAAGAAACTAGAAACACCAATCAGAAAGGATTTATGCATCCCTATGTTCATAGCAGCACAATTTACAATATCTAAGAATTGGAAACAGCCTAGGTGCCTGTCAGCAGATGAGTGGATCAGAAAACTATGGTACATCTACACAATGGAATACTATGCTGCCATAGAAAAGATGGAATTCTTACAGCAGCGTGGATGGAACTGGAGAGCATTATGCTAAGTGAAATAAGCCAGTCAATGAAGGAAAAATACCACATGATCTCACTCATTTATGGATAATAAAGAACATTATAAACGGGTGAACAAAAAGATAAATACAGAGGCAGTAAAGCTTCAAACAGACTGTCACATTACAGCGGGAAGGTTAGGGAGAGGGGGAGTAGATAAATAGATAAGGACTTGTATGCATGCATATAATCCTAAGCAATGGATGCAAAACACACTGGGGGGAGTGATGGGGGACATGCATGGAAGTAGGGTGGGTAGGGGCATTGGGAAGATATGTCTGCATGTAATACATTAATAAAAAAATAGAATAAAATAAATCATCAGCCATTGGGAGCTGGCCCCCTGCCTTCCTGGAGGAGGCCAGGGAATAGGATTGTAAGTCCCTACTCTGTATTTTATTGAGGGAGAGAGAGGCAGAGAAATAGAGAGTTAGAAACATCGATGAGAGAGAAACATCCATCAGCTGCCTCCTGCACACCTCCCACTGGGTACCAAGGTCCATGTCAGAATGACTATCATCAAACCTGGGACCTTTCGGTCCACAGGCCGATGCTCTATCCATTGAGCCAAACCGGCTAGGGCGAAAGTCCCAACTCTAAGGGACCCCCGAGGCTTGCAACCAGGGCAGCGATGGGCAGCAGCAGCTCATCCCAGACAAAGCCCTTGAACCCACCCCCGAAGCCCCCTTTTCTCTGACGTCTTAGCCAAGCAGACCAGCCTCGGCTCATTTCCCCAACCCTTTCTTTCACTGTCCCAGCTTTCATAAACTTCCTCTAAAATTCACGTGGACGCATTGTGACATTTTTCCTGCACAAAGTGAAGAACCCACACACCATTGGCTGGCCCTAGCCAGACCCGTTCAGGGCCAGGTCCCCTTTCCGATAACATTATACACACAATCACACCAAGTCAGCCACCTCCCATTGGGGCAAAGCCCACCGCACACTTTGGAAGCTGCCCACTGGCCACCCAGCAAGCCTTACCTTTCTAACCCCTGGCCTCACATTCCAAGTTGAGTCCTTGGCCACATCTGACTACATTTTCTGGAGTCTCAGGACCAAACACGAATCTACCTGGCTTGCCCTGTGGCTTTGGACTGAGCACCTACCCCTTGAGAACCAGCTCTCAGCATTCCACTGGGCTCGCCAATGCCCCCCAATATCCCCAAATGGCATCCTGCTTACTTTGATGTGAAGTCATTTGAGATTTGAAACAATAAATTACATTGAAGAAAACTTGGGTACTGAACTTATAGACTTTGGTCTTAGAGATGATTTCATGGATTTGACTTCAATGTTAAGATAATTAAAAACAAAAACGAATGAACAGGACTACATCAAACTAAAAAGTGTCTGCAAAGCTGAAGAAACCCTCAGTAAGATGAAAAGGCAAGCCAACCAAATGGGAAAAGATATTTGCCGAAAAAAAAAAAAAAAGGCAGGGAGGGGGGAGAACCAAGATGGCGGCATAGGTAAACACCTACACTGCTGCCTCGCACAACAATTTCAAAACTACAACTAAAAAACAGAACAGACATCATCCAGAACCATAGGAAAGCTGGCTGAGTGGAAATTCTACAACTAGAAGGAAAGAGGGGCTCACAGAAACCCAGAGGAGCTGCAAAAAGCTGAGGTACAGGGACGCGCACACTGAGAGAGTGGGTGCCGGAGTACCTGGCTGGCTTTCTCTGGCGGGAGGGAAACAGAGACTCCCAATGGCATTGAACCCCTTATCCTAGGACACTAAACCCCAGGTCCAGCCGAAACTCATATGGGGGGAGTTTGGATTGTGAAAAGGGAGAAGTGCACGGAAATTTGGGGGAGTCACAGGAGGGCAGAAGTTGGGCGGCATGCACAGCACTGTGGCGCAGAAGACTGACTGCCAATTATGCCGCTGGCTTTCATGAGAGGGTGGGAGACAAAGCATCCCAACTGCATCACTTCAAACTCCACTAAGCCCCAGATTCGGGCGAAGTCCTGGGGACCCAGATTCATATGGTCCTGGAGCACAGGGGAGCCGGAGAGGCAGCAGTCTAGAGGCACTGCGAGAGAACACGCATAGAGACCGCTCCAGTGATTACCCATTCACGTGAGACTCAGGGGCCGTGGAGGGCGGGGCTGACTGGAAGGCAAGGCGGTCCCTTAAGCACTGAGACTCCACCCACCCGAAGCTCAACAGAGAGGCTTTTGCAGTTTTGCAAGTCTGGTATCATAAGGCTGAATCCAACACAGAAGTTCTTCCGGTATACTGAAAATGCCGGGACAAGGGAAGGGATCACAAACAAAAGAAATGGAGGAAAACAAACGACTGGATATAGAGTTGAAAACCACGCTTATAAGGTTTTTCAAGAATACCTAGAAAAGATGGATAAAGTTAGCGAGATCCAAGAGGAGATGAAAAAGAACCAACTAGAGATGGAAAAGGTCCAACTAGCGATGGGAAAGGACCAACTAGAAATTAAATATACACTGACTAAAATAAAAAATATTATACCGAGACCTAACAGCAGACTAGAGGAAGGCAAGAATCAAGTAAAAAATTTAGAACATAAAGAAGCAGAAAACACTCAACTGGAAAAGCAAGAGGAAAAAAGAATCCAAAAATGTGAAGATAATGTAAGGAGCCTCTGGGATAGCTTCAAGCGTACCAACATCAGAACTGTGGGGGTGCCAAAAGAAGAGAGAGCAAGATACTGAAAACCTACTTATAGAAGTAATGACTGAAAACTTCACACATCTGGTAAAAGAAATAGACTTACAAGTCCAGGAAGCACACAGAACCCCAAAGAAAAGGAACCCAAAGAGGACCACACCAAGACACATCATAATTAAAATACCAAGAGCAAAAGACAAAGAGAATCTGAAAAGCAGCAAGAGAAAAATAGTTAATTACCTACAAGGGAACACCCATACGACTGTCAGCTGATTTCTCAACAGAAACGATGCAGGCCAGACAGGAGTGGCAAGAAATATTCAACGTGATGAATAGCAAGAACCTACAACCAATAATACTCTATCCAGCAAAGCTATCATTCAGAATTGAAGGGCAGATAAAGAGCTTCACAGATAAGAAAAAGCTAAAGGAGTTCAACTCCAAACCAGTATTATATGAAATGCTGAAAGGTACTCTTTTAGAAGAGGAAGAAGAAAAAGGTAAAAGATAAAAAATTATGAACAATAAATACATATCTATCAACAAGTGAATCTAAAAATTAAGTGAATTAAAAATTTCATCAACAGAATAAACTGGTGAATATAATAGAATCAGGAGCACAGAAAGGGAGTGGACGGATAATTCTCAGGGGAAAAGGGTGAGGGGTGTACAGGGAGTGACTGGACAAAAATCATACACCTATGGACTCATCAATGGGGTGGAGGTAAGGGTAGAGGGAGGGGTGGGAGCTGGGTGGAGGGGAGCTATGGAGGGGAAAAAAGAGACAAATGTAATAATCTGAATAATAAAGATTTAATTAAAAAAAAGATATTTGCCAACAATAGCTTTGACAAGGTATTAATATCCAACATGTATCAAGAACTCATGCAACAAGCCAAGACCAGTTTGGCTTGGTGGATAGAGCGTCGGCTTGCGGACTGAGGGGTCCCGGGTTCGATTCCGGTCGGGGGCATGTGCCTTACTTGCAGGCACATCTCCACTGTGGGGCGTGCAGGAGGCGGCTGATCGATGTCTCTTTCTCATCGATGTTTCTGACTTTCTATCTCTCTCCCTTCCTCTCTGTAAAAAATCAATAAAACATATTAAAAAAAAAGAAGAAGAACTCATGCAACTCAACAACAACAGAAACAATTTAAATATGGCCCAACCAGTGTAGCTCAATGGTTGAACAGGTCATTGTGCGATTCCTGGTCAGAATGCATGCCTGGGTTGCGGGGCAGCCAATCAGTAATTCTCATCATTGATATTTCTATTTTTCTCTCCTTCTCTAAAATAAATAAAAATATTAAAAATAAAAAATTCTCACTCATTTAAAAAAAAAAAAGAACAGTGGACTTGAACAGACACTTCTCTCAAAAAGGCATACAGCCCCAGCCAGTGTGGCTCAGTGGTTGAGCATCAACTCATGAACCAGGAGATCATGGTTCAAACCCCGTCAGGGCACATGCTCGGGTTGTGGGCTTGATCCTCAGTGGAAGGGTGTGAAGGAGACAGCCAATCAATGATTCTCATCATTCATGTGTCTATCCCTTCTCCCTCTCTCATCCTCCCTGAAAACAATTTTTTTTAAAAAAGACATACAAATGGCCAACAGATAAGTGGAAAGATGCTCACCTTCACTAGGCCTGAGGGAAATGCAAATCAAAACTATACCCTTGTGCCCTGGCCAGTGTGGCTCAGTCGTGCCCAGCCAGAGGTTCTTTCCGTGACGAATAGAATAGGCAGCTGGCAGGAGGAGGGAGGCAGAGGCAGATCTGGGGGCGCCGTGGGCCTTTTGCTGACCTGTTCTCGGGCTGGGTGCTGGTGGAAGCCAACCTTGGTATGCCGCTTGGTCCTTCCCACGCACATCCAGGCTCAGCAGAGGCAGCCACAAACTCTGGGTCGCTTTGTAGCTCCAAACTGGCTGCCCGGGGCCAGTCACAGGCAGCGGCTAACATTGACCTGCACGGGAGTCCCTCCCCAAAGGCCCCAGGACCAACACACCAGTGGTGGGCTTCAGGCAACATCAGATGTTGTTGCACAATTAGCACCAAAAGCAGCATATCCAAAGGTACATCTCTACGGGCACCAGACTTGCTGGGCACATCCTGCTTCACGTGGTCAGCACCTGCACAGCAGCTTGTGCACCGAGCTCAGGGTAATCCTCATAGTCAGCCGGCCTGAGGGTTCACTCCATGCAACCAAGACTCAACTACTCACATCACACACACAAGAGACATTCCTCAAGCACTTAGCTCAGGCGGTCAGCGTCCCTCGGGACACCTCCTGCGTAAGTCCACCATGAACAGATCTACCCGATATACAGAAACAAACACAGAGAGGCAGCCAAAATGGGGAGACAAAGAGACATGTCCCAAATGAAAGAACAGGGGGAAAAACCTCCAGAGAAAGAACTCCAGAAATGGAGGCAAGCCATCAACCAAATGTAGAGTTCAAAGCAATGGTTATAAGGATGCTCAAGGAATTTAGTGAGAACTCTGGCAGCATCAAAAAGGGCACAAACCAGGGATATGGGCTGGATGGAGGGGGGCAACAGGGGAGAAAGTGGGGGACATCTGTAGTACTGACAACAAGTAAAAATATTTTTTAGCCCTAACCAGTTTGGCTCAGTGGATAGAGCATCAGCCTTCAGACTGAAAGGTCCCACGTTCAATTCCAGTCAAGGGCATGTACCTTGGTTGTGGGCACATCCCCAGTAGGGGGCGTGCAGCAGGCAGCCGAATCAATTTCTCTCTCTCATTGATGTTTCTGACTCTCTCCCTTCCTCTCTGTAAAAAAACAATTAGAAATATTTTTTAAAAATAAAAAAACTCGGGGAGAAACCAAGATGGCGGCATAGGTGAACACCTAAACTGCTGCCTCGCACAACAATTTCAAAACTACAACTAAAAGACAGAATGGACATTACCCAGAACCACAGGGAAGTTGGCGGAGTGAAAATTCTACAACTAGAAGGAAAGAGAGGGGCTCACAGAGATTCAGAAGAATTGCAAAAAGCTGAGGTATGGAGATATGCACATGGAGAGAGCAGGTGACAGTGTGCCTGGCTGGCTTCCTCTGGCGGGAGGGAGACGGAGACTTGCAACACACTGAACCCCTTTATCCTACTGCATTGAACCCCAGCTCCAGGTGAAACTCATATGGGGGGAGTCTGGACTGTGAAAAGGGGAGAAGTGCTTGGATATTTAGGGGATCCGCAAAAGGGCAGAAGTCTGGGGTGCGCACATCAATGCACGCTGAGAGAACGGACTGCTGATTGTGCCGCTGGGTTTCTCTAGTGGGCGGGAGACAGCCTCCCAACTACACCACTTCTAACTGCACTGAACTCCAGTTTTGGGTGAGACCCTGGGGACCTAGACTCATACGGGTCCCGGAGCACAAGGGAACTGAAAAGGCAGAGGTCTAGAGGCATGCATGGACGTGCACAGAGAGGGCTGCAGCGATTACCAAGAGACACTTGAGACCCAGGGGCCGTGTAGGGCGAGGCTGACTGGAAGCCAAGGCTGTCTCTGATCAGCCCTGAGACTCCCCCTCCACCCTCCCAAAGCTGAACAGAGAGGCTTTTGCAGTTTTGCAAGTCTTGCATCATAAGGCTGATTCCAGCACAGAAGTTCTCCCAGCATAGTGAAAATGTGGAGACAAAGGAACAGATCACAAATGAAAGAAATGGAGGAAAAAAAAACGACTAGATATAGAGTTCAAAACTACGGTTATCAGGGTTTTCAAGAATATCCTAGAAAAGATGGATAAATTTAGAGAGGCCAAAGAGGAGATGAAAAAGGACCAACTAGAAATTAGACATACACTGACTGAAATAAAAAATATTATACAGAGACCTAACAGCAGACTAGAGGATCACAAAAATCAAGTCAAAGATTTGAAATATAAAGAAGCAAAACACCTAAACGGAAAAGAAAAAAGAAAAAAAGAATCCACAAATGTGAAGATAGTGTAAGGAGTCTCTGGGACAACTTTAAGAATACCAACATCAAAATTATGAGGGTGCCAGAAGAAGAGAGAGAGCAAGATATTGAAAACCTACTTGAAGAAATAATGACTGAAAACTTTCCCCACTTACAAGTCTAGGAAGTGCACAGAACCCCAAACAAAAGGAATCCAAAGAGGACCACACCAAGACACATCATAATTAAAATGCCAAGAACAAAAGACAAAGAATATTAAAAGCATCAAGAGAAAAACAGTTGATTACCCACAGGAAAGCACCCATACGATTGTCAGCTGATTTCTCAACAGAAACTATGCAGGCCAGACGGGAGTGGCAAGAAATATTCAACATGATGAATAGCAAGAACCTACAACCAAGATTACTCTACCCAGCAAAGCTATCATTCAGAACTGAAAGTCAGATAAAGAGCTTCACAGATAAGAAAAAGCTAAAGGATTTCATCAACACCAAACCAGTATTATATGAAATGCTGAGAGGTAATCTTTAAGAAGAGGAAGAAGAAAAAGGTAAAGATAAAAATTATGAACAACAAATACATATCAACAAATGAATCTGAAAATCAAGTGAATTAAAAATCTGATGAACAGAATAAACTGGTGAATATAATAGAATCAGGGACATAGAAAGGGAGTGGACTGACAATTTTTAGAGGAAAAGGGATGAGGGGGGTGCAGGCAGAGAATGGACAATAATCATACCCCTATGGATGAGGACAATGCGGGGGGAGGCAAGGACAGAAGGTGGGGGGGGAGGCAAGGACAGAAGGTGGGGCGTGAGCCAGGTGGAGGGAAGCTATGAAGAAAGAAAAAGAGGAGCAATTGTAATAATCTGAATAAAGATTTATTAAATTAAAAAAATAAATAAATAAATAAAATCTATGAATGTGGCACAAAAAAAAATCGAGTAAACTCCAAATGGATTAAAGGCTTAAATATAAAGCTTCAAGAAGAAAACATAGGTAGTAAAATCTGTTATTTTTATTAGCAATATTTTTCTTTCTGACCTATTTCCTTGGGCAAGGGAAACAAAAGGAAAAAAAATCAACAAATGGGATTCCATCAAACTCAAGTTTTTGCACAGCAAAGGAAACCATCAACAAAACCAAAAGGCAGCCTACCCACCGAATGGGGGAGATATTTGCCAATGACACATCTGGGAAGGAGTTAATATCCAAAATTTATAAAGGAATCATTCACCTTAACACCACAACACCCAAAGCAATCCAATTAAAAGATGGGGCAGGGGTCTGAGTAAACACTTCTCCAGAGAGGATACACAGATGGCCAGTAGACATACAAAAGGATACTCAACATGCTTAGTCAGAGAAATGTTTCACTTAGCACAATACCCCCGAGATCTGTTTTAGAACCCAGTATCCCCTCACACCGCTCGGAATGGCCATCATCAGTAAATCAGCCAACAGCAAGTGCTGGGGAGGCGGCGGAGAAAAAGGAACCCTCTGCGCTGCTGGTGGGGATGCAGATGGTGCAGCCGCGGTGGAAATAGTATGGAGGTTAAAAACGGAACTGACCTATGATCCAACCATTCTACTTCTAGGCATGTATACATGAAGAAACCCAAAACACTAATTCAAAAGAACATACAGGGGGTCCTCAGGTGACGTCAGAGATCCATTCCCATTGCGTGACGTAATGCGATTCTCCTCCCAAGTCGGAATCCACCTACATAAGCACCCACTCATTCACAGGGAGCACAGACACAGCAGTCAAGAAGTGAGACAGTAAAAAAAAATAAAAAAAATTAAAAGGTAACAATTACCAACCTTTACTTATGGTAAATAAATAATAAAAAACAAAGCACATATGTCGAAATGACGGAACTTTTTTTTTCTTTATTGATTTCAGAGAGGAAGGGAGGAGGAGAGAGAGAGAGAGAAACATCAGTGATGAGAGAGAATCATTGATTGGCTGCCTCCTGCACGCTGCCCACTGGGGATTGAGCCCGCAACCCAGGCAGGTGCCCTTGGCCGGAATCGAACCCGGGACCCTTCAGTCGGCAGGCTGACGCTCTATCCACTGAGCCAAGCCGGCCAGGGAGGAACTTTTCTTTTATAAATGAGTGGGCGATGCAACGTAACCATGAAACGATGTACGTGGAGTCCGAGGTGACCCGGGGACTGCCTGTCATCACCCCCATGTTCACTGCAGTCTTCGTTGTTCCTAACAGCCGAGATCTGGAAGCAGCCCGAGTGCCCGCCCATCGATGGTGGACAGAGAAGTGGTGGTAGATTCAATGGAATAGTGTCCATAAAACAGAATAAAATCTCGCCCTTTGCAACAGCATGGACAGACCTCGGGGGCACTACGCGAAGTGAAACACGTCAACCAGAGAAAGACAAATACCATGTAACTGCACTTCTGTCTGGACTCTAAAGGACAATATAGGTGAACAAACAAAACAGAAACAACAGACCCAGATACAGAGAATGGACACTTCCATGGCCTGTCCCCCTTCTGCAGGGGGGTCCAGGTGCACCGGCCCTTTTCCTCCCGCGGCCCAGGGTGCAGAGGAGCCCAGCACCGTGTGTTTTTGGAGTGAACGGCCTGCCTTGCTGCTGACTGTGCCCGGCTGTCCCACTGGGTGGTGCTCCATGCTCAGCGGCCTCCCCAGCCCTCCGCCAACACCGCCTGGGCCGCCTGGGCAGCCACCCGCCTCTGGATGGTGAGGATGTTAAACACCCCCCAGGGTGGCCGCTCCTCCCAGATCAGAGCCTTCACTGTGGGGACTGGAGTGGAGGTCCAGATTGCAGACGACCGCCCGTGTAATTATGTCAGGATTTGCTGCCACAAGTTTTTTTTTTGTTTGTTTTTCTTTAAATATATTTTGTGGGGTTTTTTTTTACAGAGAGGAAGGGAGAGAAATAGAAAGTCAGAAACATTGATGAGAGGCATCGATCAGCCACCTCCTGCACGCCCCACAGTGGAGATGTGCCCGCAAGCAAGGTACATGCCTCCAACCGGAATCGAACCTGGGACCTTTCAGTCCGCAGGCCAACGCTCTATCCACTGAGCCAAACCGGTCTCGGCTGCTGCCACAAGTTTTAAAAGCTGTGATGATTTCAGAAAGTGGGGGAGGGATAGACCACACCTGGGCAGATGCCCCAACTGGGAACCAAAGCAAGACCTGCTGGTGCCCAACCACTGAGCCCGCCGGCCCGGCTACCCCGTTCCTTAGACGCCGCTTTCTTGGTTACACTGTGCCGCCCTGACTTCCACCTATCTGCTCCCCAGGCTGTGAACGGGCGGGTTGTTTGTAAGCTGCCGAGGCATCACTTTGCAGCCGCCTCTTCCAGCAGACACGGTGGCCACAGGAGGGAGAGCCAGGCCGTCTCCCCGTCTGCCCGCCTCAAGTTCCCTTCGCTTTAGAGAGCTCAGGGGGGCTCAGACAGAACTGGCCGCTCTAGTCCCCACGCTGATGTTTCACGGTCACCACTGAAGAGTGAACTGGCAAAACCCTGGGCCCCAATCAAAGCAGAACCCCAGGCCCATACATTGCTCACAAGTTCCCGGTGCTGCTACTGGGCTGGGCACCCCACTCTGAGCACCCTGCTCGGAGGGCAACACTCCCGCCCCCTCAAGCGTGAAATCCAGTTGGAGATGGTCAAGGACACAGGTGATCCGGTGGAGGACCATCAGCGTCAGCCGGGGAGCAGCCCGGAGGAGGGGGCATCTGCCTGTGGTTGAGGCAGGAAAACCACCAGTGCCAGGCTGACTGCTCCTGGCTTTCTCCTCAGCATGGAGTGAGCGGCGCCCCAGAGCCATCCTCCACTCTGTCCCCCTGTTTCCAGCATGTTCCCCACCTGCAGGCTCTGCAGGGCAAGGTCCCAGCTGCTACTCATGATGACAACTGCGGCCACCTGGGCCCTGTCAGCTCAGGCACCCACACCCTGCACCTGTCCTAGCGGGGGAGCCCGAACACTGCACCTGTCGCAGAATAGAGGGGGAGCTCAGCTCCCAGCCCCGCTGGGCCCCTCCCAGCACAGGGCCCCGGCATTGGGAGGGGCCCCTCCACCAGGCCGCCTGTGCAGGTCCCGCACCGGGCGGTCCACCTCCCACAGCTCATCCCGAGCTTCCGGGAGCCTCATTCTCACAGCCGGTCTGGCATCTCCTCCTTTCTGACAGGGCCCAGGGCTGCTTATGTGATCCCGGCAACAGTTACCCCCGCCCCTGCGGGCCTGGCCCGGGTGTTAAACCATATCCTGGTGAGTGCACCCAATCAGTAAACTCCCCCGTATCCACGTTAGGGTCGGCCCCTCCCCGGGATGGAGCACCCTCAGTGCACAGTGCTCTCCCACCCCGGCCACCACCTGCTGCCTGGCCCGTGGGCAGCTCCCAGGGCAGAGATTCTCCACCCCCCTCTTCCTTCCCCTCAGCCCAGGCCCCGCACCTCATGGTGGCCAGGAGCCGAGAGGGGCTGAGGCCAGGGGCCCGTGTCCTCAGGGCATGACCTGGGCACCACAGACCTGCCTGGGGAGAGGTTTAACCTGGGGGACTTGGCTACTCTGGGCCTGGTCCCCAGCTCTCTTGCTGGGCGGCGGGCAGGAGGCTGCTGGTAGCTTGTCGCGGCCTGTAAACCATGCTCAGCCTTCCGTTTCCGGAAGACTCCATTGTGCTGAGCAGCAGACACAGCCCTTCACCATCCTTACAGTCCCCCCTCCATTTCCTCCAGCTCCTGACGTCTGGGACCCACCAGTGGATTCTCTCCCCACAGAGCCCACCCAGGCTCAGCAGTCCTTTAACGGTTTCACAGTTACCTTGTGCGGGCGGTGAAGGGGTCCTCTGGCGAGCCGGCAACCTCTGCTCAACGCCGCCATCCCATCCTAGCACCCGCCTTCTGGGACCCACCGGGGCTCCCAACACCCCAGCTCCAGCGTACCGGGGAGCAGGTTCTCGATGAAGACTCCAGAAAGTCTATCGGAGAGCACTCCCGGAACCAACGCCTGGGAAGGCATGATGAAAGCCCAAGTTTGGGGTAGGAGGCTGCGCCTTTAAAAGCCCCCTGGACCAATCAGGCACGAGGGCTGCCCTGGTCCAGGTGATTCCTTTCAGCTGAGAACATTTGCAGAGAAGAGGGACAGCTGAGGGCTGGGCGTCATTCCTGGGGGCTCAGCCAGCTGGTCCGTGACTGCTCCCTGGCTGGTAGGTGACTGGTGACATTCTCTGGATGTGGATGGTGGACGTCCTCCTAATCCGTGCTGGGGTTCCAGTGAATTAGGAACAAGTTCGTGTGCAGACTGAGAGGTGGGAGCACGTGCCCTGTCCTGCAAGGTCTGACTCAGAACCAGGGCAGCCTGGACCGGGCCTGTTATGTGAGCCCCGCCCTGGGGGATGTGTTTGTAAACTGACACAGACTCTTTAAAAAAAAAATTAATTAATGTATTACATGTGTACATATTTTCCCATTGCCTCCCCCCGCACTCCCATGCATACCCCAACCCTCCCAGTGTCTTGTGTCCATCGGTTATGCTTACATGCATGCCTACTGGTCCTTTGGTTGATCTCTTATCTACCCCTCCTCTCCCTAACCTTCCCACTGTAATTTAACAGTCTGTTCTGACACAGACTCTTGACCAAACATGGAACTTTTTGCTAAACTGTGCTTTTCAGAATAACACCGAATTCAAAAAAGTACATTTGGAACAACTTCAGTATGTTAGTCTATTTTTTCAACTATAATTTTTATAAATTTTATGTGAAGATCAAGTATTCTTCACATAAGAATGTAAATCTTAATTGAGATGTATTGTAAGTGCAAATGACACACTGAATTTCAAAGACTTAGTATGAGAAGAAGAATGTAAAAATGTATCATTAATAATTGTAAAACATTTGATTCCGTGTTGAAAAGATAATATGTAGATATATTAAGTTAAATAAAATATATCAATAAAAATAAATTACCTATTTCTTTTGACTTTTTATGTAAGGCTACCAGATGATTTAAACTAACTTATTCGGGCCTGGCTGGTGTGGCTCGGTGACTGAGCATCGACCTACGAACCAGGAGGTTCATGCGATTTTCACATTGGCCACCAGGTGGCCACCGTCTACCAGGACTGGGGGTTTCAGCAATTTGGAGGCCGCCTCCTACCAGATCAAAACTTTTTTTCCCCAAGATCAATCTTCAAGGAACTTTAGAGAGAAACATCAAGTAGGGGAGACAGCTGGGAGATGAGAGAATGATTGGAACGGGGATTGTGTGGCCATCGCGGTGGGCTCAGCTGTGGGAGGATAAAATAGGAAAGGGACACTCAGAATTCTGTCTGCTTCTCCAACTCTGGTGCATTGGGGCGATGGTGCCTGCCCCGGCCCACCTAGGACAGCTAGTGCAGGTGCCCCCTGAGCAAGGGGGAGGTGCAGGAGGTCTGTGCAGTGAGGAGCCAGGAGGACAGGGAGACCACTCCACGGCTGGGGCCGCTGAGCAGGGCATGCAGCCCAGGCAGTTTCTTGGTGGGACAAGCGTGAAGAGCTGTGGCTTTCTGGCACCCAGCGCTCGTCCACTGCTCCCACTGCTGACTCCAGGCACTGACACCGCTGGGACTTGGGCCTCACTGCATGTTGCAGGACCTAGTACTCAGGGCCCCTGGGAAACATAGAGAACTCTGAGCACTTCAGTCAAATTCACCAACTGGAGCTTCCATAAGAAAAAATAATGTCTCAAAACCCTCAAATATGTGAGTATATCATTATCCTAAAAAAAAATTAATTGGGTCACTTTTGGGGGGATGACAGAGAACAAATTCATTATCTTAAACATCCATAAAGGAAAAAATGTAAAAATAAAATCTGTAAAGGAAAAAGAAGTAAGCGTAAACCCGTACAGCTGGATAACTGACGGAAAGGTGGGAAGCAGGAAGGGTGAGGACTAGATGCTTGTTCTGGGGCACTGGGTGTGGAGGGGGCTACAGGCAGAGAAAGGAGCCATGTGGTGGCGGGAGAAGCCTTCAGGGGTAGGGTACCTTGGTCCCAATGCCCACCCCTTGGGGCTATGGACTGCATAAGCCTGGCCTGGGACTCCTGCCTTCCAGAAAGCTCCTGGGCCAAAGCTGGCTCCAGCAAGTGGGACTTGAATTCGACCCCAGGGAGAATGAGATAAAAGACAGCTTCCTGGGAAGGCGGGGCTGAGGTGGGGGTTGTAGGGATACCTGCACCCTGGAACGTGAGCGGCAACTGCAGCCCCACACGCCCTCAGGCACACAGACGCGTGGAGTCAGAGGTCCTGTACAGATGCTTTTATTGGGGACACTCAAGGTTGGGAGGGCAGGGGACCACGGGTTCAGTTGTTGGCCAGGATCTCCTCAACCCAGGGCATGAGCTCCGTGACCCGGGCGTACACGGCAGGCGTGGAGGTGGAGCAGGTGCCGCTGCCCCAGGACACGATGCCCACCAGGGTCCAGGTGCCGTCCTTCTGGCAGACCAGGGGGCCCCCAGAGTCGCCCTGCAGGAGGAGGAGAGGGCTGGGGTCCAAGCCTGCAGGTCGCTGGGCCTAGTGTGCCCTGACCTGGCTGAGCCCTGGCGGGGGCTGCGGGGGAAGGACTGGCCGGGATACTGAGGTCTGCTCAAACCTGGTCCTGCAGGGCCTGGCAGGTGGCCGCCCGCCCAGCCCGGCCATCTCTGCAGCCTGGGCTGGAGCGGCCAGCTCAGGGCTGGGGGCAGCACTAGATGCCCAGAGCGAGCCCTCTTGGCTGGTCACAGGGCCAGGAGGGAGGTTAAGCAGATGGGCCACGGCCCGGCCGGGGGGAAGGCGAGGTCTGGGGCGGGGGGCGGGAGGGAAAGAGCCTGAGGCCCAGGCCGCCGTACCATGCAGGAGGAGACGCCGCTGGCTCCGGCGCAGACCATCACGTCGGTGATCTTGTTGCCCCAGAACTTCTTGCACTCGGCGTTGGACAGGAGGGGCAGGGCGGCCTGCTGCAGCTTCTCAGGGGTCTTGTTGGCTGCAGGGGGAGGGGCGGGTTAGGGCTCCTCGTTCCGCCCCCCGGCCTGTCCCGCTCCTGCCCGCCCCCTGCAGGCCGCCCCCTTAGCCACACGAGGACCGTGCACAGCTCCCCGCTGAGCCCCCCCAGCATCTGTGGGGCACGGCCCCTCCACGGTTCCCTAGCAAACAGCCACTGGGAGGCGGCGGGGGCTGTGCCCTCCTTTGGGGGAGCGGTGAGGTCCTCCCGGCGGAGCGGCTGCAGGGACCCAGCTCCTTCCCCCTTCCTGCCGCCTCTGTCCGGAGCCGGAGCCGGGAGCCGGGAAGGGGACCAGGCCCCCCTCTCAGAACCGGAGCCAGACCTGGACCTCAGCCCCAGCCCAGAGGCCAGCGAGCCCGCCGCTCCCGCTCCGGGGCCCCGGGAGAGGCGGGGCCGGTGAGCGGGGCGGGGCGGGGCGGGGCTCTGGCCCGGACTGGCTGCTGATTGGAGGGTTAGGAACGAAGCGGGAGGTTACGGCCAATGGGAGTGAGAACGACGCCCCCCGGGCCCGGCTCCCCGAGCCCCGCCGGCGCCCGGCGCCCGCACCGTTGTACTTGGTCTTGCCCCAGCCGGTGGTGGCGCACAGGCTGCCCGCGGGGAAGTCGTCGTCGGCGCGGGGCAGGCACACGGCGGACACGGTCTGCGAGAAGCGGGCGGGCGTGGCCAGCTTCAGCAGCGTGATGTCGTTGCGGACGGTGAGCATGTTGAACTTGGGGTTCTTGAACACCTGCGATGGGGCGGGCAGGACCTCGATCTCAGTGTCCCGGCCTCCGCCCTCAGGTCCTTCCTCCGCAGCGCCCCCCCCACGCCCCCGGGGCTCAGCCTGGTCAGCGAGGCGAGGGGCCCCTCCGCCTTCTGCAGCTTTCCGGGACCCCCCCACCCCGCAGCAAACCCGGGACCAGAGCTCCGAGGCCCCGCCCCCGCCCCGAGGCCCCGCCCCCGCCCGAGGCCCCGCCCCGCCCCAGGCCCCGCCCCCGGAGACGCCCTCGGCGGCCGTACCTTGGCGATCTTCAGCACCTGGATGTCCTCCTCGTCGGAGCCCTGGTCAAACTCGCCGGCCACGACCAGGTGGGAGGTCCTGGCGGGAGAAGTGGGCTCAGGACCGGCGCCCCCGCCCCGCGCCCGCCCGCCCGCCGCGCCGCCGCTCACCTGACGCCGCAGTGCGCGGCCGTCACCACCCAGTCCTCGCTGATGAGGGAGCCGCCGCAGAAGTGGAAGCCGGTTTTGTCCTGCGGAGCGCGGGGCGGTCAGCGCGGGGCGGTCAGCGCGGGCCCGGCGGCCCGGAGGCAGGCCAGCCCCGCTCGGAACCGGACCGGACCGGACCCGGACCGCCCCGCCGCCGCGCCCCTCGCTCACCTGCAGGGACACCTGCCAGGGCCAGGAGCCGGGGACAGCGTCCTCCCCATTGACGATCCGGGACAGGCCGCTCAGCACGGGCTGGATGGCGGGGACGCCGCAGCCTGGCCGCGGGGGCAGGAAGACAGTGAGGGAGCGCTGGGCCCGAGCCCGCCCGCC